>JAUPFR010000003.1:59718621-59768621 GCA_036925125.1 Oreortyx pictus
AATTAAGTAAGAAAGTATTCCCACTTGATTATACACTTTGGTATTAACTTAAAAAAAAAAAAAAAGAGCAGGAAGGTAAGGAATTAAAAATGTATACCATATAATTTCTGATAGGAAATATAAAGACAGAATTACTGACTACAAGTAATTATTAAAATAACAAATGACCCTAGTAAACATTACAACAGTTTTTAGTTACATTGCGTCTTTAATTCCATAATTCTATAACCTTTCACTGTAAAATTAAACCCAATACATCTCCTTTTCCAAAATACAGATAAGGAGAAAGCAAGGTATTTACTCAGTCTCCCTGATATGATTTTATTTTAATTTCCTTTTCAATTTTTATTATTATTATGAAATGCAGGAGGTTGACCTTATATTGCACCAGAGACAGGAGAAATGATCATTCCTAGTTCACATAATTTCAAGAAATCTGTTCAGCTGCCTTTTGCATGCAACTGTGAATGCAAGATAAACAGATAGCTCTCATTTATTTTTGTTTCTATTCCTAAAATTAAAGCTAATGCCTACTCTCCTTATCAGTTCAATATTCAGAAAACAATTTTTCACATTCAATTAATCTTACATTCCTTGATTAACGTAAAAATAATATTTACCTTCAAATATCCATTGCATATTATACTTCTGCATGAATGTGAAAATGTATCTCAAATCTGAAAATTAAATATTAGATACTACCTACAGTAATGTATTAAGCATGATTGGCTTAGGGAATGTCAATGAATATGTGACAGAAATTATATGAACCCACTGTATTTGTTCCTTGAGTTTTTTCTCCCATATTTTTATTGTGAGGAGTAACAGATGAAAAATATAACTGTTTGCTAATAGGATTCACATCTTATTATTGGTGCTGATTTGCAGTTTTCCTTTACTCGCCATGATTACTTTTTTAGAAGCTTTCACTTTTCCCCAGCTGATCCTCGTCTTGTTAGGCAGCATTAATGACACTTCAGTCATTGTGGCTTTCAAGCAGAGCCCTTCCAGAGTGAACAGAGAGTTGACATTTCCTGACATTTTCCCAACTAATTACAGGACAAATAATTAAGCATGTTCTCGTATGTAACAAATGAAGGCAAAAGCCGTCTGTCAGCGATGTTGATTGATGACACTCTGGGAGACTTTATCTGATGGGTCCTGCCATGCAGTAGAGGGGAAGCAAATTTATTAGAATGAACAATGCAAATTCTGAGTCATCTCATCCAGTTATGCGCCAAAGCAATATCCATGTCAAGGTGAATGTGACAATGAAAGCAAAATATTTGCATTTTGTGGAGCAGGTTGAAGGGGAAATCAGAGCGAGAAGATGACAGGCCTAATTATTTTGGCTCATACAGGCTAGGACAGCTGTTTCTGGTGTCCTGAACAAGGCTGTCACACAGGTAACTAAATAGGTCTGCATATAAGTCTGTATCCAACACTGTACGGAGATGTCTACCACTAATGACCAACGCTAATGTTACTGCCATCCCTGAAAAACAGTAAATGTGTCACAGTGCACCTTCTGCATGGCAGTCAACATTTCGCTACATAATTACTTGTTAGTGAATTAATTCCTATCTGTCAGTATCTATGCCAGTGTCATTTTTAGACCATTACGAAATTATGCCATCACTATAGCAACTGCAAGCACAGTTAAAAGGCAAAACAGTTCAGATACTCAAGAAAAGTGCCTAGTTAAGCAGAGGACTAATAATGTAAAATTCAAATTGTGATGTTGCTGTCTGCCATCCTAATTTTCTTTATCTTGATTATGCGTTTGATCATTGATCATTAAACAATAATTTAAGGTTTCCAATTTCAATCCATGATTAATATTTAATATAATTAAAATCTCAGCCACAACAGCATCTTTCTTATAAACAGACGCACACAGTGCTGTCACTGCAATTAATTAGGAGCTAAAAAGTGACAAGCTCAAAAATGAATCCTAATATCAGAGTTTACATGCAAATAAAAAAATCTGATAGCATCAGAATGTTCTTTTCTCCCTGCTTCCTTTGTGGATTATAAACAATGTCAGTCTTAAAATCCTGTATCCTGACTCACTTATTATTTCTTTATTTACATCTTGCATGCATTCCATTTATCCGAGGAAAGTCAGAGCTATCTCACCACGATTGCTATCACAAAGATTTCAAGATGCCACCTTATTCATAGAAAAATATTCAGAGGCTTAGGACAAATTAAATCTATTAAGCTGTCTAAAATTTTCCAGACTGTTGGAATTTCTAATGACATACATAAAAAAGATTTACTAATATCTATGTCTACCTTAAATATGTACAAGTTTGAGATAAATTAAAGAAATTCACATACCAGAAAGAGTTTCTTCATTTGTACCCTCTTCTACCTTATATAAATGTTAGAAAGGAGAACAAATACTTCCAGAAACTTTCAGGACATATTTCTCATGTCAATCTCTGCAACGTTTTGGCTCTTGTTCCACTGCAAATGTTACAGTGGTGCATTTCAAATGATGTATGACAGCAATACAATGGCCTCGGCCACTCTGACTCTGTGGAAAGAGAATGCAGAGAAATAATATGAAATTCAGGGAATTGATAAAAGGCCAAATGTGTAGACAAGTTTATTTATTATTATTGTTATTATTATTATTTCATATTTTTTAAGAAAAGAAGAAAAATTTGACATTATTATTCCATTCTTTTTCCACTGAAAATGCATTACATTTTTGTTATCTCTTTGGTTAAGTTCTTTTGGTTTGAAATGGCTCCCTTATTTTAAAATATACATCTATATTTAAGTATGTAGTTGTTTGGTTTTTTTTAACTCACTCTCTCCAGAAAGTATATATTAAGAATGCAAATAACGTGTGTGTGTGTTTGTGTCTTAGCATAGATATTGCCTCCATTACTATAGCACATGTTTCTAGCTGGAAAGTCAAATTAGAACTGAGTAAATCATGTAAAACAAGGGGATACTTTGCCAGAAGAAAACCATAGAGATATGATAATGCATGTACACAGATCATCAATGCTCTTCACCTAAAGCTACCTGGAAAATTAAAAAAACAAACAAAAACACTTACTCTGGAATAAAAGAATCATTCTTGCTTAGAAAAGAGAAAGATTCGCACTGTCTCTCATCTTACTGAAGGATTTAGGCAAGTTCAACGTACAGTCAGTTACCCTTCCTTCCCACTCTCTTAACTTCACAGAGACTATTAGGATGATTGAAGCAAATAAAGTTTGGCTGCAATACTGTTCTGAGTCAGACCACTGCCTTAAAAATCGTGATAAGATTTAATTTTTGTTCTACTTAACAAGGTTAACACTGACCACTAAATGGATAGTAATCAATAATTCCTTACTAATGCTACAGTAAGGCAACTCCTTTATTGACCTTTCCATTAACGCCAAGCAGCTGAAATGAAAAAAAAGTCATTTTAATTTTGAACACCTACCAAATCGAGTGCTTCACTGATTTCTGTACTCTCATGGCTGTCCTCTATCTAGTCCTGTACATATCTCCACTCTTTTTTGACATATCAGATTTCAAAAAACCTCACGTGCAAAGATTTGTTTCTTTGGTGGTCAGATGTAATTAGCATGCTTAGCCCAGGAAGAGCTAAGAAGAAAGAATTGGTAGACACGAAACAGTTTCTGTCCAATCAAAAAACTTCCGAAACACTTTTCAGACAAGTAAACAATGAATTAACTTGATAGAGATGATACACAAATTTGATACAAAGAGCCAATGAGAGAGTTTCTGTCTAATGATCCCAGTCAATCTAATTAATGTATTCTGCTACATTACATTTTAAGAAGTGACCATTGTGTAATACACTTTGAAATATGCACAAGCTAATGGGATAAGATACAAAAATTATTATGCTGACAGTAAATCATATTACATTCCTAATAAGCATTAACTAGATAACTAGGTCAAAGCAGTATTATCTTAATTGATTTTTCAAAAGAAACCTGACAGAAAAATGTCAATGCTCGAATATTTCTTCATGCATCATTAAAACAAGATTGGCTTTTAACAAAAGAAGAATCCTTCACAGAATTGATTCTTGCTTCAGGCTGCCTGCAAGTAAGTGTATTACATAAAAATCTATACAGGATATTAAAACAACACCACTCTGCAAGACAGTTACAATTAAAAGCTGACACCCCCCCACACACCATGTGTCTACTACAGTAGCTTGCCAGTAATTGTATTTAAAGTCTTCAGAGCCAGTGTAAACCTGATATGAAAGTCACTCCATTTCACTATTTGTGGGCAATAAATAAATATAATTTAAGTTTCTAACTGAATCAGTACATTCATAACTTACCCATTTCATAACTACATACACTTAAATAAACATGCAAGAAAACAGGAAAAAAACACAATCTTGGACATTTAACCATAAATACAAACTCTGCAGCTTAAGTAATTATCATTGCAAGATAGACAGCAGGGACTGACCTGACATCAGAAATTTCCAGTAGTGATTTTGGGGTAAAATGCAAAATACAGAATAATTAATATATAAAACCAGCAGTGCAACAATTCTGTAGAGGTTCACACAATACATCTTGTTACAGACACATATAAAGATTGATAAGAAAAAGATTAGGTGATTTATCTAAATACAAATAGCTCATAAACCTTGAAGTGACGATTTTCAATATATTTGTGGCTTAGCAGTACATAAGGCATTCATTTTGTCTATATAATCACCGTTCATTTGCTCTGATTGTTTATTTTGTGATGTTATAAGCATAAAATTGATGTAATTTCTCATAATTTTTAAGTCTTTTTTCTGCTATATTTTATACCAGAACTTTCTTAGAAATATCCAATATGATTGCCAGCTTCTTAGTGCAAAATAACTTGATCGATAAATATTTTTTTCCAAGAAAAGTATCAGTGCCTACATGAATTTTTCTGCATCTAAATTAAACTAAACAGTTTTCCCTAATACTGAGTACATCTTATTGTTGTGTGTCAACGATTTACCGGGCTGGATCGGCCCGGTTCCGTGACGATTGGTGTGGGGGACCCGCAGACCCACGCCCCAGGAAAGGGGAAGGGGGAAAGGAAAAAGGAAAAAGGGAGATGGGCCTAGAAACAAAACAGCGGCAACGATCTGAGGAGGAAAGCTAATTTACTAAATAAGATATCAGAAAGCAAAATAACACAATATAATACAATATAATTGGAATTGAAGCTAATAAATCAAACAAAATGAGCAAGAGAGAGTGTCCGATAAACCGAAGGCCTTACGCTAACGCTGAAGGCGATACGGCAGCGAGCACCCACTGGTGAGTCGATTCCGAAGGAAAGAGCGTGTCCCGTGACCGCAGAGGGTTTTTATCTTTTCCCTCTGAGCGGAAAATACGTAAAAATGCAAAGCATCGCAAAGTCCTCTGGGGAATGTAGTTCTTCTCTTCTGAGACAGGTATACCCGGAAATATCAATGATCTATGGAGTTGGAGTATTAACTCTTTAACTCTTAATGCACTACATGTTGTTATGATGTGGAATACCAATACCAGAAATCATAAAACCATGACATTGTGTATACAATTCATTGTCATTTTCTTGACAAATAGAATCTTAACTGAGATTTTAAAATATATTTCAGGAGCACAAGCTGCACAAAAACCTGGGGACCGAGAAAGGATGGGGCAACATTTTTCTCCAGATTCTGTGAAGAAATCTCTAGAAGACATAATATGAGTAGGGAGCCCAATTCAGAAAGTGATATTCTCCACCAGCATTGCCCCACTTAAGTCCAGATAATTTGCCATCACCTGATTTTAAGATATCATTTAATATAGATCTATTGAGGTTTCAAAGTAGATAATATCAGGAGTGTTGATCTCTCCTGACGCACATCATAATACATCAGACGCAAAGAATGGTTTGCATTCTCCAGGGAAGAACTGGGCCTGGCATTCTTTGTGTAACCTTAGCCTAAATCATCATAAAATCCGTGAGGAGTGTTTTCATACTTGTAGTAATGTGCCGTTTTCCTTTTGTAAAGCAGACCATCTCACAATGCAGGCATATTCCTTTATGGATAGAAACATGCAATGAAAAAAGACAGGAAAATACTGGGCAGCTGGTCACCACCATGCACATAGCTACTAAGCAACTTAGATATTTGGTCACGGAAATGGCATGGAAAAATACTACACATACAAAAAAATATTAGGAAGAGTTAATATCTTTTAGAAAAGAAGGATAATGCGGAGTACAAAGTTCATCAGAGAAGATTTTGCAAGATGGTAGTGAGCATATTTGCTTACCAGAAAAGACCCAGGGGAACAAAGGGAATGTAAGGGATCAGTAGTATTTGTTACAAAAAATCTCTGAATTCCAGCTTGCGCCCGTATTTGTTGTTCTATCATTGCAACTTGTATACTAGTTTACAACAGTGAATGTTAGTCTTTTGTTCCAGGTCTTGGTCAATTGTTTGTTACTTTGCTATATTTCTTCCATTTACAGAGACCTGCCAGGCACAGGAGTGTAAGTGATAAAGGAAGGCAGAAAAATAATATTTCCAATGTGATGGATTAAGGAGAGAGAAAGAGGAGGTTTGCGTTTACCAGGATGAGGTAAGCAGTATAGATATAAGGAAGATGTACAGCTCTCCTACATTTAGAGCTTCTTTTTCAAGTTCCTCCTCCCTGACATGTCCCACAAATTGTCTACTTGTATTGCTTCAATCTTTATATAACAGTAATGACATAATATACACTTTGATATTTTGGTTGTCCTTGAAAATAAAAAAGCAACATGTAAGGTTCTTCTTACTGTTAGTAGAATCACAGGACTTTGTCATGTGCAGTTTCAAGTAACTTTCTCTTTTGCTGTTGCTTGTTCAGCTCTCACAAACATTAATTTCATAATTTTCAAAATAGATTTACTTATGGGCTCTCCCGATAATTTATCTTATATTTGCATTGCTCCTTTCAGTATATTTCTAGTATCCTTCTTTATTATATATCACAGAAATTAATATTTCCAATTTCAGAAGTAGCTAGAGTTTGAGATAATGTGTTCGTTTGAATTCCCTGTCAAAATGTCAGCAACTGCAGGTATTAGGACTGAGCAGTGTCCTTCTGTGGCTTGCTAGGACATACTAGTAAATTTTTTTTGTTTGTTTGCTAGGCTGTTAGTTTGCTGGTTGCCTGCGTAGGGGTTTGTTTATTTTGTTGCTGCTGTTATTACTATTTTTGTTTGTGTTGTTATCAGCTGATTTGTTAAATATGTCCAAGTCTAATTTCACTTTTTTTTTTTTTTCTTTCTTGAGCTCTACATTACAGGATAATAAAGATTGTGCATTTCCTTTGTAAACAAAAAGGGCTTCAGGTATAATCAAGTTCTTTTCTAGAAAAGAAGCAGGCTACCAACTTCTGACTATCAGTCCAGTGAAAAGGCAAACCTTTGAAGATGACTAGAAAGATATATTAATCTTTTCTCAAAATAAAATGCAAATTTTCCATGGAATTAGAAAGCAGTTAATTAAAAAAAAATAGTTCTCCATCCTGTTCTCCCTTTAGATGACTTATGAAAACTACTGACAGAAAATTTATTGGTGGCCATTAACATAAAAGAGACAAGAGTAGAGCCCAATTTCCCATACCTAGACAACACTCAAAGGATATAGCAGTTAAAAAAACTTCTGGAGATAGTGTACATACATATATATATATATGTACATATACAGCTATATCACTTCAACAAACAATAAAATAATTTTTTAGTCTTGTAGTGTTACGTTTTTGACTGTAATGTGGCTTAGTCCTTCACAGATTTCTTTAGATATGCAGTCAATTATTTCATTTCTTCTGAAGAACATTTTTCTCTCATCCTGAAATACTACTGGATTTATTCATGATAACTGTTTTTTCTCTTCTTCCCATCTACTTGTGCACAGTGAAGATGAGCACTAACATTTCTCTGCACTGCGTATGTATTACTTTCATTAGAGCTCATTCTATAATGTTCTTTGTAAAAAGAAAAATGAACCTCATCGTTATGTCCACATCTTTCCGTCCTTAAATAAGAGTGGAAACAACTTTTAAACAGACATTACTTGAGAAACGTCTTACTAGGGATAAATTAGAGAACAAAATAATAATTTATTTTGTCTTAATATAATTATTCTATTTGTGGTATCCAAACCATAATAAATAATACAGATGGATCAATAACTGCATAAATGTTATGCAGATGTTGCTTTCTCAGATGTTGCCGAACATCATTTCATTTTAATTAAAAAAAAAAAAAAGTAAAGATCAAGTTGAACTAGTGCAAATGCTCAGCTTAGAATACACTTCATCTGTTTTCAGTAATGTAAAAATGGAGCATATAGTCTTAAACGTTTCTCTGGACTCTATTTTCAAGACATGAAGAGAAAGTTGTAAGTGAAGGGTGATTCATTCCATTCTAAGATGTCCACAGCAGGTGGAATGATTCAGTTTCTGACATGACTGTCCCTTTCAGCTGATTATAGTAGGAACATGATTCAGAATTCTTAGAAGGTGATTAACATTAATTTCTTCCTTCACACAGGTATGTTTTTTCTCATCAAAACAAAGCTAATAAAGTTTAAAATCATCTGAGATCAGCTATGAGTTGCCTGCCCTGTTTAACTAAATCTGTCTTTAAAACAATTTTAGTAGAACTAGTAGTATTTTTTGACACAAAGCTATAATAAAAATATTCAGATTTATTTGTTTTTATTAAGGTAAATATAAAAATGCAATTAAAATATTTAAAACTTTTGTATGTGTTTTTTATTCCAGTGATTAATCCAAAATTGAAGGCTATTTCAGAGAAAGAAACAATGCCACTGTCAGCCACAGACATGGTTTCATACAGTCATCTGACCACTACAAAACCAGCAAAGCCTCTGGCTTAACTAGGATCCTTGAAATAGATGAGTTCTTTCTTCCCTTGATCTGCTTGTGATATTTTTCACAGTGCAGTCCAAGTGTTGACGGCTACATTTGCTGTAGAACTCATTGTCATCTCATGTTCCACTAGGTGCCCACCAGAACCCCAGGACCTTTTCTGGAAAGCTATTTTCCAGATATTCAGTCCTCTGCTTCTTTGCGTGAGTACCTGGGGCTTCTTCCTTCCTGAACAAGAATTTACATTTCCCTTTGCTGAACTTCAGCTTCTTTGCTGACAAAGATGCTATTGGCCACAGTGCAGAAACACTAAAGTTGAGTCCGTTAAGTGGACTTGCAATGACATTGGCCCGCTCCCTCAACACATGTGGTTGCATCCAATCAGGTCCCAATTACTTGTTTGCAAGTCACAAATGGTTCATATTTTCCTTAACTACATTGTCATGGTTTTATGATTTCTGGTATTGGTATTCCACATCATAACAACATGTAGTGCATTAAGAGTTAAAGAGTTAATACTCCAACTCCATAGATCATTGATATTTCCGGGTATACCTGTCTCAGAAGAGAAGAACTACATTCCCCAGAGGACTTTGCGATGCTTTGCATTTTTACGTATTTTCCGCTCAGAGGGAAAAGATAAAAACCCTCTGCGGTCACGGGACACGCTCTTTCCTTCGGGATCGACTCAGCAGTGGGTGCTCGCTGCCGTATCGCCTTCAGCGTTAGCGTAAGGCCTTCGGTTTATCAGACACTCTCTCTCTTGCTCATTTTATTTGATTTATTAGCTTCAATTCCAATTATATTGTATTATATTGTGTTATTTTGCTTTCTGATATCTTATTTAGTAAATTAGCTTTCCTCCTCAGATCGTTGCCGCTGTTTTGTTTCTAGGCCCATCTCCCTTTTTCCTTTTCCCTTTCCCCCTTCCCCTTTCCTGGGGCGTGGGTCTGCGGGTCCCCCACACCAATTGTCACGGAACCGGGCTGATCCAGCCCGGTAAACCGTTGACATACATCTTCCTACACTGATGTGTTTAGCTGCTTTGCTCCAGGCTTTCTCATTGGTGTCAAGGGCATGAGATTTCTGAAGACAAGCCCTATCAATGAAAATTGAAAAAATCAGGAAGGGCCTCAAACATTTCCACATCTGTCCTTTCACATCAAGATCCTGACCATTCAGCAGCAAAGCCATATTATCCTGTTTTTCTTTAGTTGCCGATGGATCTGTAGAAATCTTTCATGTTGTCTTTTATGATCTCTCCAAAATCATACAACGAATCATAGATTCATGGAATGGCTTGCATCAACAGGGACAACTTCCACTAGACCAGGTTGCCCAAAACTCCATCTAATCTAGCCTTGTACAGTTCCAGGGATGGGGTGTTCAAATCTCTGAGCATCTTGTTCCAGTGCTTCACAGCATTCTGAGTCAAGAATTTATATCAACTGATCTAAATCTTTCCTCTTTCAATTAAAAACCCTTTTACCTTGTTCTATCGCTGTCTGTCCATGTAAATATTCACTCTCCATCTTTTTTATAAGCAACCTTTAGTTACTGGAAGGCTGCTACAAGGTTTTTCCATAGCTTTCTCTTCTCTAGGGAAAATAATCCAAGTGTTCTCAGGCTGACATTGTAAGATAGGTGCTCCAGCCCTCTTATCATATGCATGGCCATCCTCTGGACCAGCTCTAATACATATATGTCTTTCTTACTCTATGGGCCCCAGAAATAAATTCCTGATGGGGACTTATGGGAATGAAAGAGAGGAGGACAATTAACTCCCACAGCCTACTATCTACGCTTCTTTTGTTGCCTAATAGGGCTGCAAGTACACATTGTTGACTCATGTCAAGTTTTTAAACCACCTGTACCTCCAAGTCCTCACCAAGTTTTGTCTCATTTGTTCCACTCCTCAAGCCTGTCAAAATACATCTGGGTGCCATCCCTTCACTCCACTTTCTTGACTGCACCACTGAGCTTGGTGTCATTGGCAAACTTGCTGAGGGTGCAAACTGTCCATGCCACTGACAAAAATGTTAAATTGTATTAGTCCCAGTACAGTCTTCTAAGAGATAATAGCAATTTCTAGTTTCCACCTGGACATTAAACCATTGACTTCAACTCTTTCAGTGTGACCATCAAGACAACCTTTCATCCACTGAATGGTCCATCCATCAAAGCCATGTCTCTCTTCATTTTTGAGACAGGGATGCAGGACAGTGTTAAAAGCAAATTCAAGTAGATGATGTAGCTCAATTCAAGTCCAGACAGTCTTTGGCATTTTTAACTTCATCCCTGCATGCTTAGACTGCTCTCTCTGTTTTCTGCTCCTGGGTGACCTGATGCTGCTTTTGTCTTTGCTTGTTTCTATATTTCTTTTCCTGAGTATTTTTCAGGAGATCCTTTTTTGTCCATGCAGATTTCTTAGAAACTTTGCTTGTCCTTCTGTATGTGATGTTGAGTATAAAAGAGTTCAGAGGTTGAGGGAGAAATTTTCAGAACAAATAGTTCAGATGCTCGTTAGCTATGATGATGTGGTGATGTAGTCAAGTAATGGGTAACAGTACTCATCATACACATGAAAAACAGAATCTTAACCACTTTTGGTAATCTTTTTTTATACATGCTTTGCAAGGCCTGCCAGATCTCCTTTGTATGAATATTTTACTGTCATATTTGTAGCTGATTAAAACCATTAAATCTGAGTCAAATTTAAACCTCATATTTCAAACAATTCCCCCCCACGCCCTTGCGAAAAAGCCCTCTGAAAATATGTTTATAAACAATGTGGTTCATTTTCTTGACAGGTCATGTGGGGAGAGAGCATAAGCATATTTTCAGATGTCGTCAATAAATGCCATTGGCTGAAAATTTTCTGCAATGTGAATCTACAAGTAGGTGATTTTTTCTGATAATCTTTCATCTCCAAATATTTGGTGCTGAAATTTAGCAGACATGGCAGTCTGCCCTCAAAATATACTTTTCAAAATTCCTGTGAAAATGTACTTGACTTTAGATAAGAGGCAAGCTTCTGAATACCTCTTTGCACTTCTTGAGTGTTAAGAGTTTCTCAGGTTATCTGTTCTAGTCATGTTGCATCACAAGAAAGCTGAGGCTGTGAACAGCTTTCACTGTAATTATTCACCCTGACATCGAGGGACTAAAATCATAAAAGGAAAGTCCATGAGGAAATTAATAATTGAGTATTCAGAAAAGGGTAAATGGAGTTAAGTAAATAAGGCCCAGGGCTACACATTCAGTACTGCTAAACCTCAGCATTTGCTGGCTGCCTACCCTATTTCCTCACCCATTTCAGTATGGTCTTGGTATGAAATCTCTGGCATTCCCTGAGGCAGCAAATAGAAGGAGGGTGTCAAAGAAATCCTGGATTGAGGAGATGCAGTCAGAGGGAAGTGGGATACTGGAATACTGGGAAATGGGATACACAGCATAATCTCAGTGAAAACTCCTAATATGAGAGTGCCAGAAATCATCCTAAGCCATGAACATGAAAGACTTACTAATAGCACACTTCTTGAAAAGTGAAGTAACACCTGAAAAGCTTTGCCATAAAGGAAAAAAAGTAAAGTTATTGTGTTTATTCTTGATTTTTCTTCTCCTTGACAAGAAAAAAAGAACACCTTTCAGATGTGTTCATCTAGCTGTTAAATACAATTTTTAGAAAGTAAACTGTGTTTAATTATAATTGTCTTAAGATTCAGTAAAAAGAAACAGAACAAAATGAAAAAGCCCTGAAATGTTAATGCTTGAGCTTAAGGCAAACTGCAGAGGAGAAAATTTCTTTTGTTCTGTGAATCTGAGGAAACAGGTCCCTCTCTATAGAAGACATATAGACATTACATAGGCCTGTGACTCTTATTTTTTATGCTTTAAAGACAAATGAAAAGATTTGCTAACTTTGTTATTACAGGTTTGTACAGTAATGTTCCAGGAAAATATATTGGTAAGTTTTTACTTCAAATGTTCAAGATATCACTGCGCTTAATTAGTGGTTGAAGCAAAGTTTGTAGAATCTTTTATGTCTTTTATTTCTGAAAATTCAGGACAAAATCAATACTGCAAATAAAATGAAACTACGAGGAAAAATACCTCTGGTTTCCAAGCATTTTTTAGCACATGAGATATTCATACAAAGAGATATTTCTGAAAATGCAGGAGCTCATGATACTGAATTTTCTCTGCAGCAGCAACTTGTGTATCATTACATTATTAAAATATATTTACTTTTAAATAATAAACAAGCTTACTAAAACTGCTTGCATGCACAGTTCTGTGCAGTCTCCCGAAATAATGTAGAGGGATGATGAAGTTGAATAATGGGTTCACAAGTGCTGCTTAAATTTTTATTGAAGTAAACTGAAACAGCAAAATGGTCAATCCCTTCAAGATCATATCTTATCCACCAATCCTTCTGCAGGGCTCCCAAAGAAACTAACACTTTCACAGACAATTATTTTAGTTAAAATATTTTGCTTGTAGTTGTGTCTCCAAATAAGGCAAGTATAAGGCTATTTTCTACATACAGCTTTAATTTATCATGTTGTTTCACTCTGATAACAGGAAAAATTTGAAGTTTTACTGCCAAAAAATCCTAAGGAAATATGAAGACTCGTATATCTTCTAAATCACAAGTAGTATTCCATTTCACTAACCATTTGTAACATACTCTGGTGACTTTCCTTTTTTATCAGTTTTGTATGGCCAAACTCAACTGGGATCTGAGGGTGAGATAAGTCTCTCCTAAAGAACACCAGCAGGCCTGTACAGCCTATCCTTCTGATAACCATAAGGTCATTACGACTGCTTCTTTAACACTTCAATTTCCACTCCTACTTGCTTATATAATGACACTGTATTAAGTGCAAAAGGAAACTAGCCAACATGGAAAGACTTCCTGAGAGAAGAAAAGACATACCACATAAATATCCGTATATATATCTGCAAGCTATACAAACTAAAGCAATTCCTAGAAATCCCAGGCCACAGAAATTCAATAATATTTTTCATCTACTTTAATTTTCTTTTTATTTGAAGAATCAAAAATGAAGTGTAATTTGTTTCCTTCTCCCTTTTTTAGAATTGGGCCTTACAAAGCAGGAGAAGCAAGTCCCTCCTTACTGTGCCTCTCACTACATCTCTATTTTTCCTTTTCTCTGTAGCTTCCTGCCTTCTTCAGCCATGAAAAACTGACAGGACAGGACAGGGAAATAACTTCAGTGTTTTCATTACTCTTTGTCTTTCCAAACACAGACCAATATTAATAAAATACTGACTGAATAAGTAGGAGTGTGCATATATAAAATTCTTGAAACTCATCACTCAATAGCCTTGGGCTTGAGCACTTGATGTACGAGGCAAGACAGATGGCACTGGGTTTGTTTAGCCTAGAAAGGGTAATGTTAATAAGAGGAGATCTAATTGATGTCTTCCACTTCCCAAAGTAGAGTAGAGCAGCTTATTGGGATGACAGAGACAGACTCCTCAGAGACACATAGGAAAAGGACAAGAGGCAACAGTTAAAAGGTTCAACATATGAAATTCCAAAGGGATGCAGGGAAAAAAATGATGTCAAGTCTAGTATTGCAAGAAACTGCTGAAAGTTAAAACAGAAATTCAATCCTCCCCATCCAGGGCTCAGAAAATAGACTAGTTAAATTTAAGGCTGACTGTTCTTGAAACAGAATACTAGAAGTGAGATTCCATTCAACTTGTATTTTCTAAAATATTACTATTTCTAGTATTGTAAAATAACAATTCTACAAATTAAAGACAAACAAGAAAACAGACAAACACATTTCACAAAAAATAGAAAACCTCATGCTTGAGAATAATCTGATACTACATGGTATATAAGACTCTCTAGATTTGGATTGCTCCAAAGCTTGATTTAGCAGAAGAAGGTATCAGCAATTGCGACAATCATTTTCCCTAGTATGAGTGTTCTTTTCCATTTCCACAGTAAGACTGCATTTTGAATTCTATGTTTACAGATGAGGTCAAGTAGGTAGTAATTTGAAGTTATTATTAAATTTTAAATATATATTTGAAACTGTGGGTTCCACATAAATTCTACAGAGAATCAGTGTCACTGATTTATCTGTTTGGTATCCAGTTCATGAATAAAAATATAATTTTAAAAAGTCTGTGAAGAGGATGATTTTTTTCTTTGTTTTATAGTAAGTCTAGTCCTCTATTTTGTACAACTCCAATTAGTTATATCAGATAAATTAAATCTTTAGGAGTGATGTGATCAGAAGGAAGTTTACTTTCTTAATAACATCTATATACCATCATTTCGATCTTCATATGTGTAATGTCACCTATGTAGGAATGTTAGTGAATATACCTATCAGATATTTTTCTTAATTGTACTATTCAAACTGATCAGAAAATACCTTCTAATGTGCAGATGAACTTACCCACCAAGATTTATACAAACTATAATGATCTCTGAAGATTTAGAAGAAACTGTATATCTCCAGAGTTAACACACTGACATCACAGTGTATCATCTAGTATATTTGCAAGTATATACCTCTATATATGTAAATTTAGTTCAGTTGTTTCTGTATATAGGTAACATTATCCCCCAAATTTAAAGAGATGTGATAGTATTTGAAACTTTTTTGAATACACCTTCTATTTTTGTACTAATTCCAAATAAATTTCAATATCTAGTGTACCCTCTAGACCTGTGCAATCATTCTTATGAAGTAGAGACTGAAGGGAAAAAGCAAACTGGAAATTATTTGAAATTGCAAGCACACAAAAAAATAATGAGCTATGGAAACTAAAAAACTGTGGATCTCATAGATAAGCAGTGAATGTGAATAAGTCTTGCTAGTTTGGATTTATTAACAACAAATGAAGAAAAGTGGGAAAATAAAGCTTAGTAGGAAAATTGGAGATTTTTACACTTACATGTGTGGGAAGAAATTCTGCAAAGATGAAAATTTTGATAAATATGAAAAAAATCAGCAATTTGTCTAGTTTATTAATAACAACTTATGCTATAAATACACTCATTTAAACAGAACCAGAAACATTCCTCATCACCATGGTTTAATATTAAGCAAACTAATATTTATTAATCTAAAACCATAATAGTTTAACAAATATTTCTAAAGTGAATACTTGCTTCAATAGGTCTTTCTAGATATTATTTCTCAGGTCAATATAATACTTCATTTAAAACATCATGCACTATATAATCCCATGTAATCAGACTTACTTTTTGCAGTAGCAAATCAAGAATTCAATCTATATTTAATTTTTGTTTGTTCCTCAGTAGCCTTTGTATACATTTTATTAAATGATACAAATACTATGAAAGATAATGTTGTAGCAGTGACAGCAAAATCCGTATTTCAGATATTAATTCTTAAATATATTCACTATGATGTTCAAAAAATGTAAGATAATTATAAATGAAATACATGCTACTGTGTTATAATGTTTTTAAACGTGAATAAGATTTTTTTTTCTTAAAAAAAATTTACACATATAAAAAGCAAGGAAACAAAACATTGGTTTTCTCAGAGGAGGACTTCTCAAAGATGTTTTGTTTTACTAATATTACGGTATTATTGGAAGAAGGAACCATAATAAACTGGTCATATACTTCATTTACTAATACTACTATCTCATTATAAAATCTTTTAGCACTGTTGTCAATAATTGCAATTAATGGGAAGGAATAAATAATATGAAACATAATATTACATTCAAATTCACTTACACTACATCAAATAGGAATGTAGAACATCACAAATCTTATTCCACAGCCATATGCTGTGAGAGAAGGCCTTTACAATACCAGAACCAATGTGATTTCAACATGCAAAATGAAATTGGGATACCAGCAAGTAGGCCAGGGTTAGAACATCTTCTCAGAATCAAAACCTACAGTCCCATGATTAGAATGAATCCATGTGAGAGATGTAGCTCCTATCAGGCAAAGCTAGGATTTGAAAATGAAGCTCCAATATCCTCTGTGGACAATCCACAAGCCCAGCTGCCAGGAGGACTCACAGTTCTGTCCAGGCATTCTGAACTGTGCCAAATGTGCCTGGCACCTGTAATTTGTGCATGTAAAATTAGCTGGATGCAGCCAGAATGCATTGGGCAGTTTAGATAGATACACATAGAAGTGCTGACCTGTAAATTGACAGCACCAATTTCACTGGGACTTCTGAATTTACAAACTAGATAGGATGACAAAGAGACCTTCTAGAAGAATATGAAGTATACTCAGGGAAATTCAGGCTTATGATTGTCCCAATAGCCTATGGTTCTGAGATTATCACAGTGTGAGAGGTGGACAACTATCATTGTCAGTAGGATCCAGGAAATGGACTTATAGCAAGCTTGACTGAGGTCATTCTTCACTTGTGCCCAGTAACACTGCAGGTTTTTGTCAAACAGTTTACAGGGCTGCTGTCCAGCCTGGTTCTGTGATAAATGGGGCGGGGGGACCCATGGACCCATGCTCCAGAAAAGGAAAAGGGATAAAGAGGAAAGGGTAGGGAGATGGGCCTAAAAACACAACAGTGGAAATGATCTGAGGAAGAAAACTAATTTACTAAATAAGATATCAGAATGCAAAATAACCCAGTATAATACAATACAATTGAAATTGAAGATATTATATAAGATAAAATGGGAGAGAGAGTGTCCAAGAACTAAAGGCCTTATTCTAATGCTGAAGGTGAGATGACTAAGGAGCACACACTGCAGACAAGTAGAAAGGGAAAAGAGAACTGTCTCATGACCTGCAAACAATTTTATCTTTCCCTCTGAGCAGAAAATGGAAAACACAAAGCAACACACAGTCCTCTGGGGTATGTAGTTCCTCTTCTTTTCTGATAAAGGTATACCTGGAACTATTGGTGATCCACGGAACTGGAACATTAACTATTTAATTCCCAGTGCACTACATGACAATATGACGTGGAATACTGATAACAAAAAATCATAAAACCATGGATGTTTTGAGGACTGTAAAGAAGGAATGTGCTCATTGAGACATTCAGTGAAGGCCTTATTTCATTCCTTTGTTGGCGTTGATTTGTAAATGTTCAGGAACATGGCAGATTTGAGCTTGCTGCTGTTGTAAGACATGCAAAAATGATCTTTTTCCCCCCAGTCCTAGCAGTTATCTCCAGGACACAATCTGTTAATGAAGAATCTTCATAATGATTACGCAAAGAAATACACAAATGCTTATGAATCTTAAAATATTAAAAGGAAAATATATTAAGTATCACCTTAATTTTTTTAGTTTTGTGAGGGACCGTGAATAATTTGAGAATAGAGTAGTAAAAAAATAACTTTTGTTATAATTTCACTGCAAAGGGCTGCACTGAATCTGAAGGGAAATTGCCCTATATACTTTTCAGATAGACCATTTAAAGATTAATGTTATGAATTTTCCATGACTTCAGAGCACAAAGTATCTAGGTGTCATGTATACATTGCTTGTAGGTTTATTTCTGGTGTAAATATGTAAACAAGAATGTGATTACACATGAGACTAAGAAAAATGTATGTGAGAATTGTTTGATTTCCACTATTCCTCTACAGTGCTTCTTAGAAGGTTTGTTTCTGGCCGCCTTCTACTTCTGAGATTTTTAACAATTTAAGTACTAAATGAACAAGCAGAATTTAGTGTAGTTATAACATGGCAAAAAATAGCCTTATCTCGTGGGGGAGCAGCAGAATATTGTGAAGGGACCATCCCCCTGACATCAGCTGTGTTTGGCAGATGGTGCTGTCAGTTTAGGTCTGTGTTTATTCTATCATGCATGTGGTAGCATATTTTAAAATGTACAATCTCATGTATTATCTATGGGCTAAAAGCATGCAACACAAGAAGGACTATATCACAGGAGTTAAACTTCTGTAAACAACTAGCAGCGGTTGTGTAAATGCTATTTTCTTGACATAAATAACAGAAACATATGGCCAGAGACAGGAAGTGGGTGATACCTGGATAGATTGATATCCTGCTAGACAAGTGGCTATATTTATGACATGATTCTGCCTGACAGTGAAAGAGAAGGGGAGGAGAACTGATGACTTTTTCATGAACTCTCTGACAACATATATTTGACCACTGAATAGCTTTGCTCAACAATCTGATTCACTGCATTGTTGTTAAATATGTTCAATGAAGATGAAGAAAATATTGAGGTCATAAGTGAAAGGTAGAACTATTTCTCGTTTTCATACAGAAACTTATGTTGAAAAAACGTTGTTGTTATAATGCCAGAGTGACCAAATGGTTTCTTGGTCCTACTCCTTTACTAGAGAACATGCTACATCTTGAGTCAGTAGTGAACCACTGTAAATATTCTATTCTTGTTATGGCCTGAACTGTAAACAGGTTTAACACCACAACATGGATTTTATAATCCATCTTCTTTCCTATTTTCTGGAAACAAGAAAACAAGCAAACAAGCAAAGAACTGGCTACAATAAGATTAAAACTTTCAGTATACAAATTACTTCATATTCTAATGTAACTCAGCGAACATTACTGTACAGAGGAAAAAATAACTTCATACATCTTCAAGGTTTGCCTTTTGCTACATATGATTCTGCCACAACACATCAAAAAAACAAAATGTAATGTTTCTTGCATCTGAGCTATTCTGTTCTCCAAATTATTCAGTTTAGAAAACTATGAACTGTACGCATATTTGCTTTTAAATAATGCCTGCAGTGTGATAGAATCTACTCTAGATCATTCTTTCGGTTGTAGTCAGTCTGCAAAGACAAGTTAGCCACTTTGAGCTTTGTGGACTGTTATCTAACATAAGAAAACTGACTCTTGTAGACAGGTTTTTTGAGCATTGTCATTTCAGACTCTCTTCTGTCTAGCTAAAACAAGAGAATATCAAAGGAGAATATAAATAGATAAAAAAAAATTTTTAAAAATCTATTTGTGGTGATGAAGATAGCAGAATTCTGTTCCTAAACAAGAAGTGCTGAAGGAAACTATCTTTACGAGTAAAACCACAGTTGTAAAGTAATTTAAACAAAAGACCTGCTCCAGAATTAACACTGAACTTACAGAGCATGAAAAGGAAGCTGTTGAAATCCTATTTTAAATGAAGCAGAATAGGGCCCAGAGATTCTGAGATTCAAACCACCTTTTTCATCTGAGTCAAATATTACCATCTGGAATACTAAGTCATCTTTTCCTGTCTGATGAGCTCTGTCTCACAGGGGACCCCAGAGGGAAGCATTCCCCTTCTTTACAGTACCCTGCTTGTTAAAATACAGACCCACTATGTGGGAGGTCAGAGCTCGAATTCCTACTTTGCCTGAGCAGGCCTCAATTCACATTTCCTATGCCCCTGTGAAGTGCCTCAACTACTCCAAATGGTGTATTCCAGGGAGTCTGCATATTTGTTATATCCTATTGCCTTTGCTACACCATGCTCAACATCATTAAACATCCACTGAGGCAGGAACAGAACATCCAGTGGGTTAGGGTCCTTACAAGCAATAACATGTTTTCAACCATGTTCCAATACGTATTTAATTATTTATATAAAATGCAGTGATCAAGAAAACACTTTTGGCCTCCTCATTGCCTGTTGGGTCTTGACATTCATTTGGAAGAGTAAAGTAAGGAACTGTCAGAGCATTAATGCTCAGAGCTGAGACAGACATCCTTGGTTTATATGCAGCATTTTCAGAAAAGCAGTGAACAGGTTTTGACCCAAGTTTCTTATCTGTGCACTCTTACTGTAGCTTTTGTGAAGCAGAAGAAAAATAAGTTGCCCAGACTTTCTAGACAGCCACTGATTATACCCCATGAAGAGTAGGGGTACCCCTAAGGTTCCTGTTATGTCAACCCTTAAAACCTAAACCCCATATTTTAAGGAACTAGAAATTAGGTATGTTCCTCAACTATGGTCTTGAGCACTGAGTTATGTTTGCTAAATACCATCATACTTGCATCAAGCGACAATTAATAAAATTATATTTAGAACTATAATTAGCACTTAATCATTCAGTCACCACCTGCTGTTAGATGGTCATGATTTCAACATCAGAGTTAGGACTTATGTGTGAATCTAGAATATTTATTTTCACATTAATAATCATATTCTTGGCAACTCAGACAATCTGCATGTAAATGCAGAAGAAAAAAAAATTGCTTATTTTCCCACAGAGTTCCTCATTATCTGCTTCAATGGGAACATTTAATAATTTCTAAGACATTGGGGAAAACCTGCAGTGGTACAAACACTTTCCTGGAGTTTGTCCTGTTGTAGGAGAGTTGTAAACAGAATAAATCACTCATGTACTGTAGTGTCCACGAATTGAACAAAGCACCTGTACAGGGAAGCAGTGGCAAAATCAAATTTTGTGTCATCATGGAGCTCCCTTGTGTGCATTCTAGTAAAAAAAAAAAAAAAAAAGAAGAAACGTTTGTTCATGAAAAGCTGGAAACTAGAGAAAATGTGCAGCAGTCTATTAAGTGCAAAAGGTTGATTTACTGATTTCTTTCTATAGTCAGTTTCTCTACATCTTGGATTCTCTCACTGTATGTTTGACTGCATGAATTGATTTAATGAGTAACAGAGGGAATATTCATTATATGTGAGAAAATTACAATGTTTGATTGTTTGTGACAATTCTTTAAAATTCAACTTATTTTTGAGTGCAGTCAGCATAAGGGAATATGTCTTTATAGTTCCACAGAGAGGTGACATTTTTTTTATAATTTCCTAGAGAAATATAAGAGAATGTCCACCACAATACTCCTTGAGAATTAAGTCTAGAAAAATTTCCAGTTCCCACCAGAATCATACTAGCCTATAACAACACTTAATTTAGTGTTGTACTTAAAACACTTTTCATAATTTTTCCGACTAGCTTTTGTTTTTCCCATGACAATTTGCAATGCATGTCTTCCCCTGTTACATAAGGTTTGAGGAGTGTGAGGAAAAGTTGTCTTTAAGATGTATTTGTTTCTGTTTCACGCCAGTATGAGTAGAATTACTCATACTGGAACAGCTCAATTTTTTCTTCATCCATACTTTCATTTGGTCCTTAACCTAACCATAGTGTTTTGAGCTATTCCAATAGCACAGACCCGTTCATCTCATGTTTATGTGAGTAAATACTTGAGCTACACCCTCTATCTGCCGGACATACCTTTATGGACTCTTTTCAGCTCTTCCATGTTCATTCAGCTGGCTTCAAAAAATAGTTGCAGTGAGTCAGTGAGTCAGCCAAATGATCCAGCCGTGCAAAATCTTCTGGCTGCAGCACAATCTTCTCTGGGACGTGAAAACTTTGGTGAAATTCAGGAATTCATGAAAACCACCTGTAAATACCAAAGAGGTTTGTACATTGTACAGTTCATGGAATTAGAAAATAATAAAAGGATTATTTCCTTTTCATGCTGTTCAAGTAGAAACATATTGACCATATCCATATTGATATGTTAGAAACAAAATAGAAAACAACAAAAACTATAACACACACACACCTCAAAAAAAACCACCAACTATAAATTCAGACCAAAATATATCAACAGTACTTCAATTTCTCTTCATGTGCAGATTTTGAAAATACAGTTTCTCATTATAATTCTTAACTTCATGATCATTTTCTTTAATTCTCACAGTTTTCAACTCGGCATCAGACTGCTTGACTTTATTTGAATTGTATGATTTTAAAGATATTGTACCATTCTCATACATGAGAAAATCCTCTGGAGTCAAAAACATAGTACTTTGGAGCCATTAGCAGAAAACTGCTTAAAAACAAATGGCCTGATTGGTATATAAAATGCTTAATGTTAAATCTGTTTCCAAGGTAAATATTCTGTAGTGGCATTATAAGTAGTGCATAGTAAAAAAATAATGGGATCTGTAATTGTTCAGTCATCTGCACAATATAAAAATTAAGTAGTGATTTAACTATACAAAAAATGTTTTTGGGCCCTATATTATTAAACCTAGCATCTTCTGCATGTTGTGCCTGTTGCTGTAATACAAGGAGAAAACAAGCTGCCTTTAGAGAATCTCATACAGTGCTTTTCCACATGTCAATTTCTTGGACAAGGCAATATTAATGTACAAGTGGTCATCTCCTTTCATATACTACTAATGTACTGGAAAGTCTTCCGCAGTCGATGCTTTCCTTCATGTCTTGGGACATCTCATGCTAGAACACTTCCCCACACAGAACAATATGGCCTTCTCTTGGAAAAGCCCTGTGGGCTGATCATTGTCAGGTTATGTTATGTTTTAACAGTAGACACTTCAATGCTAGTTTTGTGCAGAGCTGTAGCAGGAACAAGAGGTCTAAACAAACAGAGGGGCCACTAGAGCCCTTTCATTTATCATTCTAGCTTGACAGAAACCCCTATCTATTCCCTGGCTTTCCTGAATTTTACATGTTTCTTATAAAACATCTGCTTTTAAAAAGTAGCGACCCTTATTCTTGGCTGCTCTGCATAAGTATTTTCTTCCTTACTGTTTAGATAAGTCACTTTCAGAAATTTGAAGGAAAATGTAAAGTCAGAGATTACTTTTTGACAGCTTTTAACATAGCTTAAACAAATATCCTTAAAAATAATATTATTGATACTTGCACAGCATCCATTATCCAAAGATTTTAATATGCTATGAAGGCATGAACTAATTAGTGCTCACATCATAGCACCCCTGTGTATTAGTTAAGTATTATTATAGCAAACATTCACAGGAGGAATAAGATATAAAGAGAACATAAACGTTGCCGAGGTAACTCAGGGACTTGAAAAGGTGGGATTTAAGCCCAGTTGTCTTCTCAGTGTTCATTAAAAACATTTTCTCTTTAGTAACTGAAAGTGTAGTACCAGCCCATCTTAAATATGACTACTTACAAAAAGAGTTGTGCTCAATATTTAATTTTTATCACACACATGATCACAATAAATCTTGGTGTAAGTATATTGAGGTAAGAGTTCACACAAAAGTTAGTTACAAGATTTTTCTTCTGCCTGTATGCCAGTAAGAATGGCAATACAGTTTGGAAAGACATTTTTTAGAGTTTCAGATTGGGTTCACTGCTTCTCATCATGCAGTTGAAGTAAAGTATTATTTCAGTATTCATCATTCTATATTCAGTGTTTCTGTATTCTGAATGAACTTTCCTTGTGTGATCATTAAGGGACTTCTTTCCCAGCACTGAGGAAAGATGCATCCTTAAGAAGTACAGGCATTATGTTAACAGAAATTCAAAATATTTTATATGGAAAATGAATATGAAAAAATTACTCTGTGGCATTTAGAAGGACTATTTGGACTAGACAAAGAAGATCTTTCTTACTTATCACAGTGGAATATGGTTTTGTTCACTTTTAGAAAGTGTTTGGTAGTTTTGGTGGGTGATGCTTCCAACAAGGAGTGAGGAAGAAGTTATGAATCTGGAAAGATTGTTTACTTGGGGTATGAAAATATTCTGTATGTGTTAGAAGTAGTGGTGTTTTGATGTAAAAGTGATTAATTTCCTGAGAGTTAAGAGGCATATCTTTAGTTCAGAGAATGATTTGTAAGAATTCTGTGGGATTTAAGAAAGTGTTGAATCTCTAAGATAAATGGGATATTGGTGGCACAGGGGGAGAATTAAATGCATGTAGTCATGGGGTTGAGACCTGAGAGATTCAGAAAGATTGTACTGGGAGGCATCATTTGGGTCACTGTCATGGTTTTATGATTTTTGTGAGACAAGAGTCTATCTTCCCTTTGGGATCGAGCTCAGCAGTGGGTGTTTGTTGCAGCCGTCTGCCTTCAGCATTTAGTGTAAGGCCTTCGGTTTATTGGACACTCTCTCTTGCTCATTTTATTTGATTTATTAGCTTCAATTCCAATTATCTTGTATTATAATGTGTTATTTTGCTTTCTGACATTTTATTCTGTAAATTACCTTTCCTCCTCAAATCGTTGCAGCTGTTTTGTTCCTAGGCCCATCTTCCTTCTCCCTTTTTCCCTTTCCCTCTTTCTCTTCCCCACGGTGTGGGCCTGTGGGTCCCTCGCCTCAATCCTCACGGTACCAGGTCAAACTGGCCCGCAAACCACTGATATTGTTGTGGGTTTTTTTTGAGTTCATTCCTTCACAATCTTTGGTAACTATGTGATAGATATCTATTTTAGATTTATTCACACAGTATCTATTCTGCTTCCCTCCACCTATCACATTTCAAGATCTTCAGTAAATTTATAAATACACTATGATATTGAAAGGAAGTATAAGAGTTTTTGGACATCTACAATAGCTAAGTCTCAGTATTATTAGTGAAAAAATTATATAAAACTCCTGTAAGCCTAGAAAGCAAGTACCATGCTACCTAGTACAAAAGTGTGTCAAGTTTCTAGAAGGAACTGTCCTGGAGTAAAACCAAGTGGTCATTTTACCCAGTGTAGATGAGAAGGCTCATTGTATCGCATTGAACATTAATTGTTGTGGAGCAGTAGAACCATTAGAATATTCTGCTATGACTTTTCTTTAATTATGATCAATTTCCCATTCTTAACAGAAATATATGTTCTTTCTAAAATAGATTTGTTTATCAAGATATGAAACTATTCTTTCCTTGCCTTCAGATGTAGCTATCAGAGGTACAAAGCAGAAGATTTATGTTTTATAAATGCAGTGTAAATAAACAGCATCAGTACTCATTTCAGCCCTCTTGGTACATTGCACATCTAGTAGTTCCTATTAGAGTCTAGACTCTTTTTGTCTTTGTAAGATTTAAAATCTATTCTTCCTATCACCATCATACATTTAATTTCTTACCTCGCTACCCTATTTGAAAGATCCTAAGTTTATTAGTTAATTTATTTGGATAGTTACAAATTGTCCAGTCAGCAAGCTATTTTTCTCTAATAACACAATTTCTTTATTCATTATAATTCTTTTACTTCTTCCTCTTCAATACTTGCCCTAACTGCATTTCAGAGTTACCATAATCATTCTTAAACCTTTTAATAATGCTAAGAAGTTAACGTTGTGAAATTTACCTTAGTAAAATAGCTAGCGTATAACCCCAATGTATCTTCTGTATATTTCTGACTGTATTTCCTGAACATGTATAACTTGTCTCGCATACAATCTTCCTAATGAATTCTTGTGACTGTCTTCTCTGATAGTACTAGTGAATGTGGTTGTTGCTAAATTAACCTGGGAACTTGCTATTCTTTCTCTGAATTGCATCACTCTGGTCGCTGAAGTTGTACATTCACATATTGATAAGTGTTCTTCCATTTCACAGAATGGAATTATAGAGTCAAATTTTTTGAGTTGGAAGGAACCCTTAAAAGTCATCTAGTCCAACTTCCTTGCAATAAAAAGGAATCTATCTACAGCTAGATCAGGCTGCTCAGGCCCCATCTCTCTTTCTGGGCTTTGAAGGCACATTGCTGGCTCATGTCCAGCTTGCCATCCACCAGTACCCTCAAGTCCTTTTCAAAAGGACTGTGCTCTAACCTTTCATCCCCTATACTGTATTAATTTCTAAGAGTACAAGATGTTGCACTCAGCTTTGTTGAATCTCATGAAATTAACCTGAGCCCACTGCTCAAGTCTGTTTAGACATCTCCAGGTGATGTCCCATCCCTCAGGACTGACAGCCACATCATACAGCATGACATCATCTGCAGACTTGCTGAGAGTGCACTCAATCCTACTGTCAATGTAATTGATGAAGATATTGAAGAGCATCTGACCCTGTCCTGATCCCAAGGGACATGACTGAACTGAGATCATCCAGACACTGATGCACAGACAATCCTGCAACTAGTTCCTAATCTGTGGAAAAGTCAATACATCAAATCTATATCTTTCTAATTTGGAGAGAAGGATGCGGTGTGGTGATCATATGAACGGCTTGACTGAAGTCTAGAAAAACTGCATCAGTTCCCTTGTGAAGTTAATGCCATCACAGTAGGCCACTACATTGGTTAGGCAGGACCTGCTCTTGGTGAGGTCATGTTGATTGTCTCATATCACCTTCATCTTTTCCATGTACCTTAGCACAACATTCAGGAGGATCAGTTCCATGATCTTCCTCAGCACAGAGATAAGATTAACAGGTCCCAGTCACCAGGCACTTCACCTGACTGCCATAACTTTTGAAGTATCATCAAGACTGTCTTGGTGTCTACCTCAGCCAATTCCCCCAGGACTCTGGTATACGCATCTCATCAAGACCCATAGATTTAGGGATGTACAGGTTCCTCAGGTGGTTGTGAACCTACTCTTCACTTACACTGTAGGTACATTGTTGTCCATTACTCACCTTCTGACCCAGGCAGTGTGAAGAGAAGTGAAAAGCAAGTGAAGATTGAAGCAGAAACTTGTTGAGTACATCACACTTACCACTGTCAGTTGTTACCAGCCTGCCTATATTGCCTTCTTGGACTTTTCCTTCCTGGTTGATACACCTGTAGAAGTCTTTCTTGTTCTTCTTTGCATACTATGCCAAGTCCAGTTCCAGTAGGTCTGTTCCATGATCTTCCTCAACACAGAGGTAAGATTAACAGATCCATCCCTACACAGTCTAGCAGCATCCCTATATTCCTCCCAGGATGCCTTTCCTTGCTTCCGCTGATCATTTTTTCTAGCTCTCCAGTTTGACCAGAAGGTTCCAGTTCAGCCATGTCTGTCTCATGCTTTCCTTAATTTCTAATTAATAAATGTTCAGTAATCAAAGTTCTAGCTGTTTTGACTCGAGAACCTGACATTCTGATCCATGGTAATAACAATTATTCTGTTTCTGTTAGTCTGATCAAGCTGTTAAATTCCTTTATGGTACCTGTATGTCCTTAGTACTGGCAGTACATTATGTTGCCCCAAAGAATCCTAGACTGGATAGTAATGACTAGTGAGGACAGGTAATTCTTGCAGCTTGCAATGGATATTTTATATGTACAGTAGAAGATCCAAAAGCATTAAGTAGGTAAAGTGCTTGAGTATGCTACTATGACAAAGTGTTGTTGCACTTTTAAGTCAGGAGTAGTTTGAGCATAAGAT
This sequence comes from Oreortyx pictus, assembly GCA_036925125.1. Classification (NCBI taxonomy): domain Eukaryota; kingdom Metazoa; phylum Chordata; class Aves; order Galliformes; family Odontophoridae; genus Oreortyx; species Oreortyx pictus. Next base: position 59,746,593 of record JAUPFR010000003.1, read on the forward strand.
ATGTAAAACTACAAACAGATGAAGTGAATAAATGATACTAGTTGAACAATTTCTATTAGCAGCTGCACCTCAGTGAATACTTCTACTCTTCCAAAGGATTTTGAGCACGTATTCTGTGGATGGGATTTGGAAACCAGCAGGGGATCATTTGTAAGTTTTAGCCTTTTTGATCCCTGACCCAGTGGGCAAGGAAAGACATGTTAGTAAAAACATTGCTTTTGGGGGGAGCAGCTAAGTACAAGACACTTACTACCAGTTAGACTGATCTAAATATTGTTTTAGAATTTCAGTTGACCAAGACGTTGTCCTATTCATGCTGTTTAATGTGCAACAGGATTAAAGGTATGCATAATCTGAGCATGCACAAAACCCTTGAGACCCAGATTAATGCTATGCTAAGGCTTTTGGTTCATATCTTGCCTGCCCAAAAAAGTATTAATTTGGGTATGAATCAAATGAGGCTGGGAACTGGGACAGTTGTACTGGTTATGGATAATTTTGAATTTAAAGTCTCTCAGCTACTTTAAAGCATATTGTCTAACTTGAAAAAAAAAAATCAGAAAGATGGACATAATAACAGTATTTACTGTCCAGCAGGGTTGAAACTCTGTGGAGTGGAGATGGTTTCAAGATTGTCAATATTTCTACTCTTCCCTCAGTGCCGATGTCCCACAAACAACAAGCAAGTCTCCTAAGCCTCTCCTTATCCTTTGTTTCCCATGGAAGATTCTGGTAACATACACAATGAAACACAGAGGATTTGAGAGAGATGAAAAGTAAGGAAAAGACAGATTGCAATATCCATGCTTTGTAGTGGTTACTGAGACTACTGAGAGAACAAATTACTCATGAATGCAAGGAAAGGGTTTTCAATATATTAGTGTACACAGAAGATTGGATTAAATTTAGTGTTTTGGCTTAAAATTATGTAATCAAAGGAGGCATAAAAAAAGAAGTATGTCTTTTATGCCCAATTTCAAATCTCAAGTTTTTGGAATGAAGAGAGTTGGTATGTATTTGCCCATCTCCAGGGAGTTCTACTTTTAAATTATTTCATCCTCTTTCTTGGAGGTGGAAGATCTCTCAATCACATAGTATCAGAACTTGAATTTTCTGGCCCCCTTTTTTGTAGAATAATTTAAGTCAGAAAGATTGTAAAAACATTTTATTTGAATAATGGACATCACTAGCTAAGAAACACACAATGCCATCTGGAGAGAAGAGAATGAACTTTAAATCAAGAACATTCCGAAAGATGCAATGAAAATACTCAATGCTTTCTATCTTTTTTACATTTTCACCCAATTCATCTAATGAATATTTCAGGTATACAAGAGATTTTTGTGTAACTGAAGTAAAGCAAAAGTTACCTTTGCAATAAAACTTGTTTTAAAGTAACTAGCAGGCAGTATTCTAACATACAGTAAAACCTCAATGCTCATATTCACTTCCTGGAACTAGATGATTTTGAGGTTGCTAATCATCCAAAACATGATGATACAGTTTAGAAACTTGTGTCAGAGGGAAAATCATAGGTAAAAATAGATGATAGGGATATAAAATCAGATTCTGGTAAGCTTCAAAAACCAAATGAAGTGAGATCTTGAAATTTAATAGCAGCAATGCACAGAGCAGTATATGGGTCAACTTGATATTTTAACTTACATAAGAAACTTCACTCCCTGGAGACATATTCAAACACACTGATGATTAAAGATGAAGTTACATATTGTATCTTTAGCAAAGGGTATGTGCAAGTACTGAAAACAAGTTAGGAATGAAATTAGAAAACATGCAAAACATGTAAGAAATTAAGTTACTAAAAAACAAGAAAAGGGTTCAATAGAATTGAAGTAGGTAGTGAATAGGACAGTGCAGAAAGTATTTTGGATAAACAAAATGTTTTATTATTAATATTATTATGAATATTCTTAATCCTTTTACCTTGCTTCTCTTATACTATTATTATATATTTTTTAAGATACGTAATTGTGGACTGTCAACATTGTCTTTATGATGTATTATTTCTTTGAGAGTCTGAGACCTCATACCTGATTCTACTTATCTAAGTGCACATTAGAGAATGATGGATACTCTATAAGGACATTCATTTGAATGTCACAAGCCAGGCAAATTTTCTCTGTTTGAGCTCTTTTCTAGCCTTTAAGGTGACAGCACTAAGGGACAAGATGGTCTAGATGTTGTCTTGCTTGCTGCAGTGTAGGGAAAGTTCTCACAATATTGCATGCAAAGGCAAGCCAAACAAGCTTCAGAAAAAATCACTGTGAGTAAACAGATAGCACAGAGGCAAAACTCTGCAGTAATAGTTAAATAAAATCATTAAATGACTAGACTTCAATATTCCTCTTATGTTAGTTCTTCTTGGGGAGAAGAAAGTTTCATTCATTTCTCTCAAAAGAATTTGTGACATGAAAGACCTTTGACAGTTTATATTTTGTAGGTGAAAATTCATTTCAGTTAAATTTAAACAAACAAAATTAAGCTCAGCACATTTGCTTTTAAATAGCAATAAGTATAATAAATAGAATAATAGCAAAATATCGTAATTACTATGACATTTTTAGAAGGTGTAATCTTGGTCATCCCAGTGGAAGACTACACGAATTAGTTATGCTTAAGATGTAGTTCTAAAACATGGATATCCTAAGGACAGCACAATTCTGCTGTCTTCCCTCAAATAAGCTCTAGAGAGGAACAGTTTGAGATATCAGATTCAAACATCACACTGTATTTCTTATCAACTGCTTCAGCTGGTTCCTCACTCCCCATGTGAGTGTTCAGAATTACTTTCTCATCAGCCCATGCCCTTTAGAGGGATAATAAGTACATTGGTTTTTAATTGTTGTCTGGGGCCCAGTCACTGAAAAGTTAGGTGCTGCTTTGATTAATTCATAGGCACTAAACAGTATTCACTGGCTCTAATTTATGGCAACACTTAACATTTATCACTTTTGAATCCTCCCTTGGCATTACCCTTTTATATTGGATGTGCAAAGCAGTCAAAAGCAAATCAAATGTGGTACCCAAAAAGCAAAAGAGAGTCCTATACTTTGATATTTTGATTTCATAAAGTCTCAGTCATAACATTGAACAAGTTAGGTTTTCATATGAGAGGAAAGAGCGGAAAGCATTTTATTAGCAATATGTCTCAGGCCCTAACTTGTCATCATAAAACGGGCTATCTGTAATGAGAACTTCCAAAAAGAAAATAAAAGAAATTGTCACTATGGCATCAAAATAATTAAAATCATTTCACTTTTTCTGACTATTTGCTTAGGGAAAATTTTCATATTATCAGAAAGGGAATAACCACAATTTAATAATTGCATTCTGTGTGAAGAGAAACTGATAGGCACAATACAATCTTCCTATTTAAATGCATAACAGGAATGTGAGTGCAGAACTTACAGCACAATTATTTTAGTTTATAAAATGTATACGCAAAAGATAGGTGCCTGGAATTCCAAATACTGTGCAGTTAAATTACAAACACTGTATCAGCTGAAACTATTAATTAATCCTACAGAAAGTCCCAACACAAACCAAAAGAGTAACACACCAGCTTTGTACCTCAGTACAGCTCTTCAAATCTCTCACAAATCTGGAAGGAAAAGGGTCTAAAGATGCAATAATGAGTATTTTTTACAGTGATGGGATTCCATCTGTTTTATTATAGTCTGTCCTACTTTAAATCCAGGAGATCTCAATTTTCTAATGGTTCTTTGAATTACAATTTACAAAGCATGAAAGGAAGGAATTTCTGGTAGAAAAAAGACTTTTTTCCTTTCCCATCTAAATGACAAGATATCATTTTCACCTAGAAAATGTGAATCCCTTTTACAAAGAAGTGAGCAGACTTGAAACACCTCCATTGTAAACCTATACTGTATAGTCTCCATGTTAGCTTACCTCCACCATCTTTCAGGTTATAATCTTAAACAAAGTTGGTGCTCTAATGTGACATGGATATGGATGATTGTAGAATCTACTGAGAAAGATAGGAAAGATGCAGTTCAGTCTCTGGATGTTGCCATTTTTTTTCTTCTCCCCACCCTCCCCCCCATATCCCTCGCAGCTCTCCACAAATGTGAAACATTTATCAAGTCTGAATTACTCTTATTTCACTATTATATAATCCAAAACACTTTGAAAATGTCTTCTTGTCTGGAATGTCAAAATTATATAAAATTATGACTTGTACCTGAATACCTACATTGACCACAACAGATCTTTGGCTCATTGAAACACATTTCAACAAGTGGTAACTAGAAGGTGATTTAATACATTCTTATGGAACATCTCAACCTGTAGCATTTAAAACCATACTGCAGATAATTTAGGAATAGATATTGGAAGTAATAGTACAAATTATCATAAATGTGTAATTGTATCAACACTTGTAAAATAAACACATTTTTGTTATGGGTGCTTTATTCCTACTTATATAGCTACATACAGTCTTGCAGTAATATGTAAAAACTTTGGCAAAGAAGAGAAAGAAAAAATCTTTCAAAAAAAAAGTTATTCAAAAGATGTATCTTTAAATCATCTCTTCATCACTGAAAAGAATTTCAGACTCCCATTATTCATTTGATGAACTTAAAAAAATATTTTTAAATACTAAGCATTTAAAGTCGGTTCTTATCCTAAGTTATTTGAAAACTTCCAGTACATGTGAGTGTTCAGAATTACTTTCTCATCAGCCCATGCCTTTTAAAGAGATATTAAGTACATTGTTTTTTAATTACATTCCTTCATTTCCATGAAAAATGCGCTTCTCTATATGAAATATACAATGTTTTCATAGTCATCTAAATAATAATTATAATAAATAATTTTAAAAACCCTGTATCTTTGTGTTAAACTATTTCACACTGAGTGGTTTTGTTTACATTTACTTTCAAAATAATACTGAAATAATTCTGTTGCCATAAAAGCTACTAATGTATCCATTAGTGGATCGATAGAGACAGCGACATATTTGTGGATAAGTACGGCAAGTCAAGTCTTTTAAGTTGACTATTACAACCATTCAAAATACTGTTTTCTAGCTATGATGTATAACTTGTGACTCGATACTTTAATTGCAGTCAAATATTTTGTGCCCACAGAAACCACCAGAATATTGCATTTCATATATTTTGTGAAGGTATACCATCTCAAAAAATGTCAGTAAACAAGCACATAGTATAATGTTCTGTGTCACAAAAATATAAAATTTTAGTGCGACAAGATTCCAGTGAATCCAAAGTCAAAACAACTTTTATCAGTGGAATAAGCTTGAACTTGAACTATAGTTTCAAACAATAATCCATTTTCTCTACTAACATATTTTTCATTCATTAATTACATTACAGATTAAAACAATCAGTAGGGGAAAAAATCCCATATAGTGTAAATTTGAATTTGTTTCCATTTCCTATTTCAGTCTGTAACTTTAGATATAATTAGATATGTTAATGCTCCAAAGAATAAGGCTACCATTAACAATGATTTAGCAAATGCTTTCAAATTTTAGTCTTACACTACATAATTATACTTACATGAAATATAATTAATGAGGAAAATGTCTCAGATGTGTGGGCTAGGAAGGCAAATATTACTATCCTTTATTGTGCCTTCAAGGTTAGAATTATTATAGCACTTATAATTTTATTATAATTGCCCATAATGAGACTCCACATGCGTGATACAGTCTACATGCTTTTGACATTAGAAGTTTTCAAAATGCCTCATTAAGTATTTTACTCTATATTTATGTAGTTTTCCTACACCTCCCATTTTTGGTGGCCATCTATTGAATGCAGAACCATACAAAGTTCTTTAAAAAATACTACCATTAAAGATCATAAAATGATTACAATAAATAGATATTAAGATGTCACAGCTGTATAACCTATTTCTTTTATGTACTCCCATGCTGAATTGTTTTATGACCTATCATAAACCTATTAAACTACTGGTAATAAAGGATTGTAATTAGTGATAAAACCTTGTTGCTTAGTGAGCCAAGACAGTCATCCTTACTTTGGATTTTATTGAAAGTAATCAAGATGAAACCTTCAGCAATGTCAAAGAACACTTTTAGAGAAGAAGGTTATTCTTTTGGTAAAGACTCGCAATGTTTAAGCTTTTCTGTAATTTGTGTTCTATTTTGCAGGCTGAGCTTGATTAACTGTGCTCCCCTCCATCCTTTTTCCCATTCCCCATGGCTCCAAACAGAAGAGGAAGAAATATAGGATAAATGAAACCAAATAAGCTTGGAACACAGTTTGACTTCAGTGGTTTTCCATTTTGCTATTGTATTATGCATGTAAAATGCTGTCCACAACTTGTTTCTTGGCAGGATTCAACAAGGTCTATAGCAAAGCAGAAATCCTTAGAAGTGAGTTGTGCCTGAAATGGAGAAATCTAGTTAAGGAAAAAAGCATGCAAGGCGCTGAACAAAATGTGTGACCTTTTCAGCTATCAAATCAAATTAACTTTTTTCCTACTCATACTGGGCTGAATGCAAACACAGCTTCCAGAGGCACAAAAGCCACTGCTTTAATCTGCACTGTATCATCAAGTCCTTCTTAACATTTGTGTGTTGGCCTTCTAGAATACATTAATTTTGCTAGCATGCTCTGATGGTTGGTTCTTGATGTATCCTCGTGAAAGCTGACATTTTCAGTTCCCTTAATGTAAATTTTCTGTAGCTTAAACTAAGAATTGTGGGTGGAGTGATTTTCTCAGGAAATAAGAAAATGCCTTTTACCACTTTGGCACAGAAAGAAAATGAGCACTATATGGACATAACTCAGCACAGGAAAATACAATGCCAGAGATTAAACTCACAAATTTGTATTCCCATCTATACTGCCATCTTTTCAGTATCTTTCACATCTTGAAAACTGGAAAAGGAGGGAGGTTGGAGGGGAAGAAGTCAAACAATATTTACTTTGTCTTTACAGTACTATATTTCACTCCGCAGTAAACTGGAAAGACAGAGCTCAAAGCACCGAACAATTAACCCTCCACTAATTCCCCTTCTATCATAAAAAATAAAGAACACATCAAAGGCACAAGAACAGGTATCAACGCTCCAATTCTTCACAACATGGATTTATTTGTCCTAACTGGACTTTTAAACCTATTGAGCCTGGCTTTTCACAGCGCTGAATTGAGGAATAGGGAAACTATAGTAACCAATAATCTGTTTCACTTCAATGGAAACTATGTATCTTGGTGGATAACAAAGCCTGGGATAAACACTAAAAACCTCTGACAGGGTTTGGAGGGAGAGATGTGCACAACACTGGTATCTCAGCTGCGGGGTCACTTTTTAGCCAACCTTCACCTACAGGCAACAATTATTATGGCATTCCCCATTTGTCCCTCACTGACTAAATTCTTCAAAGGTGCTTAATGGAGACTGTCATGTCCATTAAAATTCACTGTACTTTGTGCAATTAACTCAGCCATATGCAGAGGTGTGTGCGTACTAATCACTTTTAACCACATATATATTAAAATTATATATGCGAGGTTCCTTCTGAAGGGAAGCGTCTTTAAGAAAAGCTGGTAAAACTTTATAGAATAACATCTGCAGCCAAGTAAACACAATATACCTCAGCTATATCCTTTTAAGGTTTTAAGTGTCTAATTTCAAAGGCAGCAGGGGAAAAGTATATTCAGTATTTCCCATGCAATTATAAATTGTAATTAAAACAAGCCTGTTATCCACTTCTAAGTCAATACAACCAAATAAGTTTTCCTTACCTAAGATCTATGTGAAATCAAGAGCGCCGGAAACTGATCACTTCTGCAAGTAAATCAAGAAGGCTGTTCCTCTATTTTATTTTTTATCTTAAATGTATCCAGAGTTTTATGGCTAAATACTAAAGCACTAGCAGTTGGTCATGCTTTAAGCTACTAGAAGAAAGTTAAGCTTCCACGTTGGCTAGACGAGATATCAGCTATAAGCTGACAAGTAATTAAACCAGCATATCTATAACAACTGTCATCTCTTATTTCTGTGCAACTTGGATGTAAACCAAAGGCAAGAAAGCCAAAAAAAAAAAAAAAAAGACTACACATTACTGGGCAACTGCTGAGCATCTCCTGCTGAACAGTTTAGCAGACCTGGGCATTTAGAGGATTGTAGCAGAGATCAAAAGGGTCAGAGATCCCTTTACCAATTAACAGCAGGGAGAAGAACATCAAATAAGGTGTAAATTTTAGCTCTGCAGTTTTGAGTAAGCCAAGCATGAAATGCATTCTAATACTCTTGAGTAGCTGCAGCTTTGAGCCATCAGTGATGTCACTGGTGCACTAAAGGAAGCTTAATCGCACTTAGAGTGGCATGTAGCAATCCTGCTCAGCTAGGTGCTAAAGCCTGCTGCTTCTTGTCTCTTTTGATAACGCATGGGAATTGCTATCCCCGACGTGGCTGGCGAGAACAGAAAACACTCCACAAAAAGCAGGCTTTCTTTGGGGTTTTAGGCTTTTATTGCTCCAGGTCTTAAAGAGATAGCTACACAGTGTTTGTTTTCTCTAGTTAATTGTTTCAAATAAAGAAGGAAATAATTAATAAGGCCCAGTGTCAGTAATCAGCCTTTTGAGGCTTGAAGCCCTATTTAATCCAACTTTATGCAAATCGCCATGAGGGGAAAGCTGTTCTTACAGACATTTCTCTTTCTTCTCTTTCTTTTCACCCCCACAGCCCCCCCTTTGGAGTATTACAAAAGAATGCTATTGAGCCTTTTTATGCACCCCCTTGACCGGCATATACTGCCCGGGATGTGCAATCTGACACGACAGCGCTGGGAAATTCCGAGCAGGCCAAGAGCTGTGCCGCTCGGGAGAGAGGGAGGGAAGCACCGGAGGGAGGTGCTCCTCCAGCGCCCAGGCAGCGGCTCCTGGGGCCGCTATCACCCCGGGGCCGCCTCCGTGGGATAGCTCGACCCTGCCGCCGGAGACACGGTGCTGCTGTGGCATCTGCGAAGGTGCGGGAGGAGTCACCTTCAAAATCAACAGCAGAGGCGGCAGGGGAGAGGATAGCGGGCCAAAAGTTCGGTTCCGACAAACGTAGTGCTATAATACGCATAGGTGGGCCGAAGATCAGGGGAAGATGTGCTTAAGCTGTTTCTGAAGTGGCTTTGTGTGCAGATATTTATGATACAAGGATGCTGTGCGTGGTTTCTCGCAGACACGGAGAAGAGTTTAAGCAGAAAAAAAAAGCGATTTTATTTTATTTTTCTTACTATTGGGGAATTCAAATTACACGAAAAAATAATTCGAAGCGCCGTTCTTAAAAAAATAAATGTGGATGTTATGTTATTCTTTTGTTTATTTCAGCTAACAAAAGATTACCATGGGGACAATTACAGATTCATGATATGGGTACATTCACAGAATACATTAGCGGCCCCGCTTCAGTGAGAAAATACAGTCACTATGTTTAAAAAATGGGCTAAGAAAAATTCCCACAACTTAAATATGCGTTTTCATTTTACAGTTCTCAACTGTAACAAGTTCAAGCCATTAAAGCTCTATCCCTAATGGAGTTCGGTTAAATATGCCTCACATGAACTTAATAATTCCACTTAGAAATTTATCCCAAAGCATCCAATGCTACATTTTACATACCTAAGTATCCATAATTACATATCCCTAATTTATTAAGGAAAAATCAGCGAAATCCCCTTCCCACTCCGGTTGCAAGAATGCAAGCTCTTGGTTTTCTCAACATCATGAATACAACGAGATCTGAGAGACATCATATCCACAACAAAGAGCAGCTAGTGACCAGCTCAGAAACATTGTCTTTTGAACAACAAGTCAGTGCAGACAGAAGTAAATGACAGTTAATTACAAATTACATTCTGGTTGGGGCTGTGAAGGCCTCCTGGCTTGAATAATAATCAGGCCCTCGGGCACTCACCTGCCTGCAAACGAACATACGGAGACACAGGCTGGGGTGCTATACAAGTTTCAAAACAAGCTGCTAAACACAAAAGCTTATTGGATTACAGAGATTTAGGCAAAAGCATTCAGATCTCTGGCAGCAACTCTAGTACTAGGTTGAAGGGATTTCTAAAGGATGAATTGCCATTCACTGTAAATGTCTGAATGCTGTTCTTGGTTTTAGGGGAAGGAAATAAGTTTTCTTGTTTCCAAACGCGAGGAAAGTTAACCTGCTACAAATGCCCTTTAGGAAACACGATAGGAGAAAATGTCTGTTATTAATGGGAGATCTAATGTTTCTCCTAGTTAGAGAAACTGCACATAATGTTTACGTTATTTCTTTTCCATTCTTGTCATTCAACCAGCACTGTATGTGTTCTAAATGCACCCGATGTAAATACAAACAATTGAGAGATGAAAAATTACCCCCCCGGTTGAGGAAGTGCTTTTATCCAATACCTACAACTGCTGAAATTTGGGCTGTTTACTGGTGTATGTTATATTTTCTAACATTTGATTTTAACCCCATATATTTGTAAAATATGACAAGGTCTACATTAATTAATGTCAGTATTAGTCCACTGTAAAACCTTGGCTTTTGTAATTCACTAAAGCAATTTCTATTCATTTAGTTGAGCTAAGTGCTTATTGTTAGAGACAAAAGGCTCAACAGTTTGACATTGAGCTCATTATGTATGTTTTAAACATTCTGCAATTCAAGGCCACACCACATGCAATAAAAAAGAAACCGGTGGGTTCAGTGATTAAAATTCAGACCACACAGTTCTCTTCAATAACTTTACACTTAAATCTGATTAAAACTTCAAAACAAAGCTATTTAGATGTAGCAGCATATGTGGGTGTGCAAGCATAAGAGTATGTATCTATAGTGCTCTTGATGTGTGCACACAAGCTTTTGTTTTTTTTTTTGTTTTCTTTAAATCACCAGTAGCCCTGTAGCTTTTGCAGGAAGATTTTCCTCTGGGTAGACAAACACGATAGTGTGTTTTTTGAAAGAATTTCTGTTTTTACGATGGAAATTATCCAGTAAATTTTTGTGCTCTTTATGACAAAGTGAAACATGCAGATAATGCACCATATTTACACTCTGTGTGCATATGTAGATGCACATAGATAGGCACACATATTGGCTGAAAAATGTAAATAGAATGGAATCTTCACTGGATTGGAATATTTCGGATTACAATTACAGACTGCAAAAGCCTTGAATAATAAAAAGATTATACGTGTGAACTTCTCAGTAACTCTTCCATATCTAGTACCCAGGCAGTGATTCTGATACTCTCTTCCAACCCCAATTTCTCCACTGAAAATTTGGACTTGGAAATCAGAATATAAAAAACAATTAGAGTGAGCTGTTAACCTGTGTTGTGCAGATGGTGCAGCACTGTTGTACATGTCAGGAAAGCCTTGTGATGTTCCATTTAGAGTTGAAAGCAGTGCTAGTGTGACCTGAAGAGGGCCAGCATCTCTCTCTCGCACTTTGCCAAACATATCTGCCCATTTGTGAATCATCTGTATCTCCAGTAAAATTTCAATAAAGAGAAAGTTCAGGTTGGCTTTTGGGAATAGGGTAGGAAAGGCATTGTGGAGCAAAATGTTGTATTAAGAAAGACTGTGGTAATAACAGTTAATCAGTTCTGGGTGACAGCAGATGCTTTCACAAAAATAGATTCTTGTGCTTATTGCTTCTCTTCTGCGTCTCATATGGTAGTACCACTGTCCAATCTGTGTTTAGAGTTCTTCTTCAGCTTATCCCAGAACAAGGTGGCACAGTTAAAAGGCTACAGCATGAGGCACAACATGCACTTTTCTGACTCCTGCACCTTGTGTACCTAGGGCTTGGTCTCACTTCTGTTATGGTAGATGTCAAAACTGTGTGTGATAAATTCAGAACCAAGCAGAATTATGGTCTGTGCTGTCTGCTGTCATTGGTACCACTCAGCCAACACAAAATTACTTTCAAAACATATCCAAAGCCTGATCTGGTTCCCGTGCTTTATTTTCCCCTAGTACTGCAAAGATAGTTGCATCTTTTCTTTTTTCTGTTAAAGAGAAACCAAATCATGAGGCAATGTTAACAATTCAAACCTGAGTCTGCCTTTCTCATAAATTCTGAAGAATTCAGGAAAAAAAATAATCAGTGTCTATCTTGAAGTATTTTCTTTTCAGAATCAGAAAAAATCAAGTAATGTAAAATCTTTAATATGCATCTGTCCATGCTGAAAGTTGTTTTTGAAGGAACGTTTCTTGCAGCCCAAAGCTACTATGTAAAATTAAAAACACTCTTTTCGGTGGTTGATTTAAGGGAAGTTTGTAAGAGCTACAGTTTTAAAACCAGATGGAAAAATACCTTCACTCAACCACAGTAAAGAAAAGAGACCACCTTATCAGCAGCAGAGTGATTTTGACTGTACTGACAATGACATGAGTAATCCATCATGTCATCAGCCCAGTGACGGATGTACCCCACACCTCATCTCTGTATGTGTGCAGAGAGGACTATGTAGCAAGCCAGGAGGCAAGTAACACTTAACCCCTGCAAGCTTCATGTTCCTGCTGTGCTTCAGACAACCTCTGTCATGTATGAAAAGCCTAAAGAATGACAGTAAATCTATACAGACCAGCACAATCTACCATCATGACAACTACACACCGCATAGCCTTATAACGCTACTAAACTATATCATCACAGACATGTAAGACAAGGCCTGTATTACATGCTTTGTTGAACCACTTAAAAGATCTTTGGAAATTCACTGAATATACTTTTTCTTTTTGTTCAGACAGTCAATAGAAGGATATAGTTCATAAATATCAACTCTATGTACAAGAATAATGAATTATACTGACCTAGCAGAAATATGTCAGAAATTGTGTTAACCTGAAGTCAGAATAAAAAGTGAGAAAAAAACCCACAAATCTGGCTTTTTTAGGAATGTGTCTATTTCCAAAGATTATTTCAAAATGACCTTGCTTTTAACATAAAATTATAAATATTTCCAGATCAAGGGTATGAGCTGCTCTTTCCCGAAAAAAATTTTCTTTGCACTGTCACTCCTGAGGAAAATACAGACCCTTAAACATTTGAGATCCAGTCTTCATTCAGCTTTGAAATGTAATAAGCACCTATACGTGCAGACAACACAATTCTCTTTCTATAGGACCTTGACAGTCAAAGGTCCATACTCAAGTCTCAGATGATAGCTTTACAAAATAATACACACATGAAAAACCATGGTGTTCTGTTTCGTGTATATGTTGTATATATGTTTCGGAACATGTTGTTGAGATACCTTTCAGAATTTTCACTCAGATCAGTAAAAAGTATACCAGATAGCTCTTTTAAAATCAGGTTCAATGGCTGCATTTCCTGGCTTTTCAAAAGTAGGCTTTTATAATCTCCCCTTTTCTCTTTCTGTTAAAATACAACAAGCATCTCATGGGTAAAAAAAAAAAAGAAAAAAGTAAAATTGCTGGTTGAATAGTAATATTGTTACTTCATGTATATGCAAAAAAAAGATCTTTTCACACCTTGATGAAATTAACATAAATTTAAATACTAATGAATTGGTAGAGACCAGTGAAGAATATCAAGGACCACATTCAAACTGAGTTATATCCTTATAAAACAGATCTATTTTCTACGGACATGTGACATGAGTATTATATGCCTTTATTGCACGATCTGCATAATTCACAGTCCAAAACAATCTACATCTGGATAAAGAAAATTGACTCTTTACTAGTGGAACATCATATCTAAAGGATGTTATTTTCCTTCCTCACTGAAATTACCATGCATGTTTGGAAACCAAAAATCCAGTCAGAAAATATGCGGAAATATGTGTTTGGAACAATTCAGCATTTTGTCACTGGGAAAAGCACAGTACAAAGGTGCACAAAACAGCAGGGGAATAGAATGCAAGATGAGGAACCATCACATCTTTCAGCAATTTGTAGAAGCTGCCAGAAGTAGGACAACAGACATCAGGAGTGATTTGTCTACTCTACTCTCTCCTGGCCCCATGCAACGTATCCATGAAACAGCACAAGAGAAGCCAATGCAAAACAAATATGCTTAGTGGCAGGTGTCAGGGTGCACATCTAAACAATTGCTATGCTCAATACCATGGAATTTCCACACTGTTAGTGATTTTTAACTCATCTGCTTATTGTGTACATGGTTTACCCTAGCTCAGTTTTCCAAGGTCTGTCACAACCTTCACAAAAAGCCAGTTTGTTTATATTTGTCCTTCTTTCCTGAATGAATCAAATCACTGACTTTTGTGGCTGTGTGATGACTTTCATCTTTAGATAACCTTTATCTTTTTATTTTGCTAAATCTTGAGAAAACTGGAAACCTGATGGCAAGATGCTCCATATCCACCAAAACAAGTTGACCGATTGCACTAGGTATCAAGTTAATACTATACTAAGGGTCAAAAGCTTTTGACTTTTATTCCTGTAAGAAGCAGAAGCTGATTCAGAGCTGCCTTTCTCCTCCAGTATTATCTTTCTGTTCTACAACAGTATATCAAACATATGATAAAAATGTCCAGGTGGAAAATAAGATCAGAAATGAAATGAAATTATTTTGCAATCTTACAAAAAAAAACATGAATAATTATAAAAACACTATTTATAAAAAGAGTGAAAAAAAACAGTCTTGGACAAAACTGCTTTGTCCCATTCCATTGGGAACTACAGAATCACACAATCATAGGGATTGGATGGTAGCTCTGGGGACCATATAGTCCAACCCCCTTGCTAAAGTAGGTTCCCTACACTAGGTAGCATAGGAAAGTGTCCAGGTGAGTTTCCAACACTTCCAGAGAAGGAGACGACCTCTTCTGGCAGCTTGTTCCAATGTTCTGTTGCTGTCAAAGCAACTAAGCTTTTGCCTCATGTTTGAACGGAACTTCCAACATTCCAGTTTGTGCCCATAGCCCCCTGTTCTGTCTCTGGGCACTGCTGAGAAGGTCTTGGCCCCATCAACTTGGCTCCTGCCCATTAGATAGCTATCAGCATTGATAAGATCTCCCCCTTTGTCTTCTCCAGGCTGAACTGTGCCACCTCTCCCAGTCTTTCCTCATAAGGGACATGCTTCATGACCCTAATAATCTTTGTGGCCATCTGCTGGAGTCTCTCCAGAAGTTCCCAGTCTTTCTTGAACTGGAAAGCCCAGAACTGGATGCAGTATTTCAGATATGAGCTCACCAGGGAAGAGTAGAGGGAGGAGATAACCTCCCTTGACCTGCTGGCCACGATTATTTTAATACATTTCAGGATAGCATTGACCTTTTTGGCCACAAGGGTACACTGCTGGCTTATGATACGCCTGCTATCCCCCAGGACATCCAGGTCCTTCTCTACAGAGAAGGACCAGCACCTCAGCCCCTAATCTGTACTGATGCACGCAGTTATTCCTTCTCAAGTCTAGAACTTTACACTTGCTCTTGTTAAAACTCAGAAGATTCCTCTCTGCCAAAGTCCAGTCCGTCCATGTCTTGCTGAATGGCAGCACAGGCTTCTGCCATCCACTCCTCCAAGCACTGTATCATCAGCAAATTTGCTGAAGGGGCATCCTCTTCCTCTATCCAGGTCACTAAGGAAGATGTTGAACAAGACTGAACCAGTACTGACCCCTGGGTCAACACCAGCCACGTGACCAGGAATTGATAAGCACTAGATATCTATTTCTGGTTTCCTTCTCTCCTCCAGCTCACAACACTGAAGAGAAGATATCTTGGGCATCTGTGTTCTCCACTTGTGCTTCCAGGGCTTAACAGATTTCTTTGATTCTGCCCATATTCTGGCTTCCAGTGTCATTTGTGCCCACATGAAAGAGTTATAGAGGATAGTAATGTCCTGAAAAAAGATCAGTTGATTATAATCATCATTGTTAATGAAATTCAGAGAGTATACCGAACTTCTGAAGTACCTTTGTTTATTGTTTTCCTCTTGTTAGAACTAAGATAGATAAAATATAAGTAACACCATTAAAATACATAAATTGTTTAGCTTCAATATGCATTTTCTTTCTGTGAAAATTCTTTGGAAATACAGCTCTAACTTTGTCATCTATCAGTTCTTCACCTGTTGCTCCAAAATGTTATATTTGTTTTTTTATCTCCAGCAAAAAAACTGGCAGTGTATTATTCTTTCTGAGAAAGGCTTTCTGTTTGTTTTTTTTTTTTTGGTTTTTTTTGGATTGTTTTTTTTTCAATATATATATATACAACTATATCCATGTCATTTTCAGAACAGAACTTTTTAATTGCACTTTCATTGTCATTTTGGCATTGCCATTTGGGCACAGAAGATTTACTAAGAGCATGCACTGATCCGGGAGTTTGTATGAAATTTGTATGATTTGTTGTACAAAGGAATTTCTCCTCCATAATTTGCAAACTTCTAATTCAGCTCTTTTATCACAGTAGTTATTTCTTTGTTTCCTTTGACATGGTGCAGCACAGTGCAGGATGTTCTGTGGCAACCTTAGCCCTGGGCATTGGGCACCTCATTGGGGATGGGAACAGGCCTCTATCTGGCCTGGACATCTGATCACAAGACAAGCCTGGCTCAACAGGATCTAAAACATGGAGACAGTTTGTTTAAAATGCAATCTGATAAGACACGAAGCAATGTGCTTCATACTGACATGATAAAACAAATGTTTCGTGGGTTTTTGTGGTGTAGATATCTGGGCATTAATCTTCCTCCATTGTTATACACTTCTTTGGTTGTTACAGTATAACTCCTGACATCTTTCTATCAACGTAAGAAATGCTAAACAATCTGGCATGAACAACAAATATATACGGGTGACCGTAGTGAGCAGAGCAAACGGATCCTTCCAGACAAACTTTTATGAAAATCAAGCAAAATATTTGACTTGACTTTCTCAAAAAAAAAAAAAAAAAAAAGAGGAAGAGATATCTAGTTACCTGAAATGTTCCAACAGTGCCACAGCATGCTCGAGGCCCAATGCTTTGTAACTAATTAATATGATGTCACCCATAACATGAATATATAGGTGCACCACATCCTTTAGAAACTTATATTTTATAATTCTCAGAAGGACACATAGTAAAGCCTACATGCTTGGATACAAGATCCGGAAGATAGATTCTGATTTCTAACTTTTTCAATATCAGAATAGCTTAACAAGTCTTAACAATCATTATCATTGAATTCACTGGAAAACATCTGGAGTATGAAACTTGGAAAATCATGCTCAGGCTGAAGGAGCAATCAGCTGGCATAGGTGATTCATAATCCACCACAAATTCAGCACATAGGCAGTTTGAGATGGTATGAGAGAGTGCAGTTAGAAGTGTCGCTGCTATTTGTCTGGTGATCTCTTGTGTTCTAGGCAGAAAAAAGAAACAAACAAAAAAAAACAGAGCAGGTTCATAATTCTTCCATACATAACAGTGTGTGTAAGCACAGATACAGGTCAAGAAGAAAAATGTTTGCTGCATATTTACAACTTTGCTATTATTTTTCAAATTACTATGGTTTGAGTGCTCTTGAGACTCCTATTAGGCTTGGTATGGAGAATTGGTAAAAAGAATAATTTAAATTCCATAAAAAATAGCTGGAAATTTGGAATTTACTGATATTTACTGTTTTCTGTTGAGTTCCATTAGCAATACGCACTAAAAAATATATTGTAACAGGAAACTTTTTAGTTTGTCAACTTAAACAACTATCAAGCTGCTTTCTGTCCTTTACAGTCCCAGAAGCCATTTCTGGGAGCAGCGCGGATGCCACAGGAGCTCTGCAGAGTTCTGTCAGCTGAAGTCCACAATGCAGAAAGCATTTCAGAGCAGGTGTAGTACAAGAGCTATAATCAGACATATTGTTCTAGATTCAGATAAGCAGGGTCAAAAAGTTTCTATCCTTAAGCTGTCCCCAGCTGTTTGTCATTGTTCCCTGAATAGAACAGGCATAACAGCCCATGTGCTTCCTATTTAACCTGATCAATCACAGTTATAATCTGTATTTTAGGTGTTCATTGCCATTGCTCTCGCTAACAGAACACAAAATAAGAAAATAAGAAACCACAGAACCAAACAATGAACAGAAATAAAAAGGCTGAATCCAGGAAAAAAAAAAAAAAAAAAGCTCCCACCCGCAACCAACCAACCAAAAAAGCTACCTGTAACTCTACAATCAGGCTGCGTTTAAAAATGAAGTGTGATATCCAGAGATGAAAGTTTTTGTATCTTTTCTGGCACATAAAAGACTGAAAGTATGTTATCACATTTATTATCACTACTCACTCAGATTGGTTGATGCCATGAAGCACTCAAGATATCCTACAGTTAAGTTTTCTCTGTATTTAATATATTGAAAGGGAAAAGGAATATAACTGACAGAGAAACTGAGCTACTCTAACTGACTTACTCTTACAGTAGCTGACTTCTAATTTAGTACTTAACAACAGGTTTTCTTTGCCTTTTTTTCTAACAAAGAGAACGCATATGGAAAGTGGAGTTTAGTTCAAACTACATAACAATAACTAAAGATTCAGAGATCCCGCAAGTGGTAGTTTTTTGGGGTTTTTTTGCATGTTTTTGTTTTTAATAATTAAGCTTTGAATATTTTATTTCAAATGACTGGCTTTCAATTGTTTACAGGGTCATTTTTAATGGGATTATGGTAAGATGTTTCCTTAATATTTTGTCGTGGAATTTCAGTATTCTAGGTGATAAAGAATAGAAATACTGGATGACCTTGGACTCAGATACATGGAAAGCCATGTTTCTCAAAGTCCCTTATGCCAAATGACACATACAATTTGTTAAAATCTTCAAATTCCAAAATGCTAGAAAACCTTGGTAAGTACTGCAGACAAGCAGAATATAGATGTAGCTCAACCAGAAATCTGGAATAGGTCATTAAAGTGAAGTATATTTATAATTGTTCATTTTGGAAAAGCATTGCCTTACTTTCCATGTCAAAGAAAGTGCTGTTGTGAGAACATAGTGACAAAAAGAAATGAAACATTTTAAATGCGTTTTACTCCTTACATAATGTAAGAACAGCAAGAGGAAAGGTGATCAAGAGGGGTTGTTGTGCATTTATATACTCTAAGGTTATGCTAGAACTGTGCCAGGTTAATCAGTGCAACAGATACTGATTTAAGAGATTACTGGTTAAAAGACTTTGTTGCATAGGATGCTAAAGCAGTGGTACTATAACAATGACAACTTCAGGGCATTCTAATCTGACATTATTTCTGCTGGTAGTGCTGATATCTTCGGATCAACATATGTAGATATTTTACCAGCTCTACTACAACCACATTGTCTGGAAGAGCAGTTGGAAAAAAAGCTTCTAAAGCCAACTTAGAGAAATATGAAAAAAAAAAAATCAGTGACAATGTATTTGAATGGACATCCTGGAGGTAAGGCAGTGTGGAAAGCTTCAGAAATATTTTCACATCCAGTGACAAAACAAAACTACCTACTTGTATGCTGCTTTATAACCACAAAACTTCTCTTACAAACTCTTCCCCACATTAACTTTTGATTTCTACAGTGAGGGCATGTATGGCCTTCATTCACTCCCTTCCTTCTACTCCTTCAGACAGAAGAAAAATAATGAGATTATTGTTTTCCTCACTGCTGTCTGCTGGAAAAATGAACACCTGCAAATATGTCACAGAATGAACTCCCTTGATGTGTGGTCAACACCTAGGAATCAAAGACCACACATTCAGTTGGCTGTAAAATTGAGACTGCATCACAAAACAGAATTTTTTTGAATACAGTGTGGAATACCTATCTATTTTTATATTATTCATTACTTTATGCAAGTGCTGCTCCAAAAACAGTGCTTCCGATTTTATTATACATGGGATTAAAGTTTGAACTTTGCTGCCAATATTCCATTATATTTTGTTGCTGTATGACAGATGGCAGCAGAGGGGAACTCTGAAAACATGGTGCCTGACACGGAAGTGTTCATGAAGCAAAGGCGTGTCATGGAATTCCTCCATGAGGAAAAAACTACACCCACTGACATTCACTTGCTTGCTGAAAGTTTATAGAGACCAAACAGTGGATGTCAGCACAGTGAGATGGTGGGTCATCTCCACTGATGCAGATATTTATTAGTATGGCATACAGGCTCTTGCTCATCACTGGTAACTATATCGAAAAATATTTTTTTTTAGGTGAGAATTTGTTCTATCAGATAGTGCTTATTGTGCTCTTCATGTCTGTTATAGTTCCCACATAAATAAATAGGAAGCATTACTTTCAGAGCATCCATTCAAATGGCCAGTTACTGGAAAAAAAATTAGTCAATTATATACTGTGTTGAATACATGAGATTCTAGGAAAGGGAGCATTAAGAGAAATACCTAACATCAAATGCATGGAAAAATCAGGAATATTTTCAGTGGTTAGCACAGGTTAAAACGAGAGATGCAAACGAAGAACTCTTCCTAGGTTATACTATATTTTAAGTAAAAAAAATCCCAAAAAACTTTAACACTTTTATTTTCCTAAAATAGTCTCCAAGTGAAAGACATGCAAGTATTTCCATGTTTAGTTTGAAAACAGTAAGTGGTTTTCTTTTTCTTTTTCTTTTTTTTTGTTTGTTCTTTGTTTTATTTTGTTTTGTTTTGTTTCAGAGCTATAATTTGGGCTTTTCCTGAGCATTTTCACAACAAGGACTTCAGGGTTGATATGTGCACATCACTACTGTTTGAGCTAGAAAATTTTCTCTCATATGCTTAGTCGCATAAGCAAAAGTAAAATTCAATACTAATTAGTACTGCTCACTCTTCTGTGTAAAGACAGACCTTCGTTTGAAGAATCAGACTGAAAATAAATTGGAAATAAAAAGTGCAGGAAATAATATATTCCTTCAGGTATCTTTCAATACCTACTATTGCATACTCCTCTTCAGGGCCTACAAAAGAATAAAAGACGTATTTTTCAGATTATTATAGAGGAGCATGTGGTGAAGAAGGGAAAGATAGAGGACAATCCTTCCTTCAGAAGGAATATTTGAAAAGATTGGTCTGTTATTCCTCATTTTGGTTTTCTTCCTCAGCTCAAAACAACTCTTAAATATCCACCCCTGAAATGAGGAGCATGACTAAGAACATTACTGACTATTTATTTGCAGAAAATACTAGATAGCAATTTCAAGTTCGCTTTGCTGAGCAGTTCTTTTTTTTTCTTTTTTTTTCTCCTTTATTTCAGCTTGTTGACTGTAGTTTGTCTCTGTAATTCATTTCTTAACAGTTTAATAGAAGAGAAGGTTAATAGTTTTTTTTTGGTTTTTTTTTTTTTTTCGTATATCTATCCACTCTATAATAAAAGAGAAGCTGGTTCATCTTTCAGAATCACAGGCATTCCTTTGGTCAGTGATAAATGTTAATATTTACTGTATTTTTTTTCTTTCAATGGCTATTTTCACATTAAGGCGAGACATACAATTGTTTAAATGAGGAAGCTGATTTATCATTCAAAAAGTAATTCTTCAGAGGGGCACATAAGGTGATAGAAATCAATGACAAGGATAGTAAATTGCCTGGGAGGGTTCAAAACAGATTTGAGATAAAGGAGAGAGAGAGAGAAAGAAGGAACCAGAGATTAAGTCAAGACAGCATCTAATGCTTTTGCCAAACACTTCAGCCTCACCCCATTTGACGTTGATCTAATAGTCGACCATTTAATTTCCAGGTCGCAGTGCCAATCTTTTGTCACCTCTGTTGCCCCATATCAAACTTTCAGGAAACAAAACCCCTGAAAGCAGACAATCAATAATGAGATCAGCAGATTTTATCTTAAGAGAAACAGGACTTGCCTGCTTTGTTTGTGGAAGGTTGTTTCTCTGAATGCTTCAGCCAGTGCTGCTTGTC
The DNA here is from genome assembly GCA_036925125.1 of Oreortyx pictus. Taxonomy (NCBI): domain Eukaryota; kingdom Metazoa; phylum Chordata; class Aves; order Galliformes; family Odontophoridae; genus Oreortyx; species Oreortyx pictus. Next base: position 59,768,473 of record JAUPFR010000003.1, read on the forward strand.
AGTAAGTGACTGTGATGTGCACAGCATGATCGAACGAGACTAGATAAAGTCACCAGAAATTGTGGCAGTGGAAAGAAAAACACATAAACTAAGAGGCGAAAACATACCACACCATGTGTGGTCACAGAATTCTTATCATACATGCCTTC
>JAUPFR010000003.1:59771121-60052583 GCA_036925125.1 Oreortyx pictus
AGACAGAATCCAAAACCAAATAGCATGGCTCACCTCCTCCACCTATCTATCAGCACAGCTTTTATATAAATCCAACATCTTACTCTATCCTATGGGAACCTGCTGGGGAATGAAGGGAATCAAGTGCTGAAAAAATTCAAGTCAAGCCTCATTACCTCCTCATTACCTTTGCAAAAGTGGAGTGAGAGAAAATTTTATCTAGGGAACAGAAGCTTGGGAATCTCATTCAGAGCTCTGTCTGGTTATTGCACAGCCAACCATGGAGCTCTGCCTCTGTGGGATTAAAGTTTTCTTCCCATTTCTCTGTAGTAATGATCCACTCATTAAGGTTTTTAAGGTAAATTACCATCACTTATCATTATGCCAGTCACTAAGTAAGCTGCATTAAACAAGGAATGTCAGTTGTACCCTTTGCTTTCCTTTCTCCCTGGTTATCATGTGGAAATAAAGAAAATACATTTCACAGTTGATTTTATAATTCTATATTAATCATATTCTCCCATTTGTATTTGTTAGACCTGTAGGGCAGTCATGTTAGACAGAAATATAAATTACTTTGTAGAAAATACATTCAGTTTATGTATACATATTGGTACACAATTTTGTCTTCCTGAAAAAAATACTTAAAACATGATCTCTTCTTTGCAGTTTATTTTCTATTCACTTTGCTTCTATCTGAGGATTTCATGTATCTCCTCACTATCACATGTAAGAACTATTCATCTTGCTACATTTAAATTTGGTTGCTATAATGTGCTTTTTAATTATTCAACTTATCCTTTTTATTTTAAATCACTTCCTTTGTCTGTTTATCCTTTATCATGCAAATTCCTGATGCAAAGTAAAAATGCCCCACATTCACCCTCTTTTGTGCTTTTTGTAGTGCTCAGTTCCTAACTTCCTCTTTCTTCAGCATAGAAATTTTGATGTTCATTGTATCGCTATTTTTTTCCTTTAGATTCAGTATTTTCAGGCAAATTTTTATAAGCACTTATAAATTTTAAGATAAATTTGTTCATCTTTGAGATCACATTTCCTTTGGGAAATTTGTTATTGTTATCACTTCTCAAATAAATGCACTGGAAGTTTACCTCATAAATAAACACATAAGAAGTCCTGACTATGTCACCAATAATTCTGTAATTCACAGCCAATGGAAAAGTGATCTGCTATAGCTATATTCCCAAGGCACTCATTTGCTATTCTCATTTATTAGAGAGACCACTGAATTTGTTCTATGTATATCTTTTCCCATCATCACATACCAGACACGAACTGCCAGTCCACTTTAGAGAAGGCCACAGACCATCCCATAACAACTGTATTTCCAAGGTGCTGTGAGCAAGGAGAAATGCCAGTTTCTTGGGAATTCCTACAGCAGAGGCTTGATTGGAAATAGTGAGTCACATTCTCTTACAAGAAATACATACAGAGAAAAGGATGGGAGAATATAAAGGGAGGAGATGGCAAAGGCAGTCAGAATAGACTGCAGGAGGAATACAAGAGGCAGAAGAAACAGATGGAAACTTATAGCTTCCACAGAATGGCAGCCAATATCATGTTAGATGAATGTAAACATGAACTCACGTCAAGATAAATTGCCCCAAGACTGTAACAGACTGACTTAGGTTCTCTAACAGTGCTTGCATTTCCAAATTTCCCTCTCATTTTCTACACCATGTTTTAGTCTCTCTTCCCATAGTTTCACTTGACTTCTTACTCATTAGAAATCTTACATGCAATTAGAAATTAAATTTTGTTCATGAGCTTAGACACTGTATCAACACTTGCTTCTATATTTCAGTTTCAAATATTTTAAAACACAAGTGCTTTAACCAAAAAAATTTTTGGAAAATCTGTAATAAAGCACAGTACATTTGAAATGTCATTATATTACAAAGAATGAAACACTTTCATGCATAAAATCTTAGTGAGGTTATCTGGCCTGGAGAGTTTAACATAAAATAAAGAACCACTTTAGGCCAGGTGCTAAATGAATTTCATGCAAACTATTTTTCTTGGGTTTTATGTTAATTAAAGTATAAGACTGGCCTACATATTTTTTTTGCTTGTTCAGATACACAGACTTCACAGTTTTGGTTCTCATGTTTCTGATACAGTCCAAATCTATGTAATCTATGCAAAAACTGAAAGATATTAGTATACTATGTGAAGAATGCACTTAAATAAGACTATATGGGGAGGAAATATATTTTTCCTAATATCTACAATAATCATAATTAATATTTTCTGCTAATAAATATTTTAGAAGCATCTTCATATGCAGAACAATTACATAGACCTTTTATCAGTGAAGTATTTCTTCTGCTCTAGATTGACACTGTAAATAGGGTTTTGATTTCAAAACAGACACTAATTATATATCAATACAAGATTTTGTTCTAAATTGACTCACAGTACCACAGAATGATTTGATCTGGAAGAGACCTTAAACGCTATCTAGTTCCAGTCCTTGTCATGGACAGTGATGCCTTCTATTACATCAGGTTGCCCAAGCACTATCCAAACTAGTCTCAGAAGTTCCTGTGATGGCAAATCCACATCTCTCTGCAAATTGTTCTAGTGCCTCATCACTCTCTTAGTCAAGTATCCTCCTAACACCCAATCTAAATCTCCCCTTTTTATGGTAAAAACCATTCCACCCTATCTTATCACTGTCTGCCCATGTGAAAATTCTCCCTGTATCCTTTTTGTAGTCCCCTTTAAGTACTGAAAGGCTGCAAGGAAGGTTCCTTGGATCTTTCTCTTCTCCAGTCTGAACAACCCCAGTTCTCTCAGACTTCCTTCATAGGAGAGGTGCTCCAGTGAATCTGACTATGACTTTAATTCCACAAATATTTTATGACTGTAATGATTTTATTGCAGGTTTCCATTTCACGCCAACAACTTAAAAACACAATGTGTCTATTTATCAAATGCACAGAGCATTGGCTCATTCTGTGAATAGGTACAAGTAGGAATAACTTACAAATAAATAGGAATAGGAACACTCATTTTAGAGACAAACATCCATTTCCTCAGGCAAGTTCTCCTGAAAAGCAGTTGACAATTGTGTTACACTCAAGGTGCAAGAAAGGCTACTGTGTCTGTGCAGTGAATAAGACTTGTAAAACATAAAATACAGTAATGTAAATTGTATATAGATTTGGCTTGATATGCTGAATATTGTAAGATATATTCTTCCAAACGTAACCCATCAATGGTCAAAGCTAGTTATAGCTGCAGTCTTTGATCTCAAGGGAATTTTGTATCTGTTTTAACATTTAAATTACTCATTTCTCCTGCAGAGTGAGGGCCATGGTCAGTCATCTTCGCTAAAACTTGTCACTTTGGATAGAAGTATACATTTTCCCAAACACTTCATAGACATAGATTACCCTTAATTTAAATCCTTTTAGATTTTATTTTGCCTGTCTTTATCACATACACATATTGTTTTAAATTTAAATTTAATTTTTTTTAACGTACAAATATTTTTGAACCTACTTTGGAAGCAAAGAAATTTTCCTTTTTAAGTAAAATTTTATTTAATAAGCTGGATTACACAGGAAAGTAAAGTAGGCTGAGTATCACCTACCTTGAAATTATTCACTTTATTAACAAAATCTAGTCTGGAGTGTGTAACAAACCAGACTAACCACTAACCGACTTTAGAGGTCTTAACAACAGATCCAATGTGAGGAGTCTGCTCGTATTTTTGTCAAGTCAGAGAGAATGGAGGATACCACATGTACCACAGAATAGCAGGGATTGGAAGGGACGTCAAAAGATCACCTAGTCCAATCCCCTGGCAGGAGCAGGAACACCTAGATTAGGTCACACGGGAATGTGTCCAAATAGGTTTTGAATGTCCCTAGAGAATTAGACCCCACAACCTCTCTAGACAGCCTGTTCAAGTGCTCCACTACCGGTACTGTGAAGTTTTTTTCTCATATTTATGTGGAACCTCCTATGTTCCATCTTGCACCCATTGCCCCTTGTCCTATCATTGACTGTCCCTGAGAAGAGCCTGGCTCCATCCTCCTGACACTCACCTTTACATATTTATAAACATTAATGAGGTCACCTCTCAGTATCCTCCGAGCTAGAGGCCCAGCTCTCTCAGCCTTTCCTTGTAAGGGAAATGCACCACTCCCTTAATCATCTTTGTGGCTCTGCGCTGGGCTCTCTCATGCAGTTCCCTATCCTTCTAGAACTGAGGAGCTCAGAAATGGACAGTATTCCAGATACAGTCTCACCTGGGCAGAATAGAGGGGTCGGAGAACCTCACTTGACCTACTAACCACACCCCTTGTAATACACCTCAGGATGCCACTGGCCTTGTTGGTCACAAGGATACAGTACTGGCTCATGGTCATCCTGCTATCCACCAGAACCCCCAGCTCCCTTTCCCCAGCACAGCTCTCCAACATGTCAGTCCCCAACCTGTACTGGTACCTGGGTTTCTTCTTGCCCAGATGCAAGACTCTACACTAGAAAATGATGGTCATGACATGCTGCCATGCTATGGTGACTGTGATTCAGAGGTATGCCTCAATTTATCTTTTCTCATTTCTAGTCTTTGTCTTTGGACACTGATATTCAGCTGAGGGTGTCTTGCCATGAAGTAGAAGTTTGCACAGGTCCTCAGTGCTGCCAAGTCATGGGCAAGTTTGCATGAATACCAGGGGTGGTAGAAGTGTTTGTTGTAACTGGTTGCATTTGCATACCAGACTGTATTAGAGGACTCCTGAGGTGAACAGGCTTAGATTGCCACTGCAGACAATAGGAGATGGATACTGAGTCAAGAGATTCAACTTGGAGCAATCCTACAGCTGAAATATAGCAACCATACAGGGCATTGAAGCTGACCAGGATTTTTTATTTTTTCAGACATTCAGACTGTCTTCTCTTGTCTACTTCCTTGGCAACGTTAAGGTCCTGGCACCTTTGAAAATGTTTAAAATGAAAACAAACTCTTTTCTACACACACTTTCTAATACCATTAAAATAAATCATTATATATAAAACCAAACAATGTCACAAATCTGTTTCCAGCCACGAGACAGTTTCAGTAGTTCTTACCAGCAGCCAATATTGAGTTACAGTATTCTCTTTCTATTTAAAGAACTAAATGGGGAGCTTTTTCCAAATCCCAAGTCAACTTTTTAAAATAGAAAGTAACATAGAAGAGCTTGCAAATCTGCTTGTAATCAGGACTCCTGAAAGTTACATCTGGTTGACATATTTAGAGCACTGCAAGTGTAGAAAAAGGAAGGGGAGAAGAACAGCAACGGCAGCAGCAGAAGTAGGAGGATACAGAATGGCAGCAGGAGAAATTAAAGAAAGCATCTAAAAACAGATATGATGGATAACAACAAATAAAAAGCATTTTATGCCAACAATAAATATATTGTAATATTGGAAGATCTAACATACAGCAAAATATTGTTTGGTTGCCGGCCTAAAATGGTTAGAGAATGCATAATGAATATTTCTTGATATGCTGTGTTTTAAAAATATTTAGAAATATTCTTAAGTATTTATGTAGAAACTAAAAGTATGGCATTGATCACTTGAACATACAAAAAAATGAGTGGAAAAGAAATAGTCTTTATAGAGCCACAGCAAAATAAGGCCTTTTAACAAAACACATTTATGAACAAGACTGAATATGTGTACATAGGTTGCTTCAAAAGTAATGCCTCCTATTTATTTCCATGGAAACTGCAACAAAGAGTACAATAAAGCTATTTAATAGAGCAAATTCCCACCCACAAAACACTGTTTTTCAATATAGTCATCACCACTACCTATGCATTTTCACTAATAATGAACAAGAGCTTGCATGCCACAGTTGTAAAAATCTGCACCAGTGACCCACTGACACTGATACGACTGCTTAAATGCACCACTCATTGCCTCACTGTGCACACAATCCAATGTTTGCTCTCTATAAATATTCAACAAGCATCAATGAATATCACATGGGTGTAATTTTTTCTTTATAAAAGAATTCAGTGACACACCTGTTTTTTTCATACTCACTTCCATGTCAGATGCCACATTGTCAAACTGTCCCTCTGCTGCCATCTGTCACAAGGCAACAAAATGTAACAGAATACTGACAGGAAGGATCAACCTCTAATCCCATCGCATCAACATCCACCCCGGGTGTTGTGGACCAGCACGATAGGAGGCATTATTTTCAGAGCACCCATCATACATCTTTCATACTAAACCTCTTGATATATATAAGACTGTAGAGCCATTAGTTGACTGCATTTCACTTTTAAACCACAGAAGCTCTGCAAAGCTTCAGGAAAATTTGGAAAGCCAAACTCCCTCAATCCTCATGTTTTTCAGTTATTTTCAAACTCCAACTCTGAGCAACTGCCATAGTTAACTTAGACGAGAGCTGTTAATTGTGACATTCAACATCGCCATTTTGTGACAGTAGTACAGTAGCGTATCTTTATCTTAAAAACCCTCATAGATGAACTTCACCAGCCTTATCATAAAAACAGTTCTCCAGAATTGATGAATACCTTATTCAAAATTAAAAACAACAGCAACAACAAAAAAGGAAATGTGTGATTTAGAGAGACGTGAATATACATACAGACAGACACAGAGAAATTGCTATGATTTTACTAAATCTCTGTCTCTTTCCATTTGTATTTCTTTCCATTTTGGGAAAAATATTACTGCAGTACCAGTCGCTGTAAAGACATTTCTGAGTATCAAATGAAGCTCAGCACACAGCCACCCTACATATTATGTGGCAGGTATATACTGTTTGTCACCAAAGATATGTTGTCCAGGATGAGGCAGAAGAATCTGAACCTTCTGAACATTCTCTTTATTCAACAGCTTTTTTGAAACATTTTATTGCTGCTGTCATGATAAGTTTGCTTGTTTGCTTTGGTCTTAGAGAACATGATATATTCTGTAGGAACTACTGGCAGAACAGGGAGATTTCCAAGTTAGCTGTAGAACTTTGTAACCAATGAAAGTTCGTTTGGCTGTGTTCTCCTATGTATGGAAAAAAAAAGAAATGCTCCAAGGAAAACACTCAAAGAAAACTATGGCAGAATGATAGATAAGGGTAAAAATTCTTCCAGTTTCCCTATCTCATAATGTACACAATTGAGTAGAGAATGTAACAGGAAAAGGGACTAGATCAGAAAGTTTGACAGGGTAAATGAAATAAAATGTTATAGTACAAACAAACAAACAAACAAACAAAAAGCTTTTTTCAAATATCTCAGAGATTAGAAGTGTGCTAAGAATTTGGTACGGAAGCTGGATGGACAAGATATAAAAAGGCAAAAAAGGAAAAATATGCAACAGTAATGAACATTATATGTATATTCTTGTTGTTAATGTTTGACATGAAAAAAAAAAAGAAAGATAAATACCTAAACCAAAATTCTTAATAATGGGGCATCTCAGAATGAAATATTTTTATAAGGGTTTTTTAGACAAAAAAATAAAATGAATAGTGCCAATTCATCATAATGAGATGATACCTAACCAAGAATTCTACGCTAATGGATGAATGAACTATCTTATCTGTGATGCACAACATCTATTTGAAATACCTGATTAACTAAATAATGATTATGCCTTTTGTTTTTTTTTTTTTTCAAAGGCTGTTTGGGGATGTTGATGGAAATACAGACTGGGAATTTAAACATCTCTATTGTGCAAATAAGCAGAAACTATTATAAAGAATAAAATGAATGAGTATCTTAATTAATAATTTACTAGATATGAGAGTTATAACTACATTTTTTAAAAGAAATAAAGTCTCACAAACCAATACAAGTGATTAAAGTGAAAACACAAGATTGAATAAAATTCACCCTGATGATACAGATTATTTTGATTTCTAAAAGGCATTTGACAAGATCCCTTATCAAGGACTCAAAGAAACTGAGAAGCCAGAAGATTAAAAAGCAGTCTTGCATGTATAAGTAATTGGCTAAAAGATAGGAAACAGAGGTTAGGAGTCAGTCCTCAGTTTAGAAAGATGATCCCTGTGGAGTTCTACAGTCATGTTTTTGGGACTCACGTTGCTCAGTGTGTCTTGAAACAATGGGAAGGAAGAAGTGAATGTAGACTAACAACATTTCCTTATGATACAAAGTTATTTCAGTAAATATCAAGCTCTGTGCAGAAAAGTGATAACTCTTATTTCAGATACAGTCTCACAGACTCCAAACTGTCCTTTATCATTGTCCTTTGTCATTTAGGAGCAAGGTTTTTCAGTTACAGCAGTGAAAAGAAATTTCTGAATCATTAATGCTGACCTCAAGTAAGTAGTGGAGAAATTTCAGAAGAGTGAGAAAGATCTACCGTACTGATCTTTTGAAAGGTTAAAAAGAATGAAGAAAGAAAAGCCAGTTATCCTGAGCATCTGTGAATTACAGGAGGATGGTATCACTGAGTGGCTTCACACACTGAAAAATAGCTCATGTACAAATTAATTCAATACAATTTGCTGACAGAACAAAAAACAAGTAATTTATACAGGTAAATTATATAGACTACATAGTTTTAATGAAAATCTGATAAGAATTGAATGTAGCATTTAATATTAAATAAGGTAAGTAATACTTGGTTGAATGAGAGTCCAAAAATGGTTGCAGAAGAGTAGTCTTCACAGGACTTAAAACTTACCCTACCCTTCTAGTGAGACGATAATCTGTGATAATAAGTTAGAAAGCTCAAGTCGCTTAATCACATTATTCAGACAAGAACGTAACATGCATGATAAATGAATTCATACCATAGATCAGAAAGCTAAATTCATGATGAAAAAAACTGACTCATAGAACTTCTCAAAAAAGGCCTTGCTATAGATGGAAAAGTAAAGAATGTTGTGGCTTATATGTGTATTTGTAGAAACTCAGAATCTTCCTCCTGATGTTTGCTAAGACCTAGCAAAAAATACAGGCATTCTCCTTACCAATTTATTGCAAAGCCAACCTCTCCAACTGGAATTACCTACAACAAGAAATTGCATTGAAATTGTTATTTCAAAAACTGGAAAGTTCTAATTCATTCTTGGGTCAGGCTCATTTGTCCCACTGACCCATCCTTCCACCTATATATCCCCAACATTCCGACAGGCAATAAATAAGAGAGATATCAATCAATTTATTACAGACTATGCTGGAAATTGTGAATGTTGTTAGTCAGGCTATAGTGAAGGTTTCATATATATTTTTCCTAACATAGGAATGTTTATCATTATATATTTAATTGGATTCCTTTAACAACTGAGTTTTTAGTGATATGCAGTCCTACAGGCTTTTATTTTTAAAAGCGTTTTCCCCCAAAATATCAAGGGCAGGATACGGACAACCAGAAGGTTTGTTCACAATAAAATTAGATTTGATTCAACATAGGGACATCTGACTCTTGAGGCAAAATGTGTTGGGTGCAGAAATGAAGCTCCTTCTTTTCTTTTGAGTACGATATCTCCTTTTACTCCAATCTGCTACCCTCTCCCTTCTGTCCTGTCTAGCTCACTCCTTGTTTCATTGTGATTGTCTACACATCCCAATTCAGTAATATGCTTACCCCGTTATTTCCCAGCATAGCCTAACAGTAGTTTTAGTTTCACTATTCTCCAAACGCCTTCCATTCAATTATACTCTGATTTTCTTCATTCCAATTCTTTTCCTTTCATTGAGTCTTAAACACATTTCCACACTTCACCTCATTACATTTCTTTCCTTACAGTTCCTTGAAACAGTTCCCAATTTGCATCTGTATTCCTATCTCACTGGACTTGTTGGCCTAATAGTGCTTTTACTCTTTCCTCAGATTTCTGTTTTGAACCCCTTCTTTCTCCAGGTTGCTTGAGTGTTAACTGGATACCACTTGGAACACGGAAATTAAAAAAAAATCTTGACTGTAATTCCCATATTTTCCTTATCCTGCCAAAAGTAGAAGATAAGAATTTCTGATCAGTGATAAGATCCAGGATGTGGATTTAGTTTCTGTGAAGGAGGAAACACACTTTTCAGCCATCCAAAGACACTGTGAAAGGATAGAACATGGTTGGGAGGAAGAATCTTTTGAAATTTTAGCTTTTAAATATAAAGGAAGTTGGCCAAGTCTATATTCCAAATGCACATTATTTGGCCAAATTTCAACAGAGTTTGGAGGATCCAGCAAAAACCACATCCCTGACCAATATTTCAAGTCCAAGTTGGAAAGGAGGGGGCTGCTGTTCAAAGAAACATGACAAAAATAATATATTGCTGAACTGCTTCGGTTGAAATTAAAATGCAAAAATAAAAAATCTTAGCCTAAGGCTGACACAAAATGTGAAATAAAATCCACCCAAAGGAGTGAAGTTATGCCAAGTTACACGTAACTGAAAAGTTGGGAATTTTAATGCAGAATTATAAAGATAAGTATTGATAATATCATTTTGAATATTAATAATTTAGTGATGCTACAATTCTGATCATATTAACTTACAACTAGCATTCTCATATAGAGGTTAGAAGTAAAGACATAATTTATTACAATGATTTGGACAAGCAGCCACATAATTATGTATCTTTCTCTTACAGCAAAGTGGCTATAGATAAGAAACCAGGCAATGGAGGATTTTGCTTCTCTACTGAAATAGGATTTTCACTGGTTTCACCAGTTGTGCAAATTTGTTTTTGTACAGCTGTATTTTCTTTTAAATCCTGAGGAGCAGACATTTGTCCCCTAGGACAATTTTTCAAACATGTATGAAAACATACCTAGTTGATGCACAGAGTGAACAAAATCCATATCCAATATCCATATGCAATTATGTTCCATTAGTCACCCTTCCCTCCACCCCCTCCTTCCTTCCTTATTACTCTTTTACTAAAGACACCTGTCTTTTTATTAACTATAGCTCAGATTGCAGATGTCATCCTTAAGCTACCGAGTATTAACTTTTTGCATGTGGCATTCTTCCAAAAAAAACCTGCTTACTTAAAGAGTGCTGTAAGCTCTATTGTCACCAGTATTGCAGACCAGTGTACTCTCCTAGTTTACCTAAATAAGCAGCCGTCCACTTAACCTTTAAGAGCTGTAGAATCTCTAATAAAAGCCTCATTATTTTTCCCCTCGTCTCCCAACACCTTACTTGTCAAAGGTCAGTAAGGAAATGTTTACCATTCAGCTTGAGAAACATTTCTCAACAAATGATATGAATGAAGAATTACAGTCAGGTATTGTCTTGCATATAATACTTACAAATTGCAGTTTGAGGTTGGAAGGGTCCCTGTCTTGGGTTAGACTCATGTCTGTTTTATAATGGCTTTAACTTGGCATAACCCTGGGTGGGAGAGAGGGGACAAAACTGTAATAATTCCTATGCATGAGCCTAAATTAGTGTAAATAGGGATCTAATCTACAAAAAATGTTAGTGACATCATAGGCACATGGGAGTGCATCATTTATGCGTTATTACTTATTTTGCTCTCTGCAAAAATCATTTTCTAATCTATTTGAAAGAAATAATAATAATAATAAAAGACAAAATATTATTCATTTATCTTGTCAAATATTTTCTCTCCCATGATAACCAGTGAAAAATTTTGATGGTCAGGGTATGTGCCTAGTTTTTTGGAGTACTTTGTTCACAGCTTTCTGATAAAGACAACATCAATCACTTTGTCAAGCTTTCTTACCATCATTTCAATGCCTTTGTTACTCTCATATCTGCACTTTTTCTTTCTCATAGAAGGTGTAAAATGCCTGTCACACCTGAATGTCTCCAGTTCTCTTTATACATATTTATGCTGAAAAACATGTAGTCCTGCATGAGTATTAAATGTATGTTGCAGTGAACATCCACACTAGAACCAGATTCTGTGTTAACATATTCATGTAGGAACATCCTTGGTATATTTGACTGGCTTTAAAATCATTCTTCTTATTATTACAAGAATAATTGTACTCTGTCACTGCTTACACCGTGTTGTACATTTTCCAACACAAAAAGGTAACTGTGCATGCTACACATTACTATTCTAATTCACTTTTTTTGAGTAACATAGCTAATGCTTTGCATTTTTCTCACTTTCTGATGTGAAACAGATACAGAAGTACTTCATACACTCCCCACACATATAGTGGCACTCATTTTCTTTTCATTACTCAGAAGTTGTTATGGTTAACCTGACAGGTACCTAAGCAGCTCACAATCATTTGCTTACTCCCTCCAATTTCCAGTGGGATGGAGAAGAGAATCGGAAAAAAAAAAAAAACAAAGTGGAACACACGGGTTGGGATAAAAAAAAATTTAATAAGACAGAAAGTGGATGAGGAAAATAAAGATAATAGTTATGTTAATCATATATATATGTACTAAAAAAAAAAAAAAAAAAAAGTGATGCACAAGCAATTGCTAACCAACCCAATAAACAATGTCCAGCCAGTTCCTAAAAAGTTGCTGCCCAGCCTAGAAACGTGCCTAAGTTTTGTTGTTTCCTCACGTGATGTCATATAGAATATTCCCCTGGCCAGTTGAGGTCAGCTGTCCTGCTTCTGTCCCCTGCCAACAACTTTTGTCTCCTAACACCTCACTGACAGTACAAGAAGCTAAAAACTGAAAAGTCTTTGGCTTTGTTCAGCAGCAACTAAAATACTGGCACATTAACAACAACTGTTGGTCTCCTGAAACCAAAACCTAGCCTCATACAAGATAATATGAAGGAAAAATCACCTCCAGCCCAGCTGAAACCAGGACACAATTTTATACTAATGTCCTCGAACTCAAAGGTTCAGAAGGCATGGTTAATCCTACTTATAAGCACCTGAGTGTGAGTCATCTCTCCTGCAGAGGGAGTTTAAGATATGAGAAGGATTAAGAGAGACACACAAAAATGTCATGTCAAAAATCCATTCATGCTTCAAATACATCCAAGACCAAGTTTTCCTTCTTCCCAACCAAAGCTGATTTCCTTCTGGAGGTCTAGCTCCCCAAATTATCCTGTTTCAAAAGCATCCCAGCCGTTTCACACTGCTCCCCTGGCTTGTCCACTCCTTACCACAACTTCTCTCAGCTCCCTTCCTCGGCCTGACCTTTCTAATAAGGCTCTTTAACAACTGTAAATGTCCCTCAAACTGGGGACTGAAAGAACTGATTGCAGACTGTTGCTTCAACAGCTATAGGGCAACATATGAGTCGATAATCTTAACCCCATAAATAGTAAGCGAGCCAAGAATCCTAATCATGCAGCAGCTGGCTGCATGACAGGATCGCCCCTTGAGTGGTAAAATATCATATGGCTATTATTATATACGTATGTAATATTGTAAATACAATTGTGGTATCTTTTCCATGAGTATACCACTTTGGGTCAGTCATTTCTTTTCCTTAATAGCAGTTACATGCTGAGAATAAAGCCAGATAAAGAAGCAACACTACCTGAAGCCTGTAGTACAGAGAATTAAAATGTAATAAATAATTCCAATGAAAAGAGAAAGTTTGCAGTAACCCTAGAAGATCAAGAAACTCTTGAGACTTCACAGATGAAAACTACTAGATACGCTATTCCCATATCTATGACTAAATTTTAGATCAGTGATATAAAGGAAATCACAATAATACCAATTAGCTTTTCAAACACCTGCAAATATTTCAGGCTTGAATACTATCTATGCCTAATATTTTGATTTGGATGCAGAAATGGACAGAATCCTACAGGACTAGAATCAGTATTTTTGCTTACTTAAAAGCCTTTCTGAAAAAATATTAATATCTTAAATATTCCTCTAGGTGTAACTTCTAAAACTTTAGACTAACCAACAGAAGGTAGGCATAAAAGAATGTGAAGTAAATGAGCATAGGGGTAGGGTCCATTACAGACTTTACTGACAATGTATATCGTAGATATCTTTATTATATGCCTCAAAAGCTCCTTAAATGCAGGAAGATTTAGGACCAAAAATACATGTAATGTACATTTGAGATATCAAATAAAAAATTTGATATTCTAGTGGAAATTCAGAATAAAAATTACCATTGGCCTGGGATCTACAAATGACTGCAACAAATACACAAAATACTGCTCTTAGTTTTTGGATAGAAATAATGCTGAGTAAATTAGAAAGCTGTGGGGAAAGGGGTGGGAGGGGTTGGGACAAAACATTAAATGAGACTTCACAGTAAAGACAATAACAAACAAGACAAACAACAATAACAGCAAGTTTTACATGTCTTAAACGTTCATTTAAAGCAAGGAACCAGGAAAATATTTTCAGAGGGTGTTTCAGTCAGGAGGTAATATTTAATGGAAAAGTTAACAGCAATTTGCAAACTGTTTGAAGAAGGAAAAATATAGTAAATAGTTTTATTTACACTGAGAAATAATGCTATATCATGTTGTAGGTTGTGAACAGTACTACTGTATACATTCCAGAAACCACTAGACAAATCCATACATCAGTTTTCAGTATCAGTGTTGTACATGGCTCATGTGGACTTCAGGATGCCTACAGCTATCCTACAGTCTGAGTCTACTAATCTCACTGAACATCAAGTGAGGTGATATATTGATAGCCTGACTTTAGTGACATTCAGTCTTCAAGACCAGATGGGCTACAGGATCAGTTATGTCATGACACATTTATTTCTGATCTACCAGTTGGGCATGGAAGTACATTGGCTCAGATTTCCCTTTAGTCTGCCCTGAAATTCACTGCAGACAGAGTCGGGGTTTACATTACTTGAGCATACTACCTGTACCATGGTCTGTCTCTGACCTGAGGAAAAAAAACAATATTTTAAATAGTCCTTTTCAAAGGAATGTGGTAAGTCACTCCACATTCCCTTTTGAGCCTCTCCAGAGAATACTAAGTTTTTTAAATACTATGGATAAGGTTGAACTGAAATAATAGTAAATTCAAGTTTGTTACTGAATTTTTCTTCTCAATAGTTTATATACTTGTGGTCACAGCATTCTTCGGGGAATCACAGAATTGCATTTTCTTTGATACACTGAAGTTCTTACTTAAATGCTTACTATGAACTTTTCTACTGTGGATAATAATGTGGAAGATAGAGAAAAAATTTTACTTTGGCCTTGTTCAAAGGAAATGTGTCAGCCAATACTGCACCTGTGGCAGGCAGTAACTATAGAAGGATTCTACTAAGAATATGATATTCCTAAATCTTACAAGATAGGCAAGACTTCTGTAATCCCAGGAACTCCACACTAGAAAAATAATACGCATGAAGAGTTCAGGCGATTCTAGAGCTATGCACTATATGATAACTGACTTTTTGAAATGAGGTTTTAGACAGTGTACAGCAAGCAAAGGCGGTGACAGAGCTTTTATTTGAGGGAGAGGCGCTACAGAAAGAGATGTTAGAGATGAGGGGGATGAACTCACCCCTCCCGGCGGCCGTTTAGGCGAAGGAACGCGGCCACCTCTCGTTCGAACACTGGCGCGCCGGAAGGAAGAGAGACAGGGAGGGGGGGTGGCAACCCGCGCAGGCTCTGAGCGGATCTGTGCTCCCGGAAGCACCGCCAGGAGCACCACCGAGAGGGAGAGAGCGGGAGGTCGGGTGGGCCTGGGCTCCTCCGCTCCGCTCACTCAGATGCTCATTCACTGGTTCAGGCCGTGACCAGGCAATCCCACTAGAGACACTGAGGCCTCAGCAACATTAATGATCATTTTAGGAGTTAAATTCCTATTTACTTATGGGTCAGAAATAAAAATATGCCAGTGCAAAATACTGTACTGGGGGTTGCGCATACTTTGCTCTGCGTGCTCCTCCTCAAAACTGCGGTATTAGTTCATTTGAATGAATAAACTCTGTGGGGTGCTCTCATATCCACAGAAATTAAGACACATCGAACTACTGTATACATGTTTTATTGCTGTAATATGATCACAACATAATGGTTACCAGCTCTCAAAGGTAACAATAAACTAAAGCTGTTTCACGTTTGATCAGTGAGGATTTCACACATTTCTTCCCTCAATCATTTGGTAAACAAAATCCACACTGAAGGAATCTGCCAAAGTAGTCAGGAGGCTTACCCTGCCAAACTGAAACACAAGAATAATAAGCAAGAAGTATACAGATTCAAGCAGAAAATAAGCTGAAGAATTATACTTAATAAACTATATACACTCAGGTACATCTAAAAACTCCTCAGTTCTTAAGGTTTGTGTTTTGTTTGTGAGTTTGTTCTCTTGTTGATTATTAATATTAGAATTATTATCATTATTTTACTTCTGGCTTTGTTTTTAGTAAATTCAAGGCAGGCTTTCATACAGTTTTAAAACAATTAGGTATCTACATCATTCTTACTGTATTTTGTTCAACAGGGAGAAGACAAAGACTTGTAGAACATACATAATGCCACAAAAGATCACCAAATCACCAAATTATTATGTGACCTTCTCCATTTCTTATGTCACAAACCTTTTCTATCACTCAGTTTCATACGAGCCCTAAGGTTTTAATTAGATCACAGAGTTTCAAAATAAACTGTGCTACAGACAGAGAAGGAGAGATCAAGGCATTAGTAATGCCAAAGGATTCTTTGATGTTAGAAAACTGACGAAGTGAGAGCTGCCCTGATGGTTCCCAAAAGCTGAACCACATCCTATGTTGCAGAGGAAGTTGAAAACACCTTTTCCCCTGGCACACACACATTTACAGAGAGCAACTCTGCGATCTCTGTCAGTCTGAACCAAGTTTGACCCTCAATAGTCAACCAGCCTGATCTTCAACCTTGAACCAAGCCACCAGAAACCAGAGTAGTTTCTGTTTACAAACTGAAAATACAGTTCTGAGCAACATATTATTACACGTGTAGCTGTAGTCAGCCTCTTAATGCTTATGAGCCAAAAAAAAGCCAAAAAAAAAAGGAAGACAAAATGCAGCTTGTCAGTTACAGTTGGACATATCTGTGAGATTGCTCACCCTGTTTTTCAGATACAACAAGCAGTATAATTGAAGCATCAATGTTTCTGGATTCTAGTAAAGACCATGAATAAGTTTGCACTATAGGGAAGAAAGATCTAAGCTAGCTCAGGATAAGGCTAAGACTCGAAGCAGCATAGCCACGTCAGCATAACCACTGTAGCCAAAGCATAATACAGTGCAGCAATTATGTGTCTGCATTGCATCCAGGACCCAAAGAACAGTTTCTGTTCATCATTGTACAGATGTGTAGATCTACCACCTCATCTGGAGCTAGCCTGAAAATCTTAAACAGAATCCTGCACTCTGAGGCAGCTCACCCCTCATATATGCTTCCTATTGTTTCAGGTCACGCAAGGGAAAACTTTTAAACATTAAACACACTCAGTATCTGGCAACGTAGCATCTCCTTCGCATTATTAAAGAATGTCGCATCCCTTTACAATAGCTACTTGCTGAATATTTTTCCTTATGCTCATGGGGCAGGACTGAACCCTGCACATTTCTAGAACATCTCAATGACTAATTTACATTCAATACAATTGTCTATTCAAAACCAGGAGCATAAGAGCAATTCTGCAAATAGCCATTGCCTCTTCTTAAAGATAATCTTAGGAAAATGGATCCTACTTATTTCCATTACTGTTCTTGATTTTTTTAATGGAAATTAAGCATAATTTAAGAAAGATTACCAAGATATTTTGCTTTCTCTCATAGCTATTCCTCTTCTACCCATATCTTTTATAATAATCTGAGAACTGACCTGACTAGTACTCACCTATTTTCTTCAGAAAATCTAGTCATCTGTACTACCCATTGGTCATTTAAAGCAAATTATAACACGAGGGCAAGGCTCCATTAACTTACTTCCTTATTCCCTTAGAGGAAAACCTTTTCCAGTATTGACCATCGGTCTTATTTGTCTGACTTCTGCACTTTGATTGGTCCTTGGACACAGCAGTGAGAAGATATTTCCTGTGTTGCAGAGTGTAATAAGAGCAACAGATTTTACCCTGAGCCATGAGCCGAAGAAGAGAGGAAATTGGAATGCCACAGTAATTAATCATTGTACGATGAGGCCTGTCAAAACCCTTTCTAAAGCTGATGCTGTTGTCAATAATCAGCTAGTACATCACCATCTGTGATCATTTAAAATATCTGCCCATACTATATCAAGATATTTTGCACTTACACTTCTTTTTTTTGTTTACCAAACATAATTTCCCTAAGTACCGTCTATGTTACAGTGCTTGCCAGATGATAGTATTGCTGGTGTTAATATCTGAGCTAAACGCTAACATTCCTAGTAAGTATCCAACAGATCCCCTGAGTTGTGAAATAAAGTACCATCTAAATTACATTTGTATCTAATATAAATTCCAATGGTAAGGAAAATCTATCACCAAATGTTTCTGTACTGTATGTTGACTTATGACTAAATGAGAAAAAGAGAGGAGTATCTTGTAATAGTTTCATGTCATACTGAAAGTTAAAATAAATAAAAGTTTCCAGACTCTCAGCTGATATGACAGAAAATAATTCCACTTTAACTACAGTAAACTATAGTTTTTTACATCAGTTCAGAGTCAGAATCAGTTGCAATCAATCTGACCCTCAATTTTACATTTTTGAATTGTATATTTTATCTTACTCTTTGAAAATGGCAGCAGCACTGTTTCCTCCGAAAAATACTAACTTGCTTTTCACATTATCAGATATCTGTGTGCTTTGAGGAATAGCCCATGAAGTTATGAAGTAAGATGCAATTTACCTCTAATATTATTTCCCCTCAATACAAAAAAAAAAAAAAAAAAAAAAATTAAAGTTACTCTTCCTCTAACAGTGTGTTTGCATGCAGTTTGCGAGACATATTTCTGCTGCCAGAAGCTATAGAAATTTAAAACGTTCAAATACAGTTTAACAAGAAAAGTAAAGGAAGATGATGTCTACAGTGAATTTGCACTTTACCGTTTCTCAGGATTTCTCAGTTTCACATCCTGATATCTTAGTATTATGTTTCTTCTAGATTCTACTGTAGGGGAACTAACTCTCCCTAGACACTGTAAGAAATTTGCATGACTAACCCAGATTCACGTGCTTCAAGACTAGGCCTACGTTACGAGTCTATACTCACATACAGTTTTCATATTTCCACTGTAGAGTCTGACAGGAGTCAATCTCTCCTTATCTTAATCCCCAATATGTTTCAATATGTTTAATTTTGTTCTTAAGACTAGTGATAGGAGTGTGCAATACACACCTAGCTCATGAGAAACTGGTTTCTGTTCCTTGATATCACGGGAAACTACAGAACATCAATTATGGGACATGTTAAGGAGAGAAAGAGGCACAACAGATCTAGGACCACTGGATGCCAAAGCAGCAAGGCTATGACAAAAGTCTTGGGCTGATAAGAGTTGAAGAGTCCTACCATAGATGATGGGATTGGGAGATGTTGCTAGCAAGTTATGATTGTACAAAGGGATGCACACTAAAATTATACTTCATGGGTTGGCTGTAGACAGCCTTTTTTCTTCCTATGTCTCTTTTCATCCCTTGCAAATATTTGGAAATCAAAAAAAACAGCCAATTGCTCTTTGTTGTCTGGATGTGATGAGAGCAACCAAATGTACCACCTTTCCATGTAGCATTTGTCTGTGGTGTACTACTTTCTGATTGATTTCAATAAATCCCATGATCTGCTTATGCTCAGATAACCAAGATAAACAGATTCTTCTGCAGCAACCCACACTGTTCGTTCTCTCCCTCTAAACTTTTCCACCATTGAAAATGACAAAAATACGCAAATAATCTTTTTTTTTTTTTTTCCCCTGGTCACTGATACAAATTATTAAATTGATTAAGACAATTTAAATAAAAATTAAATTGATTAAGAAAAAAATCCCAGCAAGACTCAGTTCAAACCTCATATACTGTAATAACTGCATTCCCATGTCAGGACCTGTAAGAGAACCACTTAAGTATTTTAATGAATGTAGAGTTTTTAATATGCATCATGCTAATTCTGAATCACACCATTTGTTTAATCATAATGCTGTGTGGATTTATATGTAACTTATGTATGCATGTCATTAAGACACATTCTATCTTAAAGAAACCTAGGACATTGTATCAAAAGAATTACATTTTGCAACCAATCTAACATAAAAGAAAATTATTTTGTCAGGATCTTCTTTTCATATACTGTGTTGACTGGCATTCATTCTATTTTCCTCCTTGAATTCTTTGATAACAGAGTTCTATATTAGTCACTACTATTTTGCTGGGATCAGTGTCATACTGACAGCCCTACAATTATGTGGGTTGCCTCATTTAGTCTTTTTAAGCACTGGCATGGTATTATCTTTTTTCCAGTCCCTTGGAATGTCCTTAGTGTTCACGTGGTTACTGCAAATCAGCATCCTTGTACACACCAGTTGAATACGTGCTGGTTTACTACTCATCTGTAACTTACTTCTGTAATTTATCTTCCAGACTTCCAGGTGATGAGAATCTTGATCCATGTAATGTGACTGCTTTTTTTTTTCCCCCTAAGCTGGACCTTTTGAATACAAACTCTAAGTTGTTTTTTTCTTAACTCTAGCTGTTTCAACACTAAAGTAGGAACAAAGTTTCAAAACTTTTTTCCTGTATATTTTTGTTTTAAAAAAATTAGATTGTTCTGTCTTAAAGCACACAGGACATGTTTGCATATCTATATATGCTTGTGCATGTGCATGTTTAAATACAGATATAACATCACTTAATCAAGTTGAAATTAATAACTGAACTATAGAAATTTTGTGTGGTCAGGATTGTATTGGAATAGTTTCTATATATTATATAATATCTATATAATATTTAGTGCAACGGTTGCTCCTGCAGTCCCTGTACCTAAATATATTTGTCAGTCTTACCCTGTACTTGATTTAGCCTTGTCCTCATGAAGACAGAATGCCCCTGCCATGGTAGTGGTTCTTAGGTCTGGAGGACAAGACATATATGTGGATATTTAAGTCCTCATTAGTGGTTGGAGTACATTTAAGGTGCAATGAGAATGGAGATATTTTTTTCTTCAGGAAAAAACCCAGTCTAATGCAAAACATACTCTTTGATCCAAATCAATCTGCAGAAAATGCTTTCACCAGAAGATTTTCTTCAAAGTTTCCATCTTGTCCTCAACAAAAATGATAATTTAAACACAATCACTGGCAATGTTTTGTTGTACAGGAAGCACTTGTATAGTACGTTTTCATTTCTGTTTCTTACATTTTGTCATTTTTAATTTAACATTATATGTACTATATACAGTATTGCACCAAAGATGAGAATTAGATTAATCATGTGTCTATTAATTTATAGAATAGCAAAAGAAAAATGAAATTTCTCATAGTTTAATATTATCTATTTTCACATATTTTCAACTTAACAAAAGTTTTAGGTAGAATCTGTACTAGATGCTATAAAGGAGCAATTAAGAAGAGGGAGATGAAGGAAATTTAACTCTATCCATGTCAAGCACTGAGATCAGTATATGGCTCTGCAGGCTGTTATTCTAACAACACACCATAATTTACAGATTAGCTATCAATTCAGTAGCTGAAAATGTTTTTACTCCTTTTACAGACAGTTCCTATTTTTATTTACTCAGAGTCCTAAAACTAAACATTGTAATATTATATATCTTGGGCAGAAAGTGAATGTCATGAAGAATTTAAAGCTGATAAAACTTATATTCATCTCTTTCTGAGCATAACAAAGCAGTAAGAACAACTTCCTTTGTGTAGCACTATTTCCTTGCTGTATATGAGATTTGACAGAATGGTTTGATACAGGCTCTATAAGCGTAAGAGGGATAAGACCAGCCTAATACTGCTTCTCAGCCCTTGCAGCCGTGACATAATATCACTTTTTATATTTTCCATGGACTGCAATGATTACTCAACCTTTAATAACTTGTAGTTATTGGGTTTGAGTATGATTTTCTGTTACTTCTGCCACTACAATGCATAACATTTTTCAATTATTGTCTAATTATCATCTTTTTTTCCTAGGAATTTTGCTAACGCTGACTCAAATCCCATTGGCTCTAGAACCTGATTGTACTAATACATCTACATACAAATTCCTCTCTATATTAAATAACTGTCAGTTCAAAGTCCACAGTCCTCGTATGATAACTGTCCTTTGTCATTAGTTGTTTTTCTCCCTTTCCAGCATTTCTCTTCAATATATTCAAAAATATAAGCAGTATAAGCAGTTATAACTTTACCTAGCCTTGTCTTTGCTACAGTGAATGAAATCATCTTTGAAGTACTCAGTTGACCAACAAGCATGTGAGAAAGATAAAAATGTTCATCATATACTCTTAAGAAAGTCTTGTTCAAGACTTCTTGTATCAAAGTTTGATAATTACAACAAAATAATGTTTTAAATAGTAATAACAGTAATTAATATTATTTTGAAATTATTTTGATATGGTTTAGACATTTAACATATAATATCTTTCTTCTAAAAATCTCGAAGGAATTAAAAATTCACTGATTATGTACTGTAGCATCCTTGAGAGGCATATACCATAATTATCTCAATATTACAGATGGAGTAAGTGAAGCACATAGCAGCTAAGAGATTTGTCCAAACTCTACCACATTCCACTGGAGTGTAGCCAAGAGAGATACCCATGGTTTGTAACTTGCAGTGGAACAATAGATTGTGCTACACACACCAGTCCCCAGAGGCAGAATGTTACTGTTTTCTTTATCAGAAATTCTTGGCTTCCTTTCTGAAAATAAGATGCAAAGCTTTGTGTTAGTTCAGATTGTGTAGTAGCTGCCAAGCAGTCCAAAAATTCTATTTGCACACAAGTAATTATAGGGTTTTATTCAATGAAAGATTAAGTTGGAAATTATATCCAAACACCTTTGCTCAAGAAGAACTTTCAGTCTAGTACCTTCTTTCCCAAAAGCATTTCTGAAGGCATCTGCCTTCATATGAAAAAATCATGTCTGATTAGGTAATGGTAAGCTGCATAAGCATCTAGTCATAACAGTGGATACTGCTAACATGTGCCTTTGACTAAACAAGAAAGTAGTCATTATAATGATAAGGAATATCTTCATTTTGGACAACCTTCTGGCACAGATCCACTCGTGAGAGGGCACATTTATAATCCCCAGGAGTATTTCCATTAAAAGCCATGCAGCTTTTTATTTTCAAGATTTTTCTTTCTTACGAGTCATAGTTAGCAAGATCCTTGAAGCACAGTTCTGGCACTTGAGAAGAGAAATATCTGCATTCTCTTCGATCCAAAATGCTTTATCTGACATAAGATTAAGACTTGAGAGCCAGCACCAAAATGTAGGAACATTTCCATTCCCTTTCTTCTATATCTCCTAATTGATATTGAGTGATTCTCCACTCTTACATATTTTCCACTCCTGAGTTGTTTCCTATTTTGCAATGCAGCCTCAAATAAATAATAATAATAATAAAAATCTTTCTCTAACTTCCCTAAATACTTTAGAAGGAACTGAAAGACTCATTCAGAGAAACAAGACAGCATAGCTGGAGTTAAACGTTAATTCTAGCCTACCTTGAATACTTCTAACTAAAGTACTACATCAAGCCATAAAACATGGGGAGTATAACTACTTTGAAATTATCAGTTCTCTGACTAAGAAACCATGTTCATTTCTTCTGAAATTAGGTGGGCTTTGTATTTAAGAGAAATAAGATACAAGATTTTTAATTTTAAGAGTGTCAGTGGATATTTTTCCTCCTTAGATATTATTATGCTTCAATTATCACATCCAAGATAGTGAATAAATATGATAGTGAGAAATAAAATCCTTATAAGCCTCTGTCATGGTTTTATGATTTTTGGCATTGGTATTCCATATCATAACATCACGTAGTGCATTAAGAGTTAAAGAGTTGATTCTTCAGCTCTGTGGATCATTGATAGTTATGGGTATATCTGTCACAGAAGAGAAGAACTACATTCCCCAGAGGACTTTGCGATGTTTTGCCTTTTTACGTTATTTCTACTCAGAGGGAAAAGATAAAAACTCTCTGCGGTCACCAGACATTCTCTTTCCTTCGGGATCGACTCAGCAGTGGGTGCTCGCTGCCATTTCACCTTCAGCGTTAGCATAAAGCCTTCGGTTTATCGGACACTCTCTTGCTCATTTTATTTGATTTATTAGCTTCAATTCCAATTATAATGTATTGTACTGTGTTATTTTGCTTTCGGATATCTTATTTAGTAAATTAGCTTTCCTCCTCAGATCGCTGCCGCTGTTTTGTTTCTAGGCCCATCTCCCTTTTCCCTCTCCCCCTTCCCCTTTCCTGGGGTGTGGGTCTGCGGGTCCCCCGCATCAATCGTCACGGAACTGGGCCGACCCAGCCCCGTAAACCGTTGACAGCCTCATGCAAGGACAGCTTCAAAGGTAATGATTCCTATTTTATTACATCAGCCCACAGCATCAGAGGCGGGTGTTGGTGATACGGCAATAGAGGCAAAACTTTCCCTCCAATGTTGCAGCGTGACTGTCGGCAGCAGAGGGGCAGACTGGCAAAATTGCATCAGACATGGAAGTGCAGATGAAGCAAAGGCATGGAACTGAATTTTTCTATGCAGAAAAAAACGACACCCATTGCCTTTCATCAACACTTGTTGGACATTTATGGAGACTAAACAGTGGATGTAGCAAAGTGAGATGGTGGGTGGTGCATTTCAGCAGTGGTGACAGTAATGTGAAAGACAAGGCATATTCCAGATGATCATACACAGCTACCATGCCACAAAACAAAGAACATCTCAGTCAGCTCATCCATGCAAATCAGCTTGTGTTGGTGACTGTGTTGAAAAATAGTGTTTTGTAGTTGAGAATTTGCTCTATCAAATAGTATTATTGTGCTCTTTTTATCTGTTGTAAATTCCATGGAAATAAAAAGGAGGCATTACTTTCAGAGAGCCAGACATTTAAAAAGAATGTACACACACAGCCAGTAAAATTTGCTAGTGATATGTAGCATATATATATATATAAATATATATATGCTAAAATCTTTACATCTACTTTTATGTTACTATATATTCATTAATTTAAGAGCACAAGCAAAAAATGTATAAAGTTGATGAAAGGTTTAGAGACCTAGCAACCTATCCCAACCCCGAGGATTAGTACTGAAACTGTGTGTGACTGCAAATTATTACACCAGCCTTATTAGGATAATGATTTCCCACCTTCCATGGTGCTGCATTGTTATCCATAAGCTCCCAAAGGTCCTTAAGCCTGTTAATAACCATTATAGATGTGCAATGAAGTGAATCGAGACTAAAATGAACTCACCTGAGCCTAAGTAGATTAACCCTGCTCAAGTCTGATGGTGTCCATATAAATTCATCTGGCTTCCCTTCCATCAACAAATAGGAAAGTGCAATAAAGAGATAAGACAAGAGTGTATTTTTTCTGTTATTTTAAAAATATCTGGAGAAAATAAGTCTAGACACAAAAGGAGGATCTGCTATTTAAAGTGAAGAAGTTCATCTTTTTCTAGTGGGAATACATTTGGACATTTAGGATAATATTCTATACATGTTTGGCACCTGGAATTCTTGAGTCCTTCTCACAGGCTGAGGATGTTGTGATTTGTTAACTGGCTGTAGATATGTGCTCTACATTTTTAGTTAGTCCTTGAGACAGTAATTGGAAAAATTATACGTTCAAAAATGAAGAAAAGTTCACTTTCAAAATAAAGATACAGATATCAAATTTTGAAACTTTTAGACTGCTTCTGTATTTCTGAAGAAAGAAGACAAACTTTGAATTTGTTCTGTTGTAGAGGAAAATCCAAACATGATTATAAAATAGTCTTCTAAGATTCAAAAATAATGCTTTCATCAAAAAAGATAAAATTTACATAAATATGCCACCAGTGGGATTTCACATGTAACCTAATAACTTTTTAATGCATATTTAATGTCACAGTACTTTCACATATAACAAGTATTTGCAATGCCATGTTTTAGTTCACAGAATTCTTCACCTAATATACCGTATACCATCTATAATTATTTTATTTTATGTTGTTACAGAATGAGAAAGAGGTGGCTTTTAATGCGAAATTTGAAAATGAAGAATGTGTCTGAATGACTGAAATTGATAATGATGAAAGAATAAAGCTTCTGATAGTGTTTAGATGAGTAAAGATGAAAATAGGATCAAATTATAGACTCGTGATCATGATGATATCTGAATTTGATGGGAAAGACACAACAGGTGGACTTTGCAAAGTGCAATGTGAGTACTGAAAAAAATATATATACATATAAAATCAGTATTTCAGACAGAAAAGATAGTTTAGTCCAGAAAACAAACAAACAAACAAACAGATGGGTAATTGGATGGGAAATTCCTTTGTTGCAACAAAGAAGGGATAATTTCAAAAAGCAGATTAATTACCTGGATATGAGCTGGATGTTTTATGTGGAGAAATCTGGACCCAGAAGGAAGGCAGGGGTGTAAATTCATCTGTTGTGATGGAGAAAGACTGGAATGATCTGAAGGGAATGAAAATACATAAATTTACTTTTCTACTTCCAAAAC
Source organism: Oreortyx pictus (assembly GCA_036925125.1). Classification (NCBI taxonomy): domain Eukaryota; kingdom Metazoa; phylum Chordata; class Aves; order Galliformes; family Odontophoridae; genus Oreortyx; species Oreortyx pictus. The sequence continues at coordinate 59,797,687 of JAUPFR010000003.1, forward strand.
CAGAACATTTAGCAAGAAAAGAGGAAGAGACTTGGGACTGAATATACAGAAAGAGATGAAAACATTATAGAATTACGTTATTAAAAATCAGATATAAGAAATGAAAGGAAAAATCATCAAAAAGAGAACCATAAAGGGATCTCTGTAGAAATGTCTTACATGAAGTATCACGGATGATGGGCATCTGTGTGAAGGGAAAGATAGGGAAACCATTTTCCTTAACAAAAAAAATATAGCATTGAGAAGTATGTTTCATGATGGACTAAACAGAGGCAATCCGAAGTAAATACCTCTGCCATCCAAACTGCTTGCCTTCGTAGAGATTTATGTTATAATCTGTCTCTTGCACTCTTTCCCCATTTGGGGAAGAAAAACAGTTCTGGAGTGATATTTTTCCAAGAATAAAAACATTCTGCTTTCCATTAAGTTGCAGCCACTACAGCAGCAGAAGGAAAAGATCTAGGTGCAATGGCATATCATGATAAAAATGATTCATCAGGCTCAGTTTTAAAACTTACTTATTTACACTCCTTTTAGTTTGGTTGGTAAATCTGGCTCAGCACTCTGCTTTATTCTCTTCAAATTTTCTTACTAAGCTGATTCATTAACAACTTTAACCTTTGCTTCTATGCAATATTTTTTTTTAATGCTGTTTTGTTTATGTAGATCATAAGATACCTGGGGTGTAGATACCAGTTTAACAAAAACATATGCAGATCTGGAGACAAGCTGACAGATAATTATACTTTTTTCGTAATTCCTCAAACTGTGTCTTCCTTAATTCAGGTACTTTTCATGAACAGCTAAAATTTAGAAGATGGCAATGCCAAGTATTCAGATGATTTTCACATATTCAGCATATGATTAGGAATAAGCTTACAGACTTAAGAATCAAAATCATGAAAACAAGTTATAACAGAAAAAAAGACACAGTGAATTTTGAGCTTTACAGGAGGAAAAACATAAAAATTTTTGCTTTGTTTTGTTCTAACTCATCCATTTCAAACAAGACTACAGATACTTCCTGATTACTTAGAATAGAACCTGCCAGAACTGGAGTTCCAGTTTCCTATGTTCAACTGCTGTTTTTCCCCACTGAGCAGCAAGAGTTCAGACAGATGTATGTAATAAATTCAGAAATGTTGATCTGCACTGCAGATGAGAGGCAGAATAACAGTATAGTCATAAAACTGAAACTTTTCATACCATGCAAGCAGCCTGTACTATATTTTACTCCACACTTCAAGATATATCATGATGACAGATTTCCTAATGTCAGGATATCGTATCAAAAGAATTCAAAGAAGTTTCTCAGCAGCTGCTGTTTGAATAGTTGCAATTAACTTATGAAGTCATCTAAATCATAGTAGTTTTACCTATTTCTTACACTTTTGAAGTACTTTTATGTTAGTAAAAGAAATGTGGAGAAGTTTTTGTTAAGACATTCAACTGTTCTACAAGATTTCTAAATATAATCTTCTTAGCAATAAACTGCAATGGAAAGTTTATAGTAACAGGGAAAGTACATAAACAGAACTTTGAGATAGTAAGTGGTCAGACTATCCAGAACACTTTATTTTTTCACTTTAAAAACACATGTTTATAGCAGAGGCAAAGAAAAGGTGGCTTGACACTTCTGTACAGGTCTCAATAAACTGTCAAATCAGTTTCCAGCAAAGCCAGGAAAAAATATCGATATTCCTGAGACTCTTAATTCTTCCCATTCTCTCAGTTTTCCCATTTCATACTACTATAAAACAGTTCACCTCCCATTCTTTTATTCTTACTTTTTTTTTTTTTTTTTTTTTTTTTACCATTGGTAGCTTCATATGGTTGCTCTGTATGCAGTAAATTGTAAAGTCAGTATCGATGGAAAAGTTTTGAGGCACTTTTAGAAAATGTAAGCTGTATCAGTCACAGCAGGTAGATACAATTGTAAACATGTTTAGTTTGGAAAAGAAACATCTTGCCTAATGATAGAGATAAATATTTGTTTGCATTTTAATATTTACTTTGTACTAATAGACTGTTTCATTTCATAAACTTTTAAGAAATCAGGTTAAAGTTATGGCAGAACTACAGAATAGTGGATTATTTATTTCTTTAAGTCTGCCTGCCAAAGACAAAACTCAATTGTTTGCTTTGATATTTATTTAATGATATGAGCCCTGACTGGACTCAAGTCAACCTCAAGTATTTCATAGAGCAGTGAGTTTCTTTTGAAATGGAGCAACGTAAACATACTTTCAGGTGCAGTATAAATAACAAAACTTCAATGCATGATATTTATTTAAATTAGTATGATGTTAATAATTGTTGGGGGAGGGGGTCATATTTAGGTTACCTAGCATAAGAACAAAGGTATTTCTCAGTATTTTAGAAAAAGTATAACACAAATGTGCAACATGTATGTGGCAATAATAAACATGATTTAGAACTACCCCTGTATACCTAAAAAAAATCTAGCAAAATGTTTTGATGATATCTTGATAAGCATTGTTTCTTTAAAAACTTTTTTTTACTGCCTTTGCTTTATATAACTGTCACATTACTATTACAGTAACTTTCTGACAGTATTATAGATATTCTTTCTAAAAGGAAATGCTTCATGAACCCACTGTAGATATTTTGATACGGATGGTCACGATGTCTCTTCCTGAGTACTTGCAACTTCCATCCTCTTCTTCATGTGAATCAAGATCAGTTCAACCGATCAAGGATAAAAGTTGGAAAAACAGGGTGATGATGACAGTTAGCAGAAAACATTTGCAAGCAAGCAATGATAAAAGAAACAATGTGTAGAGAAGTAGCAGTGAGATTTTGCTCCATAGGTACTGTTTAGTCATGATATTTTCATTCCTTTATTCTTTCCTGGAAGCTTTGGTTATTGTCCAGTGAAGGCAGCTTGTGCTCATGCACATATGAAGTAAGTTTGTTTAATGGTGAGAGTATGCATATATAAGTTGCAGCTAAATGCTGACACTGTTAAAAGTAATTGGCTAATGTAAATGTCATTTGATTACATAGTTATTGTTCTGTCAGAAAACGTTTCAGTCAAACTGAGATGGTTCAGAAGTGCTTAGGAACTTCTGAATTTCTCTTTCAGAAGTGATGATCCCTCTCAATAGAAGACTAGAACTGTGGACATCAGGTGGAATAAGAAAGATGAGTTCCGAAAGAAAACCACTTCAGAAATTATTAGAAGATCCAGGTTGATAAATTCCCTTTGCCTCTTCACTGAACTTACAGATAAATCTTCCTCCACATAAAAATGCTGTTCAGCCTTGAATCCATGATGTTCTTTCCCTTTTCTTCTACCAACGCTACTGCTGTACTACATAAAAATAATAATTAAATGAGTGTGAGTAAAGAGTATATCTTCCTCTGTTATAAAGGTTCTATTTCAGCAACTTTTTTACAAACTAGTTCCTTGTAAACCTGCACATTTATTTATATACAGTATATCTGAGATTATGTCTATTCTTCCTGAAGCTGAGAACAAAGCCATGTGAGCTGTTGTTCCTTTTTTTGTTGTTGTTGTTGTTGTTTTGCTTTCAGACAACAAATTCTTCTGTCTTCTTCTGCCTAAAACCCTAGTTTGATCAGTATATCCAGTTTAGATCAGTGCAAGTCATGATCAGAAGTAAAATACTCCTTTAATAACATTTGCCCTCCTAAACACATCTTACCTAATACTGGAGACAGTTTAAAGTAGCGTTCTACGCCATTAAAGCATTATTGACAGTGTCTGTCTAAACCACTCTAGCATTTGTGGCCTGCTTATCAAGATTAGAATGTTTGACAATGACAAGGAAACTAGAATGAAACCATCTGTGTATCCTAAATTGCAGAATAACCAAGCAGAGACTGACCTTCATTCTACACTAGCCAAATAAAATGCAACTATGTAGTTCAATCGACACCTTTTACAAAACTGTTAGAAGAGCCTGGTACCCATAAAATTAAGACAAACCTAATCATTTTCTTTTAAGTCTTTACATCTTCTGGATTTTGTAGTTTATCTAATAGGGTATATTATATTTTATAAGGTCTGGACACATGAGAAATTTTGACAAATTTCTGCTTTAAAGAAATATATGAAACATACATGCTCATCTATAGACCGAAGATCAAACAACTGACCACAAATAAAATCCATTCATTTTCAAGATATTCCTGTAGAGTTAGCAGTATTAGTGTTAGGTGTCAAGTAGAAGTCCAATTGGCATATCCATTGTACCACAGGTGAATGACATGCAATACCTTAAAGTTTTTCAATCACTACCATGCCATACCTGTGACAGATAAGGATTTGGGCTTGATGTCAGTTCTTCTCTGACTGCCAGCTCCATGGCAGATTTTGCTAGGAGTGACTTTCATCTGCAATGACAACCAAAATATAGTGAACAATGTTGTTACACTTTTGAAATGAGAGCGAAAGGGGTATGTGTGAAGTGCCAGTCAGAAACAGCAGAATATGAATACATACTATTTAATGTCACTTACAAATATAAAAGACTTAGGAAAGACTAGAATGATATCAATGTTAGAAGGGAGAGGGTAAGCTTCACAAAGAAATTTAATCTTTTTGAAGATTAAAAAAAAAAGTCAGGGATCAACACAGAGTAAGGGTGAAATGGAGTCCCTCTAATGAACAGGCACTGATTTCTGTCTTTGGAACCAATAGCAAAATTACATCATAGTATACATGCTTGTCAGACCTACTAAGGTCTCTTCTTGACAACTGAAGCTTTTAGATGAATATCTATACTCTTCCAAAATTATTTGGTAGCAAAGTGAGTGATTTAATTCGTCTAAAGTCTTCAGAATCACAAAATTTCTTCAGTATAATCCCTGAAACATGAGTTAAATATATATACATATATATTAATATATATATATATCTTACAGTAAAGTAAGCAAAGTCAGTTTTTAAGTTTTAGAAAACTTAATTTAGTTCCTTGATGCAGCAAGGAAATGCTGTTATACAGTGATATGACCTTTGAATGAACACAGAATAAAGAAATATGTTGAAAATCCAAAAAGGATTAATAACAGACATACAAGGATGCTTAGAGTTCTAGAAAATGTAATGGAGATCAAAGAAGTTGTTTGGATTTAATTAGCTACAGGGGACTAACAGTCACAACATAAAACATATAGAAACATTTCTGGCTGCATTAATAGATCTAAATGGTGAATTGCATTTGAGGAGATGACAACTGAGAATACACAGAGGGAAAGAAGAGCCCAAAAGTTCCTCAAAAATGTAAAAATAAAACTTTATTTTAATCTAAGTTTCTTTATATTGCATCATTTTTATTGAAATGTTTCTCTAAAAACAAGAACTGTGGAAAAATTTTAGCCTCCATGGGTCCAGTATGTAAAAGATAATATTGTTCAACAAAGGAGGTCACAGTGACATTAGAAATGTAGAACAGAAACAAAATTCACTAACCTATATCCACATTAACAAATTTTTCTCACAAGTGAAAATTCATGGTTTATCAGGTGTGAATATATCTCTTGGAATCTATCTCAAAACAAACCAAACAACAACAGAAAGAACTATGATCTATTACTTGAAATTGTTATTTACCTTTAGCCTTCTTCACTTCCATTAGCAACCAGATTCCAAATCCACAAATTACCTTGAATTTCCAATCAAGATAGACAAATTCCAGTCAATACACTTTTATTTTTCAGTTTGTGTGCATGCGTGTGGTGACTCTAAAACCTACTCCTTGTCAAAGTGATTCCCAGCTACTGTTCACAACTTACAATATACATGTTTAGGGTGTCAAAGTATCTGACTGAGCCTTGCCCTCTGTCAGAGTCTTGACTTCAATCATATGAAAACTGCTTGCTGATTTAAATATCACTTTACCTTATTTCTGAAAAATACTTCTGCTGAACCTTCTTTCTCTTTACTCTGTGTATTTTTCATGTCACACACAAAAAAGCCCACACAGTAACACATGGCAGTGAGTCCTCTCATACTAATTTTCCAGGATTTCAGCTTTCATTCTTATTTTTCAAACCTTGAGCTTTGCATTTCCTCACCATTTTTCCTTTGTTTGACTTGAAGCTCTGGGTATATTCAAGTTAAAAGTACAGTTTTCTTGACATGATTTTCACAGTACTTTGTTTTATCACTTATCTCAGCTTTTTCCACTCAATCTCTCCATCTTTTGTTCAATATTTTCTCTCATTCTTTCAATGCTGATATAATATACTCTCTTTTCACCTCTTCTTTCCCTGTTCTTTAATTTTCCTTACTTTCTTCTGTCCTTCATTTACCTGCCTATTTCTTGTTTTGCAATGTTTACAATTGCCAGCTGTGGCTCACTGTTGTAATACTTTGATGCTGTTCTTACCATTAGTGAGTCAATGCCCATAAAAAATATCTACATTCATTTTCTTCTTCAGTTCTGCAATTTTTCTAGTGAGCAGGTCTATTTCCAGGCTAAACAGATTAGCAATTTTTTTCTATTGGAATGCATACATCCTATGCATGTTGCAATTTCAGCTCACTCTTCAAACCTCTGTTTCAGGATGCAGGAGTTCACCCATTTACTTTGAAAAAAAAAAAAAAGACCAAACTCATCCTATAGCCTCACTAGTGATTCCATTCCATTTGCTGATCCTTTCTAAGTAAATTCTTATTCATCTTCCCTTTTTTTCTACTTTTTGCTTTCCTCTGGCTCTTTCCTTTGTAATATCTTCATTGCTGATCTGAACATGTGGATTAAGGGCACCTTCAGTAACTTTGCAGATGACATTAAGATGAAAGTGTTGATCTGCCTGAGGATTGGAAGGCTTTACAGAGGGATCTGTATAGGCTGAGTTGATGGGCTAAGGCCAATTATATGGGATTCAAAATGATCAGTCACAGCAACCCCATGCAATTATACAGTTTTGGGGCAGAGTGGCTGGAAAGATGGACAGAGGAAAAGGATCTCAAAGTGTTAGTTGATAGTCAGTTGAATAAGAGACATAAGTGTGCCAATGTAATGCCAATCCCAGCTAGTATCAGAAGTAGCACAGCCAGCAGGAGCAGGGAGATGACTATCCCCCCATACTCAGCACAGGTGAGGCCACACTTCAAGTACTCTGATTAGCTTTGGGTCTCTCACTACAACAAAGACATCAAGGCCCTGGAGTGTTTCCAATGAAGGGCAAGAAAGCTGTGATGGGTCTGGAGCACAGCTCTTATGAGGAGCTGCTGAGGGAACTGGGATTGTTTAGTCTGGAGAAGAGGAGGCTCAGGGGAGATCTTATCCCTCTCTACGGTGACCTGAAAGGAGGTTGTGATGAGGCAGAGGTCAGTCTCTTTTCTCAGGTAACAGTGATAAAACAAAAGATAATGGCTTCAAGTTGCACCAGGGGAATTTCAGGCTGGATATTAGGAAAAAATTATTCTCTGTAACAGTGGTCAAGCACTGGAACAGGCTGCTCAGGGAAGTAGTGGATTCACAATCCCTGGAGATGTTCAAGAAACTGGGACATGGTTTAGTGGTTATTGTGGTAATGAGTTGATGGTCAGATTTGATGATCTCAGAGACCTTTTCCAACCTTAATAATTCTATTATTCCATATGGATAGCTTATTGCCATCCATCTTAGCTAAAATTCTTTTCATCTGCTTGCCCACCTAGTATATCCAATGGAACCTCTATACTACACTGAGATTAAAATACATTTCTATCCTAGATTCTCTCAATCAAGTTCCTGTTCACCACAATAAACCTTAACTACTCACCCAGGTGACTAAAGGCTTGTTTCAAGCCAGACTTCAGAACTAGCTGTTTGAACAACTCATCTTCCAATACAAGAAAGGGGGAATTACTTTAAACTAAGGGAGATTTAGGTTAGATATTATGAGGAAATTTATCTATTAGGAGGAAATGTATTTATTAGGATGGTAAGGCACTGGCACAAACTACCTAGAGAGGTTGTGCATGCTACATCTCTGGAGGCATTCAAAACCAGTCTGGATGGGGCCCTGGGCAGCCTGATCAAGTGGTTGACAGCCCTACCCATGGCAGGAGATTTGGAACTAGGTGATGACTGTTGATGTGGTCTACCTGGACTTCAGTAAAGCCTTTGACACTGTCCCTCACAACAACTTCATAGACAAGCTGGCTGTCCATGGCTTGGATGGGCATATGCTCTACTGGGTGAAACAATGGCTGGATGGCCAGGCCCAAAGAGTTGTGATTGATGCAGTTAAATCCAGCTGGCTGTCACTCATGAGTGGTGTACCTCAGGGCTTGGTACTGAGACCACTGCTATTCAATATCTTTATCAATGAACTTGAGGGGATTGAGTGCACCCTCAGTAAGTTTGCAGATGACACCAAGCTGGGAGGGAGTGTTGATCTGCCAGAGGGTAGAAAGGCACTACAGAGAGACCTGGATAGAATGGATCGATGGGCCAAGGTAAACTGTATGAGTTTCAACAGGGCCAAGTGTTGGTTCCAACATTTTGGTAACAGCTGCAGGCAACCCTACAGGCAGGGAGGAGGAGTGGCTGGAAAGCTGCCTGACAGAAAGGGACCTTGGTGTACTGATGGGCTATCAGCTGAATATCAGCCAGCAGTGTGTCCAGATTGCCAAGAAGGCCAATGGCATCCTGGCTTGTATCAGGAATAGCGTGGTGAGCAGGACTAGGGAAGTAATACTCCCCCTGTACTCTGCACTGGTGAAGCCCCACCTTGAGTACTGTATTGGGCACCTCAATGTAGAAAGGACATTGAGGTGCTGGAGCAGGTCCAAAGAAGGGCAGCAAGGTTGGTGAAGGGCTTGGAGAACATGCTCTATGAGGAGTGACTGAAGGAGCTGGGGCTGTTTAGTCTGGGAAAGAGGAGGCTGAGGGGAGACTGTATTGCTGTCTTCAGATACCTGAAAGATGATTGCAGTGAGGGTGGGGTTGTTCTCTTCTCACTGGTGACAGGACAAGGGGAAATGACCTCAAGTTTTGCCAGGGGAGGTTTAGGTTAGATATCAGGAAAATCTTTACAGAAAGGGCTGTTAAGCACTGGAATAGGTTTCCAGGGAGATGGCTGAGTCACCATCCCTGAATGTGTTTAAAAACTGTCTGGATGTGGTGCTCAGGGACATGGGTTTAGCTGTGGATTGTTAGTTAAGGTCATTTGGATAGGTTGTGGTTGAATTTGATGATCTTGAAGGTCTTTTGTAACGTGAGCAATTTTATGATTCTGTGATTCTATGATTCTACGATTCTATGATTCTCTGAACTCTAAAGTCCCCTCCACCATGTCTTTGACGCCATGATTGTTTAAGCCCCTTATCTTTTTAAATAGTATTTTTAAAAATCCTATTGTGACTATCCACAATTATTTTTTCCTCTGCATTTTTTTCTGCCAGCAACTTTCCTCAAATATTTCTTAATTATTTGAAAACTTACAGTAATTTGATGTCTGAATTTAATTAATTGCTTCATTCTTTAACACATTTTCATGCTCTTCATTTTATAAATACAGTATCCAGCACATTGAAGCTTATGAGTTAGATTTCCAAATCACAGAAACGTTATTAATATCAAAACTATCTTTACACATTTTGAATGGAGGTGCCTTTCTGGAGTTCCCCTCATTTTTGTGAAATATTTACACCTCAGATCAGACATACAAACACAAATTCTGTGCTTTTCCTTAGAGTCAGTCTGGGAGTCAGATGGTTTAAAGATCTCAGATTGTCTAAAATGGAAATAAGCCAGGTGAATTATCATATGTCAGTAAGTTGACTTGATTATTTAAAGTCATTATGGACTTTTACTAACTGTTTTTTTTTTAAGAAAAAAAAGAGAAATATATTATAACAGAAGCTTATTTCTGGATGCTGTTATACAGTAGGAAGATGTCACATGATCTCTTACCATCTTCTTCCCCATACTGTTTATGTTTCTTAGAATTTTGATAATAAAATCAGCGGTTTGTTCATTAATAATATATTTTAGAGAGGAATATTATACTTAGCCTCTCTTTTATCTTTGGTTATGATCGAGGAAAATTAGGATAAAACATGATAGATGTAAGTCCCTTAGTCAGAAGGGAAAGGCTAAAATGTAATGCAGAACTTTAAGGATTCTTTTCCAACATAGCAGGTATACTAGAAAAATGCCTGCTTTGATGTTAAGCTGCTTTATATTCTGAAAAGAAACAACGGAAATGAAATCCTTATCATCAAGAGAAAAGAATAAGTATTGTTCTATACAACACTGTAAAATTTCTTATAGAAAATTCTTACAAAAAAATTCTTACATAAGAAATAGAACTCAACTTCATATTTTTATGTAAATAAAAACATTAATTTCAGATCCCTCAAACAGTTTTGAAAAGGAATTAAATCACAGTTCTGACAAAGTTTAAATAGTGAATTTGAGAGTGTGATTTCAATACAGACTACGACCAACATAAAACAAGAGTAGATTTTGACCTGAAGTTTCAATCTCCTCTTCAGCTCAGGAAGAATACCAACTGAATTTTTTTAAATCCAATTCGTTCTTCAAAAATAGCAAATGAAACTAAAGTAATTCTTAAATCAATCGTATAAGTAAAACAAAACAATCAGATGAAAAAAATGTCAAAATTTTAAGGTTTAACATGCTTTCTTAACATTTTGTACCTTGTCTGTAAATGCTTATGAATAGAGAATAATTTAAAAATAAGATATTCTTGAATAATATTCTTTAAACTAGGTGAAGTCATGCCTTGAAAGAACTATCCTATATTTTAGTGTTCTTTTCCTTTTTCCTCTGGCTTTATGCAGAATCTATAAGTTCTTCACAGTACCCTATTCTCGCGAGATTCCATTGCTTCTACTTCTCAGCAATGTAGTAAATGTGAAAGTTGACCCCACAGGTCTTAAATAGGTGCCCTTTGCTTTTATGCTAGTCATGAAAATCACAATTGCTGTAATAATTTGCTCCTAGCAGTAGTCTAGCAGCTGTCTAAATTTACAAGGTCAGTTCTAGCACAACCTAAGCCAAACTTTTTAGAGACCTCAGGGTCAGGTTTCAAATAACTGCACATTCCTACTTTAACCAAAAGCAATCCCTGAGACTCAGCACACTTTAAAGATGAATGTTCATCTCTTCTCACATTTGAAACTTCAAAGGCCCAATTACTACTGGGCTGACATGGGCTGTTTCATGATACTTCCTGTGCAAAGTGCTACCTCTCTGCACTCTGTGTGTCTGATGCTTCTGTTATCACTAGGCAGTTTCTCTTTGGCAACACAAAATTCAACGTCAAGATTTCCTCTCACTTCTTCTCTGCACTTGTTAAAAGCAATTACTGTGAGAATCCATATTTGAACTCTAATTTCTGTTCCTGGAATTGTTTGTATTCATCACAGTGACTACATTAATCATCAGCTATTAGTTTATCTTACAGTGAAAACTATTGGAAACACCTGACTGGAAGTTAAAAACAAAAGTAACACTACTGGAAATATCAGGGTTACGTTCAGGATAATACCACTGCAACACTATTCTAGTGCAATTTTCTTTTGAGGAAAAATATTGACAAAAATAATCAGCTGACTAAAGCACAATGTTCACCTTGGAACAGCAAAGCTCTTCAGCTTATATATATATATAAGTTGAATATATATATACATATAAATTATTTATCAACTTGGGAGTAGGAGTTTAGTTGTTATTACTTCCATTCAGTGATTTAAATGATGCTTTTTAATGGAAAACCTCAAATGCAAAGATTTGCATCAGATAGAGAAGTAAATCACATTACTTCCTTAAGTTGGTAATTTGAATAATATGGATTTGCCCTTCTGGTGTCTAGTTATAATAGTACTGTTCTTCACTTAATATCAATATTTTATTTTTTTTTAATAATCCTGTATGATACTTGCATCATATTCAAAAGTCCCTATTTAATTCAAACTCTCAGTTAATAACTTACAAGAAAAGAGAAAAAAAAAAAAAAAAAGAGAACAACCGCATTATAGTCACTTCTTCGAAAGTACCATGGATTCATTGAAAAAACAGGAAACAATTGGATTGGACGAGGTGAAAAAGATAAGATTACTTACGTAGTATGTGTGTATATATATATATATATTTGTTTTATTTCATGACAATCATATTTCACGACAATCCTATTTCACATCCTATTTCACAGAATAAGCACAATAGTGTAGATTGTACTGCAGTGCTCACTTAAGAAATAATTAACTATGACTCTTCTTAACCATATTTTAAACTACATGAAAACTATGATGTATTTAAGAAGCTTAAATTAATGGTAAAAAAATGAAAGTTTAGTTGTGCCTTGTATTAATCTGCAATCTTGAAATTGTTTGTCCTTTATAAGTAAAAAATTAGTGAAATAATTCCCAGTAACTTAATACTCTTAAATGGTTTATACTAAAATGGTTTTCCTTCTTTTCAGGGATTTACCTTAATGATATCATTCCAAAGGAGTCTGGTTTAGATCAAACTGGGTTAAAGATCATGACTGTCAAAAGATGATGTCACTTAGATTCCATTACTAATAAAACCTGGGGTCATTTTGAGTACAGAAACAGATTGATATTCATGCTTTCTTTATCACTAATACCTTTAGACATACATTAAGGAGTCATGCATTAAAGAGGTAAAATTTACTCCATTCCAGTATAGTTCAAGAGCATATTACATCAACATTATATTTACATTTCTTGAGCATTTTGTTATTCATAAAATATCTTCATTGAAACATTCAAGATTACTATTGAAAAAAATAAAGGTTTAGTAGATGCCAATCATTAACATTTTACAAAAATTAAGGATTGATATATGAAATTATATACTTATTTAATGAAACTGATCAGATGTAGATACAAATATATACAGTATGGATAATACTCAGTACAATCACTATGAAATGTGAAGTGAGGGTAATCAATCATTGGACTGCAAGTTTAAATGCACAATTACAGTAGCTCAACAATTATTCTACCCTTGTGATAGCTATTTATTATTTTTGCTGTTCCCCAAGCTGTGCTTCACATGTTTGAGAACTATGTAACTTTTGCCTGTATCTTGAAAATTTTTCAGTTATAATGAAAATAAAAATAAAAGATGAGATGCAAAATAAAACAAGACTGTTCCCAAGGATATCAATAATAACTTTAAATGATTAAAGAACAACAACAATTTAAGAAAAGATCATTTGGCATCATGGTATACCCAAGTTGCATCAAGAAATAATCTTCAGTGAAATCTCTAAGAAATCAAATAAAATGAAATGTTCTGATTTCCATTAGTTTTAGATCTTGACATCAGTAGTCTAATATGTAAAAGGAAAAGCAGGTACAGATCCCTGAGCATTTGAACATGTTAAAAGAAATATTAATAACTATGATAGAGTTCACTCTGCAGATTTAGTATCCTATTAATCAATTTCTGTTTGCCTGATTAAATGATTCTGACAATCAAAATGAGAGTCACTTCCCATCCAAAATTCCACTTACTTTTGTGTACAGTGCTAATATTAATAGGAACCACTAGATGGTAGTATTATAGACAGTGCAGCAGTGGCTTCTGCTTGTTGAATGTTGAAGTAGTGCCTCAAAAAACATCTGCTTTAAATGCTATGTTCCTTTTCTGCGTTCATCAGTATTTCCAATCATAGATACAACCTCTGCAAACTTCACTTAAACATTACTTTTCACAAAAGCGTTCAATTCAGAAATGTATTTTAATGATTAATGCCTTCTTCCACAGCCTGTCCCTAGGCTGACCAAAAAATGCCTATCATGTTACTCTTCAGTTTCTCATTTAACTTATTTTTACATGCCAAGTCTCCTTTGCCTTATTTCCAAGGTTTCTTATAAAATCATCCCAGCTTTCTATTCTGTACAGTGGAAATGAATTAAAAACAAACAAGGAAAGTCAAATAATTAAATAAATAAACTCATTTGTCAAAGACAACCCATATTATGTGGAAATCTTATCCTGAAACAAGAAAAGAAAAATCATGTTTCTGAGATTTTGGCAACTGAACAAAATACAATAAAAGTATACTAAAAACTGAAAAATTTTCACTAGAGATTGTTTTTCTTTTGTCAGAAGAGTTGTAAACAGAGACTTTAAAAAATGCATTCCCAGTAGAATTTTTAACTTGTACAGAAATCAGTGTGTCACATGGAGAAGTGGACAAAGTTCATCCTAAAATGGACAAACCAACCGTTAGAAAAAATAAACACTGCCAGATACTTCACAGGTTGAGTCAGCTACATGATTTGTTGAAACATGTGTATTACCTGCTGAATCAGACATTTTAACTGATAAATCTAAGTTAACACCTACTGAGTCAAGCATAGATAAAAAAAAAAAAAAATTAGTATGAGCTTATATATGTTCAAGAAAATTGCTGTAAACATATTGTCCAAGAAATGCAATGTCAACTAAGTTAGCTGTCCTCTTTATTTCTTTACATGTGTTTACATGTTAGCACAGGTTTTGCTGAGAAGGAAATCCTATACAAATTAATTTTTCTTTTGATGAGTGAATTTTCCTCATTAGATGACAGAGATTCTCAACAAGGAATTCATAGATTTTCATTATCTAAGCAAATCTTGTAGGAATGATTGGGAGAGCAACACTGAGAAGACATCTGTGCAGATCTGGTTTGCTACCCACTTCTTTTATTATTATTTCCCTCGTACATCATGCTTCTACGCATATAACTGCAATGATAATGTATGTGGGAAGAAAGTAGTTCTTCTCCAATGCAAATCATGAGAATTTCAGTTTGTAAACATACTGTTTCAGCACCTGATGGTTCTGCATGCACACCATGTCATCTTTCAAATCCACTGGTCCTACTTTTTGTAGAGAGTTGTACATAGGATAGTTTTTTTTAATATTTTCCCAATGCTTTTAGAAGGAAGAATGCTACCTCTGTATTTCCTTTTCGTGCAACACAGATTTGTTTGGTATATATTTCTCCCATTTCCATATTTTGGTTGGTACACATTCATTTAGAAGTCAGTGATTTGCTGCTGCTATTCTGAAGAGTATCTTCTTCAGAATAGTAGGAAACAAATGGGTACTCTTCAGAATATTAGTTAGCTATTCCATCAACAGATGCCTATATGCTTCCTTCAGCGTTTTTCTACATTCACAGCTTCTGATGAAGAATATGAATGCTAGAAAGCATTCGTATTTTTCAGCTATTTTATATGTAGGCATTAATAAAGAAATTTATTTGCTTTTTAGAAATCATTGCAGGGCAGGTATGAACATTTAGAATTATTTAATAGTGAAACAAGCCCTTACCAAACGAAAATGTATACCTTAAGGCATATTTGAGTAAAGACATCATAATTCTGAAAATAAGTCAAAATACAAAAATGAAAAGCATTTTAATTTTATTTTGAATTTGTAGAATAGTAATCTGTCTCTCCCATAGGGAATCTGCCATTCTGTTTGTTAACAGCTACCTTTCAAGTAATGGAAATGCAGAAGTAGCAAGTAAATTGGGGGAAGTTGCTGTGCTTTTCTGGTATCATTCTTTTTCTCTTTTGTTTTACCACTGCATAAGAAGAACATGGAAGTCATCTGAATTCTGGATTACAGTCAATAAAGTAACAGTGTTTCTATAAAAAGTTTTGTTGATTTAATGACCTAAGAGCTCAAGTGTTTGAGCTGGTTATCAATGACTTGACATGAACTGGAAATTAAGCACTTACTGCTACAGAATGGTTATGTGTTGTGCAGCAACCATGTTATGTTTCTAGAGAATAAATTTTCATATGGCACGTAACTGTGAAACAGGTTTTACTCATTAATACATGACTTGTTACTGACCTAAAAGAAAACTGATAGCTATTTGCATTGTACCATGCTTGAGATACTACAAAACAGCTGCATATGTCCTTTATCTATGGATTTGTCACACAGCTTTTTAAGTTCATACACACAGGGACAAAAATTATATTTGTTCTAGTTAAGGCAAACAGTGACTTCCATTACAAACCTACTTCATCTCCTTTGGTAGCTTGGAATAGGCACACACTAAACACAAATTGAGATATATGGTACATATTTCATAAACTGAATGTAGTTTATGGTGGCTGGACATTTCTAAAAAATACGAGATAACTACAATGGAAGAGTGCTCATTATCTGTTTTACACAAAACAGTAAACTGACCTAAAAACCTATGACACTGTGATTGCTAAAAATTGTTACTTGTTGATGTTTCCAATGGGTAGTGAGAGAGAAAACATTTTCTATGTAGTAAAATAACAAGAATAGCAACAATACTATATTAATATTAGAATTAGCAGTAACCATTATGAAGTTCATTGTTTAAAAATCTCTTAAGATCTTCGCATATATATATATATATATATATATATATATATATATATATATATATATATATATATACACACTCACATGGCAGAACAAGGCAATTTAAAACAAAAGAACTAGATAGAGAAGAGCTGTGAGTTTTTAAAATAAGAAGGCTGCATGATTTACAGGCTTTTATATAGGAATGGTTTGACATTGACTACGGCTTCCAAAAGGAAAGCATTTGTTGGGCAGCACTTGTTCTAGAACCAGGTACTCGTTCCTGGAAATTTAGCTTTTAAATAACAAGAAAAGGTAAATGGTGATATCTCAAATAGTCTCATGCAAATTGGAGATGGGCTTAGCATCTGAAAGAAAAGTTATTTCAGTTATTTCCTTATTAACTAGATGTAAAGGTAAATAAGTCAAACCCCAGCCTAATAGTTCTCAGTCCAGGGAACCTGCTTAAATTCTTTGATATAAAAATTTCACTGCCCAGCAGGTCATCTTGATCAACTTGATGACAAGAGCAAAACAGCTGCTAAGTACTGAACCCACCAGTGAGCGTATCATAGGAAAACTTTCAGAATTCAAAACTGAAAAAAATCTGTATCTGAACTTAATATAAAAAAAAAAATTACATGACTCCTCAAACACAAGCACCCAACTCAGCATCTAAAGACAGACAAGTTCAAAAATAAAAAGACTGAGGTTTTGCTCACAGCTCCTCAACTGCAACTATCTGCTCTTTAATCAAAGTAAGAATCCAGGCCTGTTTGCCATCATGTTGCCTGTTCACTCCTCCCACTTCTTATTGCTAGTTTTCCATAAAGAATTTTGTATCTGTCTTGGGTATTGTACAGAGAACTAAAGCAAAATACAGTCTGAAATTTATCTCAGATTGATTTCTTTTTTTTTTTTCCTTTTCTTTCTTCATTCAGAAATATCCTCTTGAAGAATTTTATTAACATCCTTCCATTTATTTTGAGACGGATGGGGGCAAAGGAAGACATCCAGGGGATCAGAGCTAGGGTACAGAAGCATATAATCAGTGAACCCTGTTACCTCACTAGTGACATACAAATTAACCAAAATGGAAAAGGTGAATGGTGATGAAACTGTATGCCTGATGCACTCTCAAAGCACATTCCATTAAATGAGATCAAAGTCATAAACAATCAGAACATTTAGGAAAAAGACACCCTTACATGCCTCCTTCAGCATATGAAAGTCAAGGCATACACAAAGATACCCATCCTTTTCTCTTAAACTCCTCCTCTGAAAAAGAAAAAGAAATAAAAATAAGAATAATAGTTTTAAAAAAGACAGACTGTGCACACAAAGGAGGCTTTTTCTCTCAGCTTGACAGCTCACTGCATGCAGGAAGATAAAAGCATTTTGGATGCTTGCCAGAAGAGAAACCTTAAAGCAGCTTCATTAGGCAAAAGTAAGATAATCAGAGTAAATATACAATGCTGCCTTTGTTACTTAAGCTGTTTGATTGGCTGTTATGCTATTGGCTGGCCAATTAATACCCAGAGCACAGGGCACTGACAGTTCTGGGCACCTCAGGGTGCACACAGGAACGTACACATCCAGTGTGTGGCAGGCTTTGCAAAAAATGGATATGCATATTTCCTGCTCATTCAAAGCCAAGAAGATATCTACCCAAGAGGTCACTCCAACATGCTAATTATGATTTGTGTATGTTAATTATGTCAATGCATGAAAAAGTGTGCAGCTAAGGAAAAAAAATATTAATTTGTAGTAACAAGTTGTGTGCTGGCCCCAGCAGTGCAAAGGGGTAGGTAGCAGAAAGGGCAAGCATGCAAGTCCACTGATGCTAATGGAGATTTTACGATTTTGCAAATTAAAGACAGGTGCTTAAGAAATTCCTCAGAGAATTTCCACTAAATTGTGACTGTGGAACCAGAGAGTTGGAGAAATGCTATGAAGCAGAACAGAAATGGAGATGAACAATAAAACATCTTATGCTACAGTGGGAATATCACTGGAATTTAGAGCCCGTCTCCACAGATGATCTCAAGATCTGTTCCCACCATTTCTGTCATTAAGACTGCAGGCCATTTGAACATTATTTCCTCAGAGAGCAAAAAAGAAAACAGCATATATGAAATCTGTATTATTTGTATTCATATTTTAATTCAGCTAAATACAGTCCAGAGGCAACTTCAGCCAACATATTCCTTCACATCAAAATTTTCAACCACCCAACACAGAACCCCTCTCTTTGCATTCATGTACACAGATACTTAAGCATGACCGTAACAGTGCCTATCTTTGTCACTTGCTTTCTCAAAACTGAAGAAAAGCTTCCAAATCTGAAGATCTTTTTAAACAAAGGGAATTCAAATCAGAGAATCACAGAATCACAGGGATTGGAAGGGACCTCAAGAGATCAACTCCAATCACCATGCTAAAACCAGGTACCTTACAATCATGCAGGTAGGTATCCAGATGGGTCTGGAATACCTCCAGAGAAGACTCCACAACCTCTCTAGGCAATCTGTTCCAGTGCTCCATCACCCTTACTGTAACAAAGTTGTTCCACATGCTAGAACAGAACTTCCTGTGTGCAAGTTTTAAGACATGACTCCTTTTCCTATCAGTACACATCACCAAAAGAGCCTGGCCTCATCCATTTGCCTCCCATCCTCCTTTAAATATTTATAAACATTTGTCAGATCTCCACTCAGTGTTCTCTTCCCCAGGAAGAATATACCCAGGTTACTCAGTCTTTCATCATCTGGGAGGTAATCCAGGTCCTTAACCATCTTTGC
This sequence comes from Oreortyx pictus, assembly GCA_036925125.1. Taxonomy (NCBI): domain Eukaryota; kingdom Metazoa; phylum Chordata; class Aves; order Galliformes; family Odontophoridae; genus Oreortyx; species Oreortyx pictus. The sequence continues at coordinate 59,816,816 of JAUPFR010000003.1, forward strand.
AGCCCTCTACTGAATTCCTTCTAGGAGATCCCTGTCTTCTTTTAAATGAGGAGCTAAATAGACACAGCTGTAGCCTCACCAGGGCAGAGTAGAGGGGGAGGATCAACTCCCTTGACCTGCTGACAACAATCTTTCTGATACACCCCAGGATCCCATTGGCCTTCCTAGCCACAAGGGCCCACTGCTGCCTCTGGGCCAACCTGTTGTCCACCAGGTTCCCTAGATTCTTCTCCACAGAGCTCATCTCCAGCAGGTCATCCCCCCACTTGTACCACCTTGCCCAGCTGTCCAGTCTGATTAGGTTTTGTTGAATGGTAGCACAAATATTTAACCATAAAACTTCTTAACATGAGGGGAGAAGCTTGATCCTTACTGATACAGTGACTAGTAGGAGATGTGGAGATGAATTCTGAAAGCTAAATTTAGGCTGCTACATAGGAGGTCTTTGACTTTTATGGTAGCATTTCCTGAAGTCCAGCATGGTGAGAGAAGTAGGCAGGGACAGATCTCATTGTAAGAGGAGAAGACTGGAGAATCTTGGCTGCAGCTTCATTTTACCAAAGACAAACTGTCAGCGTTAGAAACTAGAAAAATCATGGAGGTCTCTAAATTGTAAGTTTGACTGGCAGTAAATGTCAAACTCTGTGCAAGGCATTTCACTGCCTGAGTAGAAAAACTGATGGGCTAATGTTACTCAGCTGCTGACTTCCTGTGAGCGGTGAGCTAATATGTGCTCAGATCTGGCAGTTACATCAGCAGAAGTTACATGATTATTAAGCCCATTTCTGTGGCAATGTCCAGAACCTGGTATGATTAACATCCTAGTATCCTGTTCCTCCTTTGTGTCTCCAACTCAGAAAGATGTAGTGGAGACAGAGAGTACATATATGGAAAAGAGAAATGATCAAGAAGATGGATTAGTAACCTCATTATTTCAGGAGAGAAGGCTAAGAGAAGGATTTGATCTAAGCTTATGAAATCAAAGGGACATATAAACTAAATGCACAGCTGTAGTTCACTAACATCAGCAATACAAGGATACATGCTGTGCAATGTGAAAGATAGTACAAGATGAAATTAAGTATCACTTATGCTATGGCTGGAAAATATCTGGAAATTGCTGCCCCAGGAGTCTGTAGTAACCAATAATTTTGGAGAAAAAGGACTAGACAGTGAACTAGACATTGCATTAAAATCTACATTGCATCATTCCTAACAGAGCAGCGTTAGAAAATGGGGGAGCAATGGATTTCATGTTTCCCAGAATAATAAGCTCTTCTTGATTAGCACGTTTTTTTCAGCCTCTGACAAAACAGTGGGGTAGTTAGACAGCTCACCTACCCTAGAGAGACCATTTCTAATGAACAACAGAATCTTAACACTGTAATGTTTGTCTTCACTCTGATGCACTTGCATCTAAATATGTCTAATAGATACACATACCATGGAGATTGACTAACTATCCAGTGGAAAAAAAAAATTATAATTCCTCATTGTAAGGTATGATGCCATCAAGTATAGAACCAGTAAAACAAGAAAGATTAATTCAGTTTGTCTTATACAAGTGACAGTGCTTATCTAAGGCCTTTTATAGAAACCAGCTCAGTTTTTACTATATTCCAAACAAGAAGAGTTGCTGGCTCCAATTCTCTGGCTAACATAAGAGAATAAAGCTACCTCTGTGAGCAAAGACTTAAACAGCATACTACAGATGCTCCTTGAGAGACCATACAATTCAAAAAGATATCTGAACTTGATTCTGAAAGTCTAAAGCTTCAGAGAGTTACAGAGTGTTTTCCTAGATAGAACACACTTTTCTTGAAATCAAACTGCAAGTACACTCTAATATCCCATAAGACATGCTGTTTCATTATGGTTCCCTACTTCAAAATAACAACCAAACCTATGCTGAGCTTCAGTAAGGCTCAGCACAAAACAATCAACTTTGTTCAGGTAACTGAATATTAGAGCATTTGACTTTCAAAGTTTACCACTCACAGCATAAAGAATTATTTCCTTTTTATCAGCTCTAAATTTGCTAACGCTCAGAGTAATTGCATGTCTTCTTGTTCTCATATTATGATACTAAATTAAGAGCATCAAGCAATCCATCTTCATTAAACAGTTCATTACTTGCTATTTTTCTCCATTCTTCTTTTTTTGTATTACTCAAGTTAGGATTTTTTTTCACAGCAGTTTTCACATACTTCTTCCCATATTAGTTTCTCTACACTTCTTGATCATTTAAAAGGGAGGTGTTCCAAGGTGAGTATCTTTTTTTCAGATGGATGTTTAGTAAGAAATTTACTAATCAAAATTTAACTATTTTATTGTTTACTCAACAGTATCGTATCCGTATTTTCAGATGAGAGCTTTGCATAATTTTCCATGACAGCTATTATGGACTATCATCATGCCTTGTTTGGAAACACAGATGTCTGAATTTCCTCATCCTCTTCTTACTCATCTCCCTGTTGAGGTCTACTGAAGGAAGAGAGGATAGTGGTTGTCTGTAAAGATCAACAGGAGGAACTTGGTGTCTAATATAATTTCCAGTGTAGTTCAGCAGAGCTCTCAAGAGTAATTTAATTAAGTCCATATACACAGATGCTTCCAAAAAGCATCAGAATTTGACTAGCTTGCCCATTTTTAAAGGAAGATGTTGCCTTAAAAAGGTATATCACAATTATGATGTAAGGAAAATAAAAAACAAGGTAGTAATTGCAAGGTGTAGGATCTTCAAGCATAGCTTTGACCCTAGTGTAGTCTTAACAGAGTCAAATGAAAAAAAGCATGAGGTTACTCTATTAATTATAAGTTTTAAATCACTTTAACTGAAGAAATTAAAAGTGTAATACTTGAATTATGATAATGATTTCCCTCATTCTTCTCCTAATCATGATAGTTACAGTGACTGAGGATAACCAGAAAGTCTATAACAGATGAAAACAAGAGTGGTACTAAGAATGAAGTCATACACAGATTGGGTAAAAGTCAAGTTAGGGTGTGACAGAGTTGAAACTTTCAGACACTGAAAGCACCTCATGGAGGGGCTAGTTTACAAAGCCAAAGGAAGACACTTAGTACCTGCCTTTCTCCCAACACTGACTACAGTACTGTTCAAAAGTTTATTACCAAAAAAGTACTCTGCAGTAGATGATATACTGCAATCAACACATTCAGACACTGGTGAGAGCTGGGATAAGGGGAGGTGGGATTTCATTTCCAACAGAGGAATTAACTGATGTGACAGTATTCTGAAAAGAAAATAGAAAGTGGATTTGGAAAGGTGTAGTGACTGTCGTCAGCTTGAAGATTGCTTGCTGACCACAAAAACAAATCAACACAGAAGTACAGACACTGATAAGGTTACATAAGCATGTGGAATAAATTCCAAGTGAGGAACAACTAAAAAGATACAATGCTCCATATTGGAAAAAAAATGATAATGAAGGATGGATAAAATGGAAGTCTGTAAAATTAGTAAGAGTTCTGAAGATGCTAGAAAATAGTTATCCTTACAAGAAACAAAAGCATATTCTGTGCACAGGATACAGGTATTGTATGGTACTCTTTGCCAAGGGATCTTTCAGATGCTAAAGCTCTGTCTTCAACTAGTTTAAGTTTTGCAGAAGAAAAAATCATTATAACTGCAATAGCACTATTCCTTCTTATAATTTTCCCTAGACATGTGGTGTTGACCAAGGAAGATACTGAGGTAGACAGACCTTTGGTTTGACCTAGTGCAGTCATCCTTACATTTTTATGAAGAACAAATCAATAACATGAGCTACAGCAAATTGCAAGAACCAGATGGTGCTCACCTAGGAATTTCAAAGGGACTAAAATATGAAAAAGATTCACTACAGTAAGTGATTCAGTTAAAACATAAAATGTCTTAGTAACTTGGGTAGCAGCAAATAAAGTTTCATTTCACAGAATTGTTCTCAGACCAAGCTGTCGATCTTCAGACTAGAAAGACAGATTCCAATATTGAAGAAAATGGCATAAACTCTAATAAAAATAGACTTACTAAAGCCACAGAAAGTTGTGACATGAAGTAGAATATATAATTTGCCCCTTGTAGACACAACTTTGGAGTTCATTCAAGGAATTAATGACTTAATAGAAAATAGTGGCTGGCCCAACACGAGATTTACAGGAAGTTTTTCACAAGATTATTCTGTAAATATTTGTAATTAAATTAAATTATCATGGATTAATAATTAAAAGACAGAAAGCAACCAGTAAAAAATGACTGGTATTAACATGAGGAAAGGCTACCAGTAAGATCCCAAGACCTCAGTATTGTAATATTCATAAATTATCTAGGAGAACACCTAATAATGTGACAAAATTACAGGACAGTATCATGATGTTCTGTGACTGTAAGATAAAATGACAGACACTATTTATGGTGGTAAATTCTAAATAATGTTAAATGCAAAACTAATCTTAACTATTCACATACATCAACAGACAGTAAAGTATATGTTGTTATCACCCAGCATATCCTGGAGTTCCTCTAAATAGCTGACATGAAAAACTCAGGTCAGTAACCAGAGTTGTTTATAAGAGCAAACAATTATAAGAGTTATAAAGAAAGAATGGAAAACAAAACAGAAAACATTTTGACTAAGTTATGTATATAGAGCAGTCAAGAACTCAAGCACAGTTCACATTTCCATTCCACTCACCTCAGAAGAATACAGCAAAATTGTAGAGCTACAGGGAAGGACAGCAAAGATCTCTATGAGAAACAATTAAAATGATTTGGATTATTTAATCCATGGAGGGGCAACTGATGAAGTAAATGAACATGGACTATAAAATCATGAGTGAAACAATGAGAATGGATAAGGAATTTTTTTCTTAGGCTAGTGAGGAACAATCAAATGAGATTATAAATTGTGGGCACAAGTCAAAATGAACATAAAGCTTGATCAAGCTGTGTAAATCTTTATGCCACTACAAATTCCAAACATAGGTAGGGAGTGAAGGTGAAAGAGAGGCAAGTGGAAGGGAGGAAGGGAGACAGTTTATACAAGTTAATGGGAGAAAAATTTCTCAATAACTGTTATTCATTTTGTATGAGGATCATAGTGGGCATGGCCTTTCATAGAATTTTTGCCACCTCTGATTATGCCTTCTCTTTTAATACTTCACATTCAGATGGCTTTGTTTTTTTTCTGTTTTGGTAGTATCTCAGTGTATTTTGTCTAATATGCCCATCCTTCCCACGTTTCTTCATGCTCTTACTACCCTGCAACTTATATGTCTTTTCATATGCATTTTGAAAAGTGCTCTTACCTAATAATGAATCAGAATAGTGCTGCAAAGATATATATATATTTTTTTTTGTCAGTTGTTTTGATTATTTCAGCCTTTCAAATTCATGCAGCTGTATTCAGACATTAAAGCAAAGCTTTAGTGGCACCATTGTGTTTTTGAACCAATTGGAAAGAGTGTGAAAGATAGCACTGAGACTGATGAGAAGGCTTATGTGGAAAGATTTGATGAGTCGGGGTAGTTTAATCTAAGGAAGAGATGTAAGATATGCAAAATACTGCTGCAGGGAGGAAAGGAAAAATCTGTTTTCCATGTTCATGTTGAATAGGACAGGAAATAATGGGTTTCAGTTGCAGCAGGGAAGATTCAGGTTACTAGAACAATTTTCTCTTTTTTCTAGTGATCAAAGTTACTGAAGCGTTGGAATAGCTTGCCTAGGGAGGCTGGGAAGCTCCTCCTTTGCAGATATTTAAAAATAGTTTGGACCAATATATACTGGAGGTGATACTGGCCTAGTTGACTATGCCTTCTGTCAGGAAAGATGGATGATCACTTCATGAAATCATCCAGCTTATTGTAAGAGTTATACAGCTAAAATTATCCATTCTCTTGAGAGCTCTAAAGACCAAGAACTAAGATCTGAAATTTGATTAGATAACTGAGGAACAGTCAGTGTTTAATCAGAGAAACAAAGTGACTTGTTGAAGTACATCTACTGTGTTTAAACGTTAAAACATTGGATTTTGTTTTTTCTATATATAGGAATTTGTTCCCGTGTGAAGTGTACTACTGTAATACTCTGATTCACAAGATAAAAAACATATGGCTCACCATGGGCGCACTAGCATCTGACAAGCTGGAATACTGCCTCCTCACTATCCACAGATGAAAGAAAGTGCAGCAGCTGTTACTATTCAGGTAGCTGATAGTGATGAAGAGCCCAGGAGGAGCCTGAGGCAGTCTACTGCCATGACAATTGCAGGACAGATGGCCTTAGTTGTGATTTATCTATCTAAAAATTTCCCTCTTTCCATCTCTGTATTGCTTGAAACTAGCATCGTGGTCGTCACAGAGGGGCTGAGTCAGGTAATGAGGTGTTCCTCTTGTAAGAGATGCAGGATTATATACTGTCAGCATTTGTAAAAAAGGAATTTGAGTTTAAGAGTCAATCTTAAGTACTTATAAACTGACTTTAAAATATAAATGTCTTTTTAATTGTGATATGTTTATTCCTTCTGTGAGTAAGATTTCAATAAAGACAACTTCAGAATACTCATGTGCAAGTGAAAAACTTCCTTTAAATCTTTCTCGTAGTAATGTACCTCTCTCAGAAAACAGAAACTTCAGATTCAGCAAGAGCACTCCTCAACAACTGACATAAAAGGTTTCTGATCAATTAACAGTATGTGTAGAAAAAAACAATGTGAATTGCATAAATCTGACCTTCTCAATTGTGAATGAGAATTTTATATCAAATATTCCAGATTCCAGTATGTTTAACTAGCCTTGCCATGATTTTGATCTCTTGATTGGATATTTCTTTTGCTTTTCTTTAGTGTTCTTTAGGTTACTATTTAAAAAAAAAAAAAAAAAAAAAAAGGACTGAGCAGATTATGCTACTCCTTTTCTCTATTGGAATTTCCAGTATTGTAACAGGTAGTATGTGGTACATATATACTCACAAGTCTATGTATGTGTATATGGGTAAATGTCATTAAAAAAATCCAGGAGGCCACAGAAGATCATCCGTACTAACATCCTAAAAAAGGAATGTTAATTTCAGATTTAGATCCTGTTGTTCATGCCTGGTCAAATAAGGTTTCATACACTTCCTCTTCTGTTGTTTAACTGTCATAGTCATCTTCTTCGTATGTACTTAGTACTTTCTTCACTGCAACCTGTGACTGTTGACTTCTGGCTGTGCAATATAAGAGCTTGCTTGTTTTTCAATCTCTCCCCTTAGTTTATCCAATTTTAAGTACGCTCATATATGTAGGTATACTGATAAAGATTGTTACATAGAAGTGTTTTACAGAAGTTATTTAAACTTTCACTTTTAGGTAGAATTATTACATTCCATTCCCTACTAAGTTGTGTGCCATTTATGGCAGTTGGTGGCTTTTTGTTCATTTGTTTTTAAGCAATTTTCTGTTTCCCTTGCTATAATTGTGGCAGATTTGTAACTCAAGAAAATTCTAAATTCTTCTGATATCCACAGGTATTGCAAGCATCCCAGAACTACAAAAAGGTTCCATTAAGAAAAAGGAAGAGTGTTGTCTTTCTTGGCCAATACAGCTTTCTTGGCTGTTCCATTCTCAAAAGTAATTAGACGGTATATTTTTATATAACTTTCTTATGAGTTGCTTCAGATAATATGAAAGCACAGAAGAAAAGTTATGAGGGATTCACCTCTAGAAAAGAAATCATTATTGAATCTAGACAGAACATTTAACCGTGCATTAAATTTTCCAGTAGAATATGCATTCCTGACATAAAAATACCTACCTTTGCTACATTCAAAATATTGTTCTAAAAGAAAATAAATTAAACACTGACAAATAGCTTTCTTGGAGGAGAAAATGAAGGAAAAGATAAAGATTAAAGAAGGAATCATGTTTTCTAACTTTGACAATGTAATTCTGAAAGTCTCTTTCATTAAAATAAATTAGTTCTAAGAAGTTCTAGTCAGATATAACTTTTTGTCAGCTAGAGGGCCTACTTCTCCACAACTGAGATTCTTTTTTTATTAACATCAAAGGATCTTCTTCTTTTTTTTTTTTTTCCAAAATAAAATATCTGCTAGGTTTTGTTCTGCCCTCCTAATTTCCTGTATTTTTCAAAGTATTTTTAAACTCTAGCAAGGTAAAAACAAAGAATCCTCATTTTTCTTCCAATTATTGATATACAAAAGATATATTTTAGTAAGGCATTTAAGAGCCAAATACAAATTGTAAAGTAAGGACATGAGAGACTTCAGAGATTATGTGCTGTTTTATGCTTGGATTATGCTCATGCAGCCTGAAGCTTCACATATGTTGAACTCATGTCCTGTAAAATGTTCACTTTAAAAAAAAAAAATCCATACATATTTGTTTTATTATAACTAATGGCAAAAGTCAAGATACGAAGTCATTGATTCCAAATGTAGCGGCTACTGCCTAAAGTAGAAATCCAATAGCACTGATGAAACTTGTTCTAGAGAGGAGACCAAATATTATGGACATCAGGGTAACTGTATTTTCAATGTTTTGTAAAGAAGTTGAAAATCATATTTAATTTATTTTTGAAAAAATTGCCTTCAATAGTATGTTTTTTTTCTTCATCTACAATCCATTTAATATTAATATAATATATAATATTTAGTTTAGATTTTCCAGTAGTCATTAAAGATCAATAATTTCTTACTGTGGGGTCTGACCACCAACAAAAGAATAAAAGGAAAAAAAAAACAAAAAAACACAGGATCTCAAATAGACACAGCAAGTTTTAGTGAAGCAGAAGGCTTTCCTGTAGATCGTCAGCAGTGAAATTAAATTGGGAGTGAAACAACAAACTCCACAAGAAATAAATGATCCAGTGATCTCTTTTTAATTAAAATGCAGACATAAAAAAACCCAAAATACTCTATAGAGTTTGTGATAAGAACAGAGTACCATGCAATAATTGGAGCCCAGGAATTTTCAGCAGGACTATTCAGTGAAGATAGAGTACAATTCCTCACTGCTAGACTCCTACCAGAGCTTCTCAAAAATAAAGCTTCCCAAATACTCTTGCAATTATGTTAACAATGGTGATTGTTTAGTTAGAAGAATCTGAAATTGTCTTTTGTTTGACTATTAAAGGAGTAAACTGTTACCTACAGAATAATAATGCTCAATTATCCTGAGGTACCTTGAAACAGCAGTGCTGCTATTGTCTAGAGTCCATTAGCTCTGGTTGTGATGCATCCTATGGCTTAGCTGATTCCACCTGCTCTGGCTCTCTGCCTGAGGCTCTCAAAGCCTCTTGTAATTTTTTCCCTCATGGAATTTGGATGAAGTGTTGGCTGCTTCCTTGCCAAATGCAGCTGTATGTACTGAAGACTTGATATGACCACAGAACCAGTCTCTCAGGATACCACCATTGCATGTGACCATTGTTTCTCATCAAAAATATGAAGCATCTATTTCAGGAGGAGGTAGCACCAAACAGATAGGAGATTTAGCTCTCTATTTCAACCTCCAACACCTGATACATCTGGAGGTCCCAAATCTTTGTAGCTTTTCTCACAGTACAAGCATCATTGTTTTATGTATTTGCCACTGAAAAAAAAATATATGTTACTGTGAAACTCCTTGTTTCAGCAGTGCTGTATTTTGAGATCTGAATATGACTATGCAGCCTTTTTGATTTTCTTTTTATTCTCAAATCAATCCTGAGTAACCCATTAGATTAGAGATAACAAAGACTGTCTTCAGTATTTTACAAAAGATCACATAGTATTTCAGTAACCTTTTCTGGTGTGCATGTGTGGTATTTGGGAGGGTTATTTTGCTTTTGTTTGTAGTTGTTGTTATTTTATCACTATAGCAAAACATAATAACAATAAACTGTGCATTATTTCAGAACAGCTATGGCTGTAACTATTCACATCCAAAAAAGAACTCACTCTTCTGAAGACATCGTATATTTTAGATTGGGGTCTGTATTACTAGAAGAAAATCCTATCCCCAAAGAGAAAAAGGCATCATAATATTTATTCTTTGAGCAGATTTCTTTGCACAGATTTCTTTGCTTGTTCTGAGTTTCCCAAACTTGTAGCTTTACAAATGTAGAATCATTGAAAGTTTAGTTGATCCTCAATCTACTCCCCAAACTTTTTTTATTTCAGCCAAGTAGCTACAGTTATAGTACGTCTTATTCAAGCAATAAACACTCCCTACTGCATAGTGCCACTGTAGTCAATATGTCTATGTTTTATGCCCCCGTATATGATGATCTTTCCAAGTTTCATGAGATAATCAGCACCCTTAGAACAGTTTACCAGATCAGATCTCCATGGAGAAAAACTAACAGCATTTAGCAAAGGCAAGTCCTTCAGAAAAGAAAAAAAAAGAAAAAAAAAAAGAACATGAATGAAACAGTATTTAACACCTGCTAAGAGAGAGTAAAAAGTACATGCTGTTTTTTGCTCCAAGATGATGTAAGAGCAGCAACACTCATTCCTCAAAAAGCTGTATTACAAATTACAAATTCACTGTTTTCCAACACTGCTCCAGGTACTATAATGGAACATAGGCATGCCTTGGAGGTGTAGAAATAGCATGCACTCATGTAAGAGAAGGGGATTTCTTCTTCATCACTAGTTCGTCCTGTCCAGTGGAGATGTTCATCAATTTCTGGAAATTTAAAGGACTGCACAGAAAAAAAAGGATTTCAACAGCCCAGAACAGTCCCAGGGGCAGGATACACCACGGTCTAAACACTTCCAAGAGCCCCCATTATTCCCTTCTATTCAGGACAAATATGCAGTGCCCTCTACTGTCTAGCACCAATACTACAACATGCATCTCACAGGATTAGTTCACAGACATGAAAGCGTAGTCCTGTACAAGTGATTGTGTAAGAACTGTCTTCTTTGGCTCTCTGTTGAACTACATGTTTTTGCAGAGGGTCAGGTTTTCTTCTGCATGAACAAAAGTTTTGCTAGATTCACAGAATCACAGAACTGTAGGAGTTGGAAGGGACCACTAGAGATCATCTAATCCAACACCCCTGCCAAAGCAGCTCCCTAGACCAGGTTGCACAGGTCGACATCCAGGTGGGTCTTGAACATCTCCAGAGAAGGAGACTCCACCACCTCTCTGTGCAGTTTGTGCCAGTGCTCTGTCACCTGCACTGTGAAGAAGTTCCCACGCACATTTGCGTGGAACTCCTGTGCCTCAGTTTGTGGCCATTTCCCCTTGTCACCACACACTGCTGAGAAGAATTCAGCCTCGTCCCTTTACCTCTTGCTCCTTAGGTATTTATAGATGTGGATCGATCCCCTCTGCGTCTTCTCAGACCAATGTCTCTCAGCCTTTCCTCATAAGAGAGGTGCTTCGGGTCCTTTACTATCTTTGTAGCCCTCCACTGAACTCTTTTTGAGATCCTGGTCTTTTTTGTACCGAGACACCCAGAACTGGACACAGTACTCCAGGTGAGGCCTGAACAGGGCAAAACAGAGGGGGAGAATCACCTCCCTCAACCTGCTGGCCTCCTTTTAATGCACCCCAGGATCCCACTGGCCACCAGGGGATACTGCTGGCTCATAGCTAGCCTGTCATCCACCAGGACACCCAGGTCTTTCTCCTCAGAGTTCTTCCCGAGTTCACCCCTCAGCTGGTGGATGAAGTTGCCAAGCCACTATCCATGGTCATGACAGTCTGGTGAAGTTCTCACTTATTGAAAAAGGGGAAATACAACCCCCATTTTCAAAAAGGGAAGAAAAGAAGATTCAGATAATTGCAGGCCAATTAGTCTCACCTCTGTGTCCTGAAAGATCATAAAGTAGATCCTCCCGAAGGCCCTACTAAGTGCTAAGGGCACTTCCTTAGCACATGGAAAATAAAGATGAAGTGATTGATGGTAACCAACATGGCTTCACGAAGGGAAAGTAATGCTTGTCAAACCTGGTGGCCTTCTATGATGGATTTACAGTGCTGGTGGATAAAGGATGAGCAATTGACTTAGTCTTCCTGAAATTGTGCAAAGCGTCTGACACTGTCCCACAAGATATTCTGGTCATCAGACTGGAGAAAAAATTGATTTGATGGATGAACTACTCACTGGATAAGGAACTGGCTGGATGGTTGCACAAAGAGAGTTGTGGTCAATGGCTCAATGTCCAAGTGGAGACCAGTGATGGGTGGTGCTCCTCAGGGACTGGTGTTGGGACTAGTGCTATTTAACATCTTCATAGGTGACATGGACAGTGGGATCAAATGCACCCTTAGCAAGTTTGTAGATGACACCAAGCTGAGTGGTGCAGTTGACATGCTAGAGGAAAGGGATGCTACTCAGAGGGACATGGACAGGCTTGAGACTGGACCCATGCCAATCTCATGAAATTCAACAAGAACAAGTGCAAGATTCTGCACCTTGGTCAGGGCAATCCAAAGAACAGACACAGGTTGGGTGGAGAATGGTCTGAGAGCACTCCTGAGGAGGAGGATCTGGAGGTGTCCATTGATGAAATACTCAATATGAGACGGCAATGTACACTTGCATCCCAGAAGGCCAACTGTATCCAGGGTTGCATTAAGAGAAGCATGACCAGCAGGTTGAGATAGATGATTCTGCCCCTTTACTCTGCCCTTGTGAGACACCACCTGGAATGGTGTCCAGTGGCATCCAGTTCTGAGGCCCCCAACAGAAGAATAACATTGAGCTGTTGGAGCGGGTCCAGAGGGTTGCCGCAAAGATGATCAGGGAGCTGGTGTGCCTCTCCTATGACGACAGGCTGAGAGAGCTGGGGCACTTCATCCTAGAGAACAGAAGGCTTTAGGGGGACCTTCAGCATCCTTCCAGCATCTGAAGGGGGCCTACAGAAAAGCTGGGGAGGGGCTTTTTATAAAAGCACGTAGAGACAGGACAAGGGAAGATGGTTTTAAACTGCAAGAGAGTAGATTTAGACTAGACTAGATATTAGAAAGAAATTATTTACTGTGTGAGTGGTGAGACAGTGGAACAGGTTGCCGAGTGAGGTTGTGGATAACCCCTCCCTGGAAGCATTCAAGACCAGGCTGGATGGGGCTTTGAGCAACCTAGTCCAGTGGGAAGTGTCCCAGAATATAGCAAGGGGGTTGGAACTAGATGATCTTCAAGGTCCCTTTCAATGCAAAGCATTCTATGACTGATTCTATGATTCTATAATTCTATGATTAAGATATCAGTGGGCAACATAGTTTTATGTTTATTACCATAGTATCTCATAAGCGAGTCTCCTCAATCTTCACTGAGGTAATTCATTCTTTTTTGCCCACTCCAGTAGACAGTTTTGCATAACAGTATAATGAGGTGCTGGTTAGGGTAAATAATTAGAATTAATTAGTCACACCTCTCTAAACTGTTGAGTGTTTTATTGAAGCTTCCATTGATCAGTATCCCAGTTGGGTATGAGACTTTTTTGTTGGTCTCTCTTTTCATCTTCCCATTCATTTCCCCATGTATGTTATTGTCGTTAGGTGAGCACTTTTGCCTTTTCTTGCCTATATTCAGACCATCCATTTTATTCTCCTCAAAGGTGTCCCAAACTATAGACAATTTCGCTTGTCCCTGCTTGGAGACAACATTCTAAATCATTTCCATTTTCCAGTTAAACATCTCAATTTCCTGGTGCACCCTTATGACAGTAAGAACAAACATCTACCAAGGATTAAAGAGAAAGAAGCTGCATACTATGTTGCTTTCAAAGTCACTGGTAAAAATTTTCTAATACCTTTAGTATAGCAAAATATTTTACATCTGTTCTGAATGTTTTCCCATTGGTAGTATAAGCAAATGAACATTTCCATACTATTTACATCTTGTTCTCATCTACATACGTAAGTGAAGGCTTTCATATATTCTTAGCTTAAGTGTCTCTCATTGTCACAGAAGATCTAGCCCAGATCTTAATAAAACATCTCATTTCTTAATGGGGATCCAATGCTTCGAAATACACATTGTCCTGATGTCTTTGTTGACTTTCTTCTCTTCCCAACTTGCTCTGTGACAGCCATTAAGATGTTGTAGAGAAAGGGTGTAGAAACTTCTCAGGAGTAGCTAATTATTTAAGGATTAAAACAAAAGAGACATTCAGGCAAAAGGATTAACTGTCGAGGAAGCTGAAGACTGTTCTTGAGGAACTGAGCAGCAGAAGAAATCTGAAGGAGAAAGTATTACAAATATTACTTAGAGGAAATGAGATACAGTTAATATATTCAAATGAACACAAATGAATTTCCGAAGAGTGCATCCCCTTAACATTTAGACAGAAGAATACTAAAATACTAAAATTCTGTAAAAGAAGCTCTTTCTAATGACCAGGTTAGATTTTCAAGTAATGACTGTCAGACAAGTTCTGCAAGGTCTTTTTTCTTATAGCGTGTAGTATTTTGAAATAGTTATTAAACTGAAGAGGTTCAAATACTCTAGCTAAGAATCTGAATACTTATCTGCATAAATAAAACTAAGTAGAAGTAACTATTTTCCTTTATAAATGTACAAATGAGCAGTAGCTGCATCTCCCGAAACTAAAATTATGCTTTCAGACTTTACCACTCTGAAATAAGAAAAGTTTCCACTGATTTCAAATGCAATGGATGGAAGTCCTAACTTCTATACTTCTGGTTGAATAAGTCTGCTCTCTATATTGCTAGACCAGCTTATTCCTCCTGCTAACGTCTCTATTTGACTATTCGACTTATAAAATGTGAATATTAAAGGGAGATGTCAGAAATCTTTGTAGGAATAAATAACATCATAAGTGTTGACTGTACAACTACAGTATGTTAAAGAATATCTTTTTTTGGTATAAATTATTTTCCCATAAACCTTAGTTTCTTGTTGTCAAAAACAGCTGAGCAATGTTATTTTTAAAGTTCGACAAAGGAATAAGAGAAATTACAAAATATCAGTGTGCTCTAAATACTTAAATATAATTTAAACAAACAAAAAAGAATTTCCTCATGTAATAATGCTATTAAATCAACCACTCTATGGAGTAAATGTCCTATGAAATCATATTAATGACATATCAAATTAACTTGAGCAGTTAGTGTATATTTTACTAGATTATATATTTTTTTATTTATTTCCCATTTGAAGTTTCAAAGTCTCTCAGCATCATTTCATGTATTCGGAAAATTTTTCTTTCAATTGTACATACATGTATAATATACCACAGGATTTAAAAGGAGGTATTTAAGACTGAATTCTTCCTCTGAACCAACTAAATATGTTTCTCATGTATTTATCTCATAAAATGAGAAAAATCAACCAGCCTGAGTAAAGTAATGTTGCCTAGAAACATGTGCTTACCAAAGGTGGCTAATGTAATGAAGATTGTCATGGTGAAAGATGGTTATAGCAATTTTTAAAATTTACCCTTTTTTTTTCCTGTTTCATTTTTCATGCCCCTAAATTATTTTCTCTATTTCAGTTAATATATGTACTACAAATTTTTGACATTGAAATATGAGAAGACATTAAAATTATTTAAGATTCAGTCATTAAACACACAGTAAGGTTGCACGAGTTCTTGTCCCAGAAATGAAATGTTAGCTGTCTCTTGTCAGTTAGTCTTTGATGTTTTACACACATACACAGAATAATAAAGATGTATTGATTGACTTCTGTTGAGGTTAACCTTAAGATTTGTTACACTGAGCAGTAAGCACTGACTTAGTCAAGACAAGGAATGAGAATCAATCTCTGATTTCCATCAAAATATCAAGACATTCCTAGATAAGTATAACATTTATTTATAAATATATTTGGAACTCAGTTTTGCAATGAATGAAAATCAAGAAGCAAAAATACACTTTTTTTCGAACAGTTAAAAGAAAGGAGTAAAGATGCTTATATTCTAGAGAATGGCTTGTCAAGAATGAATTTTTTTTCAGTGAAACTGACCATCTATGTGCTATGGTCATCCTAAAATTTACATTTGTGGCCTTTGGAAGTGAAGAAAGCAAAACTTATCATCACAATATTTTCATATGCTCTATGATTTTCTATAATAAAAAGAGATTGGAACCAAAACTGGGTTTCTCTCTGCAATCAGGGTGCTCAAAGTACATTGTTTTCTGCATCAAAGTTTGTGGAGTTGGAAGAAGTTCACTTTGAACTTTGATCACCTTCAGAAATTTTAAAATTCCTTTACTATGGAAAGTTAAAGGTTTTGTAGGGTTCTAATACAATTAAAGTTACCATCCACAATACTTATATATCTATTTTACTAAGTCTTTTTTCTCAAGGAGTTATAATAGTCACAATAAGCTATTAACAATTCTACATATGCAAATCTGTACTGCAAAGGCACCTAGGTTAAAACCAAAGTAAGGATCTCTCATCTTGGGGAGAAGTTCAATCACACCACAAAGCTACTTGCTGAGCATGCTGTTAAGCAGAAAACGAGTGAGTTTTATCTTTTTTTTGACATGTGAATATAACATTTTCTACCAGGTTTTTCTAAATTTAGGTTTTCTATCTCGTGATTGTTTCCTCTCAGTTTTCTTAATAAACATTTAATAAAAATCTGTGGATTGCTCTGAGTCTGTACAGCATGAGTTCAAACAACTTTACAGGGCTTTAGGATTAAGAGCAATGCCACCAGTTCAGAAGACAAGACAGATTTACCTCGTTTTTTGAAAAAGGATGTGGAAGTCTATCGTCAAAGTGTGGTACTGAGAGATCAATCCCACATTAACAGATCATCACCCCACCATCCAATCCCATAGAGAATCATTGAACGGCTTAGGCAGGAGGAGACCTTAAAGATAATCTAGTTCCAACAGTTTTGCCATGGGCAAGGTTGCCCATACCAGATCAGGCCGCTAAGGGCCCTATCCAACCTGACCTTGAACACCTGCAGGGATGGGGAATCCATATCTTATCTAGGTAACCTGTTTCAGAGCCTCACCACCTTCTGAGTAAAAGGTTTCCTCATAACATCTGATCTAAATCTCCTCTTTTGATTTTAAAGCATTGCCCCTTGTCCCATCACTGTCAGACTGTGTAAAAGGTCAGCATCCTTCCTGCTTATAAGCTCCCTTCAAGTACTGGAAGACTGCAATGAAGTTTCTCCAGAACCTTCTCTTTGGGCTGAACAAGCCCAGCTGCCTAAACCTTTCTTCACACAGGGGAGGCAGTCCTGCCCTCTGATTATTTTTGTGGTCTTCATCTGGGTCCAGTCCAACTGTTCAGTGTCTTTTTTGTGCTGGGAACCCTAGGCCTGGATGCAATACTCCAAATGAGGCCTCACAAGGGCAGAGTAAAGAGGGACAACCACATCTCTCACCCCATTTGTCACTCCTGTTTTGATGCAGATCAATGAATAAAATGAAAATATTCACGAAACAAGCAATTCAAATTTATCAGTGGTACTAGCACCACATCCTACATAACATAAGATGTCTTTTCCCCCAGCTTGGACTTCAGGAGAGCTGACCTCCATCTCTTCCAGGACCTTCTTGGATCTATCCCATGGGCTAGGGTGTTAGAAGGTAAGGCAGCCTGTGAGAGCTCGTCCGCATTTAAACAGCGCTTCTTCCAAGCTCAGGATCAGTGCAACCCCACAAGTAAGAAATCAGGCAAGGGTGGCAGAAGACCCACGTGGATGAGCAAGGAGCTTATGCATAAACTCAAAGGGAAGAGAAGGGTCCCTGAAATTTAGAAAAAGGATCTGACCTCTTGGGAAGAATATAGGAAGAATATAAGAACGTTGTTAGTGCCTGCAGGGATGTGATGAGGAAGGATAAAGCCAATCTGGAGTTAGATCTGGCAAAGGAGATAAAGGATAATAAGAAAAGCTTTTTTAAGTATGTCAGCAGTAAAAGAAAGACTAAGGAAAATGTGGATCCTCAGAGAAGTGGTGGAGCCTCCTTCTCTGGAGATGTTCAAGACCTGCCTGGAGGCCTACCTGTGCACCCTGGGATAGGAAGCTGCTTTGGCATGGGATTTGAACTAGATGATCTCCAGAGGTCCCTTCCAGCCCCTACAATTCTGTGATTCTGTGAACTTGTACATATGTCTGTGTTATCCTACTGCACTGTGAGGAGTACAAAGTTGGATTTCTTTTGGAGCAACAGAGGAAAGAGCATCTATCTATTAGACCTCCTGCAGTCACATTTTTCTGCCTCTGAACCATCGGGAAATATATTTCTTTTGTCCCTGAACTCAAATGCTGTCTACAGTTTACGGGCTAGTTAGGCCTAGTTCTACAATGATTGAGGTGGGGGGGACCCATGGACCCATGACCCGGGAAAGAAGGGAAAAAGGGAAAAGGAAAAGGGAGATGGGCCTAAGAACAGAACAGCAACAACAATATGAGGAAGAAAGTTTATTTATTTAATAAGATATCGGTATGCAAAATAGCACAATATAATACTATACAATGGGAATTGGGGCTAATAAATCAAATAAAATGAGTCTCCCTGCTCTCAGTGTTCCTACTGTCAAATACTAAGGATGCACCTTTCCATTGGAAAACTGTAAAAGTTGAATGACTGCCCTTTCTGAGGGCAACTTGAGGCCATTCTCTCTAGTCCTGTTGCTAGTTACATGGGAGAAGGGGCCCACTACTATCTCACCAGAACCTCACTTCAGGTAATTGTAGGCAGTGGTCACTCCTGAGCCTCCTCTTCTCCAGAATGAACAATCCAAGCTCCTTGAGCTGTTCTGCCTAAGACCTGTGGTCCAGACCCCTCATCAGCTTCGTTGCCCTGCTCTGAACATGTTCCAGGGATTCAACATCTTTCTTGTACTGAAAGGTCCAAAACTGAACGCAGTATTCAAGGTGCAGCCTCACCAGAGCTTGCTTACATAGAATGATTTATATTGGAAGGGATTTTTAAAAACCATGTAGTTCCACTCCACACTTGCCAAAGGCAGAGACCCTTTTTACTAGATTTGAATTTTTAAAGTCCCAACCAGCCTGACCTTGAACACTTCTAGGGAAGTGGCAGAGATATACAACAGTATTGAATGGATTACAAAAAAATGCAGATAAGTCTATTTGTTAGCTGCAGAATTAATAATACAATTATTTCACCAATATTTTTTTTATTTCTCACTGACAAACAAGCCAGAGAATCAAGGAGTAGAAAAAAATCATAAAACCAAAAAATGTGAAAGTCATTTCTTGGTTCTTTTATTCATCCATCTACAAAAAGCAAAGATGTAGGGAATCTGATAGGAAACTGCATTCCCTGCTTCTTCTGACAAGAGAGGCTGCTTTTTTTGAAAGTAAAACATATCTTGATAAATCACAACAACATAAATGTTCCTATAAGTTTTACATTTTTGGCAAAATTCTAATTACAATCATCACTTCACAAAAACCTAGTAATATCACAAGTTTTTCAGAAATTTATCATTTTGCTTTTAGAAGTATGGCTATGATCTTCATTCTCTCTGGTGGGTGGCAACCTTATGCATAGCAAAGAGGCTGGAACTACATGATATTTAAAGTCCCCTCCAACATAAGCCATGCTATGAGTAAATAATTCTATGACTGATGCATCTGCTGTCATAGAAAATCTAGATGGATAGGTGGTGGTATGCAGACAGGCACACTTAATAATTTACAATGGTGGTGTTACATGGAATAATGTTTATAAATTTGGGTATATGCTGCTTACCAACATAACTACCAACATAACAAATTGTGAATTTCATTTTCAAGAGCACTAAAAATTTTTTGCAGCATTGTGGTGGAGAAAATTTCTGTGGAAAACTTACGAAACAGGCACCACAAACTTTTAAAAACCTAGAAATCAAATAGAAAGTCCTAAATGAGATACATTTGAAATCATATTTCTTGAGGGTCTCAATCACTTGTCTTGAATGATTTGAAGTGTCGGCTTTACTTATTGCAGTATCATAGATAGTGTGTGTGAATATTTTGCTGAATCCAAAAAGAAAACACAACCTGCTTGTGACTTGCACTTTTCTACAGAAAATGAATGAATGAATGAATGAATGAATGAATGAATGAATGAATGAATGAATGAATGAATGAATGAGATGCCAAAGCTATTGCTTTGGAATTTCTTTTGGGTGATGTGAAGATAAATTGCCTACTATTATTTATTCCAGCAGACTGTAATAGGCATCAGTAACCTGGTACAAAGGTGGTAACATTTATGGTTACCTATATCAGTGGTAGGTAGTTATAAACAAAGATGCAATTTTCATGTGCACTTTCTATTACAGGTATGGTACGATGTTATGATCTTATTAATGAATATCAAGAGTAAAAACAAACTAGGGTTTTCAGTGATTGTTGTCAGATCTTGAGTGACCATCCAGAAGAAATCAGCACATCACATAGTATCTGAATTCCTTTTTTAAATTCAGTCTTCACAGCAGGGGATATGCTCCTTTGCTCCTGTTTCACCTGTCCTCTTCTGCCGCCCTGTCTTCCCACACATCTCAAGACGACTGTACTCTGGCTCTCACTGGATATAAGGAGATAAAACTGACACATGTTCAGAAGTATTTTAGGGCCTGCAAGTTGAGGAGAATATTAAGCTTGGATTTCACGGTTGGGGTTTTTGTTTTTAGCTTTAAAGAAAGTTGTTTTTCCTTTCTCTCCATGGCTATCTTAGTACCATTCATGCAAGGCAAAGAAAGACAGGGAAGATCTGAACACGCAGGATTTTCTTCTTTTCTCTGACAGGCAGTAATGCTGTTCCTAAGTGCTAACCACTTTTCACCCATGGAAAAGCATCTTTTCTGACCAGCATTACTGTCAAAAATGGACACAAATAAATGAGCCCTATGTAGTCTGAGAACAGCAATATCAAAGCACCAGTATTTACACACCCTAGCTGAAAACACTGGTCCCAGGCACCCTTTGCCCTGTCTCTTGCTTGGTTTAACCTCAGGCCACACAGCATGGCTCACTCATTGTGGAATGTTGTTTTGAATACAGGGTTCAGCAAATTTAAACTGTAGATATAATCTTCCAAGTTCTGTTGAGATGTATGTAATTTTCTCCCACAAAGGCTGAACAAAGAGATGGTATGACATTATGATTGTGTAAATCTTCTTTCAACACCTCCATTGTACAAAGTGTAGTGTTAGTGATTGAACAGAAACAAACAAAAGTTTTTCTTCAATTATCCCTCTGTGACTCACTAAAACAGAGAAAGCTTCATCTAACATATCCATTGTAATTAGAATTCTCCTTTAAGGTAAAGTGCTTTTGTTTTAAAATAAGTTTGGAATAATCACTGAAAAAAATACAGAACAGTATCTCTTTTGTTCTGATCCAACCCTTTTAAGAAAAGTTTGAAATTTTCATTGAAGCCATTCAAATCCAGGTATATAAATAAAGGAATATAAGCAGAAAAAAAAAAGAAAAAAAAAAGCATCATGTTCTGCTAGTATTTTTGCTGGTGTTTCTGCACCTATCAATTGATATGCAGTAGGCAGATGACAGTCTAAAAGTTACAAAGTATTTCAGCAGTGGTTCCTAGGGGAAAAATTGGTATGTATTAATTTTCAATAACTGAACTAATTGAGTGGAAGCTTAAAATAACTTTCAAATGAGAAATAGATACAATGTGTAGTAAGGAAACCTACAGGTGCAGCAACATTCAAAGGCAGTGGGACATCTGTATTCATTGTTCAGTATTAAGTATAATAACTACAGTTATTCTGTAACAGGCACATTAGCTACCTGTACAAAAAAGATAGCAGGGATGCTGTCCTTGAGGCCTTATGACGCTCATTCTTTCATTAATAGACAAGCAAATCTTCTGCATACAGTCAGTACAGAACTTGCTCAATTTTAAGATACTCTGTTAAAATCTAATATGACAGAAATGAAGAGATGAAGGGAGAAATATGCTGTTCTCATTCTAATCCAAGAGAGGTGTTGTACCTCTATTTTATTCCTGAGGTTTTTCCTTCATCCATTGCTCCAAGCAGCTGAAAGCACTCAACAGATGGCTGAAAATAGATTTAGCCAATTCTTGTCCTTATATGGCCCCACAGTAAGATTTACATCTATGGATTGAAAAGGTAGAGGATATAGGCTGACAGCAGATACACACAAATGACAATGGAATCATTTTGTGTATTGTCGACATACATAGATGTTAGCAGAGGTAGATTAGGCCTGTAAAAACAGTCTGAATGTTAAATGATTACCAATGCTGCTCTTTATTTACGGAATTATATTTACACTTTCTTAGAAGTAAAGCTGGGAAAATAATAGTGTTTTGTTTGTTTTTGTTTTTGTTTTTCAGTTTGATGTCTGAAGTTGTCAAAGTAAAAAGGAGTGGAGGTCAGGGATCAGTTCTGCAACAAAGATCGGATACAATATTTTTTAAGGTTTATTGTACAGCCAAAAGTAGTAGTAGTAGTAGACTGCTCTAGAATGCATTTGTTTTCTCAGAAATGTGAAAAGCATATTCTTATGCTAAGGGATTTGATTTAGTAGCTTGGTGGGTAGGGATGGTGGTGTGAGGATGGTTGGACTAGATGATCTTGTAGGTCCTTTCCAACCTAATGAATCTATGAATCTATGAATCTATGAATCTTATCTTGATTCTTTCCAAGATTCAGAGAGGCGACATTCCCATCTCCTGGGCAGAAAATACTGGCTCAATATTGCAACATAACGTAAGGCATTCTGGAAAACAAAACACAGTCTCTTTCCTGTAGTGGAGAAAGATCTAAAAAGAATAAGATGACAGAGGCCTCTTCTCATAGTTGTGGGCAAGGAAAATCCCCTTTCTGTTCTTGTTTTGTGCAGTTTTTACTCCATTATAGTTCTAAAATACATTCAAAGTTCTGCAGAAGTGCTTTCTCTATTCCCAGTGCCACTGAACTCCCTTGCAGCCTTTCCAGTCTTCTCTACAGTGAAATGTGGAAGCCATCATGAAGACCACACATTCCTGAGTCCTGTCATTCCCTCTGAGGAAGAGATTGGGCTAAATACATCCTTTTCCATTTACAACTCTAAACTGTTATTATATAGGACAGTTTCTGTTCAAGACAACATTTTCTCTCCAGATATTATGTCTTCTGTTCTGTAAAGAATGTCTACACGATAATAACAGCCAGCAGGATCTACTGGTGGTAGGTGGACATGGGACTGGATGATTTTGGAGGTCTTTTCCAACCTTTGTTATTCTATGATTCTATGATTTACAATGGAGAAGACTCAAATGCCAACTATGTTTTTTGTACTCTTTTAGTTTTAGAACTACAACCAACACAAATAGCATGAATGACTTCACTTTCACATTAGCCACTTTTGGAACTTGCCTGTGAGTGTATTCTACAGGATTTAAATTTTGCTACCTTTCCAGAGGTATTTTTCAATCTCTCCTTCTCCCTTTCTGATTTATAAGTCATGTTCTCATGCACAGCACAAGGCTTAAAATGAAATGGAATTCAACATGTAGAACAAGGTATTCTACAACTGTAGAATATACATTTTATTATTCAGCTATTTATTTGTCATTTTTTCTTTTTTATTTTTATTTGTGAATTACAGATTTATCTTTTCATATTCCTGGAATCACTGTAAATATTCAATTGTGTCCTTTCTATTTTATCAGTTCTACTTCTATACTTAAAGCTTCTGGCAGCCTTGCTACGTACTTAAAATAGAACAAAATCTTTATTTTTAAAATTCGTTTTCATCTTTTCTCTTCAAAAGAGGAAAAAAAAAAAGCAAAAAAGCAGATCTTCCCAGTCATGCAACTATTTAAAGTCTCATTAAGATAAAATAATACAGTTTATTACAACAAGGAAACATATTCTCTAGAAGAAATTATAATGCGACTGGTACTACTTTATTTACAGAGCCCTGAGTTCCAACAATATTATTCCTCTTAGTCCTTGAGGAAGTAATATACTCTCACCCTTAAAACGCTGTAAGTAGTCGATAATCCATTATTACAGTAAGCCGTACACTCTCACAGTAATTATCTAATAACCCCTTATAAAAGACCGTAGCTTCCTAATCTGTTTATAATTATCATTTCAATGATCCTGTGCATTAATGTCTGACCTTCAGCAACTCTGACCTGATCTTAATTAGCTCTAATATCAAATCATCACTATATAAGAAACTAGCCATGACCAAATGAATGAACCCCAGGTACAGTTAATTTCTAGAGCAATTATCTTTTCATGTAGGGAGATTTAAATGATTATCTGCACAATTTCACACAGTTTTATGTAATTCTGTGACATTATAAATTCTGTTTTAAATCATATTTCAAAGGCATGGCTCTGCAGACTGACTTCATATACTACACCAAGCTATCTGAATAGTATATCATGCTACCGGTATATTAAGAGTAGATTATTTTTGTGCCATTATTTTCAATTACATAAAGTGCATTTTGTGAAGTGATAAACTGCAGCTGAAATATATAAATATGTGCCAAGGTAGTCTAGAGACTAGTGACATCCAATATAAATTGTATGTCAGTTTAAAGGAATGCCACACTGCATTAAAATATAGTAGAATGATAATACCACAAAAAGTAAGATTAGAAAATTCTAAAATTTGTATTAGTAATATGCATGCAGTACTAACAATAAATTAGAAGCTGGGTATAATTTATCATATTGAAAAAGATACAGTATAAAAAATGAAAATACCATCAAAAATATTAGAAGCTGCTATTTCACTCACAGCTATGAAGTACTAACTAGAGGGTTAGTTTAATGTACCATTACAGTACTCAGGCTTCTAATTTATAGTTTAATCTGACTGGAACATAACACAGCCTTTCATGCAATCCTAGATATTTGCTTCATGCTTTTCCCTATGTACACAGACACACGCACACACAGACATACTCACTAGTGGGAAAATTCACAATCTTTCAGATAAACCAAATAATTTAAGAATCAGAAGGCAGTTCTCCTAATAATGCATGAATGTGCTACGTTAGTGAGTTTTGATTAATATATTTTTGGCAGAACCCAATATTCATTCTCGGCTTTTTAGGGATTCTTTTTTTCCAAGTTTGGAAAAAATAATGTATACAACAGACATTTTATTTCAGAAACTATAAGCCACTGCATGAAGTATATCAACAAGCATGTTATTTACTGTTCTTTTTTAACACAACTTATCAGTTAACCATTGAATCTTCTTCCTCAGAGCTCTTTCAGATGCTAAAATTTCCTACCTATAAACCAAAACATTTGTCCTACGGCAATCAGATGAAGATAGCAATCTGATGAGGGTGATTGATTTGAAAGGTAATTTGAATGGAGGATGTTGTGTACATCCTCTTAGTGATGGCACAATGACAGCTCAGACAACCTTTCCACAATATATCACCCAGGGAAGCAGAAAAGGCTGAATTTAACAAGTGGCATTGCCTTCCTATCACATTTTTCTTTACTTCTGATTTACTATATTCATTCTATACTATGTCGAGTTATTTATAAATATCAAAGATAATCAACAGATGTCTTACCATATAATTAAATCAAATGTTCAGGAAGTGATGTATTAAATACAACAATTAGTATCCACAGGCTACATAAACTAAGGAAATAATTCTTAGAAATTATCAAATAATGACTCCAAATAAATCCTTCTGATCAAACAGAACCATCTGTTATACTCTCTGAAGGATCATATCTTTCCTTTTTCATGTCTTTTCTGTATGTACATGTACTTTATTCCTTCCATACACTTAAAATCAACCATGTGCTTTATAGGTGCTAGCAATTTTTTCCTTTACACTTCCAGCATATTTTTAACAAAGAAAAAATATCTCTACTTATATTAAACACTGAGTAGTTTAAATGGTTAAATACATTTCAGTCATTTTAAAGTTTAGGTTTGTTGAAGTACAGTGGACTGTTATCACAGAAAATTAAATATTCCCTGTAGAATATTGTAATACATATCTTCTTGAAATACTGTCATCATGCTCTAAAATTCTTTTCTGTTTTAGATCTTTCATCATGTATTTCATTTTCATATCTTACAGTTGAGATACACATACGGACACTTCAGGAGGCTTAAAACCAAAAATCATATTCCTTTCTTTAAAAGAAAATAAGGCTACTATTTAATCAAATAATACGTATTTCTTACTTTTTCACCTTCAGTAAATTTAGTGTGAATACTTGCTATTCTTCCTCCCATATATGTTGCATTAAAATATAATTTAGTAAAGGCTATATGATGAAACTCACGCACAGATTTTAGAACAAGATAGAGTGAGAGCACGCACACCATCTAATTAGCAAGAACTGGAAGCATGTAATTTCTGTAGGAAGAGACAAAGGCATCCAGGATTTTTTGTCAGGATTATACTTACCTTGGAAGTGAAGTAGCTACCTGGAAACTATATTTTCTTTCATAAACCTGCATACAATTTAGACAAGTATTTAATCTTCTTTTCTTGGGAGCCAGAGGCAGCTAGATTTTGGTCTAAATAGCAATTACAATATTCCTCATTAGTCAGATGTAACTCCCGTAGAGTCCAATAGCTCACAATATAAATTCTTCTAACATGTTAACTCAGGTCTTTTTTAATCGGTCAGAAAGCTTGTATATGATAGAAGACGATGTAGAAGTATTGTTACAAGTATACAAAGAAAGATAAATTAATTGGAAAATGATGACAGATCTTGGCTAAGTCCAAATGCACATAGTATTCTTCTATTCATTTTTGTTTTTTGTACTGAAAGTTTTATATTCATAATGTGATATGCCTTCAGAAGAATTACTTAGCTTGGAAGCCATTTGAAACAGGGGCTGTGCGTTTGCTCTGTGGTAACTCGGTGTCTAGTATAACACAAAGCAATCTACAACGACAGGTCACAAAGCCTAATATAATAGTAGTAGAAGCAGTGATTTGTTGGGTCAAGGACACTAATTTTTGATTTCAGGAAAATGCTAAGGATCTTGGTGAGCTCCAGGGAGGTACTAGGCATTTTTTTTGTGTTTGTGACTGTCATTCATACATGCACATAAGCTCTCATATATGGAACTTAACCTATTTAGTCATGACAAAAAATTCTCCTGTGAAGTTATGTCCTTGAGCGCTAGGGAACGTAGGATACTTATGCAACATTTGATGTAGCTCACACATATAAATGACAATTCCCCTGTTAGCATCAGTTTTTTTCTAGAATCTGGTCTGCATATGGGACATACATCCAGTCACTAGTACTTCTTAAGCACAGGAAAACCTCATAAGAATAAAACTGCCAAGCCAGTTGAGTACAATACTGAAAGTGTAGGGAGAATGTCTGCAATCCTGGTGAGTAATGACTATGTTCATTGCTATACTTGTAATTCTTTATCTAGAGAAAGGGTAGGAAATTTGACTGTGGAGTGGAAGATGTTCCAATAGCACACAAGATATTCTAAAGGTTTTCATGCCAGCTTTAGGCAGGACCTTGAGTATTTATTCCCCAACAGATTTTTTTTAATGTAAGAATACTGAAGTCATGTATTTGCTTTTAAGTAGAGAAAAGAAATGGCATTCAAGAGTTCTACTGGTTTTGTACTGTTGCTTCTGGTTTTTGTTTTAAAAATTACTGAGCAAGATCCATTCTCTCTCAGAAATTTAGACTCAGGTGAACTTGATTCAAAACTGTGGAGAACAGTTTTTGAAACATCTTAACATTGTCTTTAGGTATCTCCCCAAAGGCTACTCTCTTCCTTTTGAATTAAGGTTTTACTGAGATGAAAAGAAATTTTCTCTCATTGATCCCCATAGGGAAAGCATTTGTCTTTGAACTCTATTTTTAGATATGTTTTAGCAAATTTTTACACTTGAGGGAAGATGGATAAATGTAGTTTTGTTTAAAATTAACATGTTATTGTTTACTTTATTGGGAGATAGAGTTCAGGATTTGTATATGAACTCTACTAGCATATACACCTCCTGAGAACCAATGTTTCTTTTGAAGAATTTCTTTGCTGCTGGGCTAAACATAGTGGATAGGAAAGAGAACTTTCTGTGCATTATTATTACAATTCAGAAGTGTCATTCAGAATAACACTCTTGAAATTACTAAGAGCTGTGTTAAATCCAGTCTTTCACTCATTCTATGTGTCAATCAATAACTTTGTAGAATGACCCTGTGCCTTGTACAATGGGACAATGTAAAAGCTTTTGATCAACTTTTATGAATCACTTTCATAGTTTTAAGATTCAGCATAAGTTTTTATCTAATTCTTTCTGAAAAGTTGTTACCTGCATATCATATCTATAGTTTGAATTAGAAGGGCTCTACTGTGTTGTGACCCCTGTTTCATAATGATCTAAAAGAAAAGTGAATCAGGCTATAAATTTTTAAGCTTTACTTGTTGAACACCAGGATTGAAGTTTCATACCTAAGAATTCTCAGTAAAGCAGTGGCAGTGGTTAAGAAGTCAGGTCTTACAAGAAAGTTATCCCAGTAACATTTCAGATGGAGCCCTTTTAGTTGTGATACGGGGTCTTTCCTAGAAGGTAGGCGCCTATATTTTCACAGCCTACAGTTAGATCCCTCATATCTTCAGGACAAATTTAGGTGAAAAACTTGCAATGTACTACTAGTACGAACTTAATGTATCCTTTCTGTTCAGGAGTAATTTGCCATGTCAGCAGTTAGTACACTATGAGATGAAAATAGACAAAGTTACCTCGCAGAATGTGAGAAAACATAAAAATAAAAATCCAATAGATCAGCTTTCAAAGCTTGTCTTCTACATATCTTCTGTATCTATCTTCGAGTTCACCTGATTCTTCTTAGATTGTATTTCAATATTGCTTTGTATTACCAATTAATTTCATCAGTATCTTCTCCTTTGAACCAAAATTGATGCCAAAACAATAAATAAATAAAATACAATACAATACAATACAATACAATACAATACAATACAATACAATACAATTTAAAAAAAATCAGTCCTAGGGTAATTCTTCAATACCTATTAATTTCCACTTTCTAATTCTACCAATTGCTATTTTCTTTGATTCCAACAAAATATTTACCAGTGCCTCTCCACTTCAAAGTGTAAAGATAAAAAAAAAAGAATTGATTAGATTGGTTTCTTAATGATGTTTGTCAGTATGGGAATCTAAGTTACAGAATAGACTGCTTAATGACACATCCAGATGAGATCTGTTTGATTGCAGCTAGCTGCTGATTATCCTCAATATCAGTGCTATTTTCTACACTTTGCCTCATTGCAGAAGACTAATAGAATGTTCAGTGATGAGACTCCTCTCAATTCCCAGAACTGGAAGAGCAAAGCAAAACTCCTGCAGATGTGAAAAAGGAAGTGATAAAGGGAGTAATGAAGCATGAGAAGTTGCAGGAAAGGGTAACCCAGCCTTCATGCTTCCACCAGAAAGAGACAGTAGGATATGGAGATACCATGTTTACTTACTCTGAACTGAGAGCCTGATGGCTTCATCCAAGATTTGTATGGCTGCCTGCTCTTTCAGGTTCCCTATGTAGGCAGTCATTGCCAATGATTATTTCCACTCTTGCATCTTGTTTTGATCTACGGTTTTCTCCATTATTTCAAATTAACGTTTTTGAGAATATAATGCTAGGTTTTTACTTTTTTTCCACTCTTTAGCTCATCAACTGTATTTCTTTTACCCACTGTCCCTCCAGGACATTTTTCCTCATTCTCATCTTCCTATGCAGCTCCTCCTGTTTTTATATTGCAGGCAGTGTTTCTCCCATTCTGCTGCAAGGTAGCAGCCATCAGCTGTTCACAGAATCACAGAATCAGAGAATTTTAGGGGCTGGAATGGACCTCTAGAGATCATCGAGTTCAACCCCCTGCCAAAGCAGGATCCCTAGCCCAGGTTGCACAGGTAGGCCTCCAGGTGGGTCTTGAACATCTCCAGAGAAGGAGACTCCACCACCTCTCTGGGCAGCCTGTGCCAGTGCTCTGTCACTGCACTGTGAAGAAGTTACCATGTAAATTTGTGTGGAACTCCTATGCCTCAGTTTGTGACCATTTCCCTTGGTCCTATCACTTCACACTGCTGAGAAGAGTTCAGACTTATCCCTTTGCCTCCCATACCTTGGATATTTACAGATGTGGATCAGATCCCCTCTGAATCTTCTTTTCTCAAGGCTGAACAGACCCAGGTCTCTCAGCCTTTCCTCATAAGAGAGTTGTTCCATGCCCCTTATCATCTTAGTAGCCCTCCACTGGACTCTTTTGAGGAGATCCCTGTCTTCTTTGTACCGGGGAGCCCAGAACTGGACACAGTACTTCAGTGAGACCTCACCAGGGCAGAGTAGAGGGGGAGGATCATCTCCCTCAACTGCTGGCCACACTCTCTTTAATGCACCCCAGGATGCCATTGGTCTTCTTGGCCACCAGGGCACACTACTGGCTCATGGCTAACCAGTCGTCCACAACCCCTCTCTCCTGTTAGTTCACGGCTGCATTGCCAAGCTGTGCTCACAGTAATAATGAACGGCACAGATATTAAAGAAGTTGTAGCTCTACACACAGGTATTCTCAATCTTCACTCCTGTCTCTAAAACTAAACTGTCTGAAAGTTTGCTGGAACAATGCTCTAGCTCAGATTATGGGACACCCCCAGAGTCTGAATGCAACTCTTGAGTAACAATAAATCTGCACTAAAAAACTGATCAATTGTGCATTTGTGATGCTATAGCAAGAAAAAAACTAATCCAGCAATCCTGCTTGAAATTCATTAGATAAAGATGAAAAGTTGGAACCATCTATTTACATCAAAGCATTTTCAAACATTTTGGTATTTGATAAATCATTCTATCCCATACTTCATATTAATTGAAGTAAGGGACTAATATATGTCATTTACTATCAACAAATTAGAACTAATTATCGTTTGTTTGACTTCTGAGCAGAGTTATTTCTAATTCTAACATGAAAATTTTATGGAGAAGGTACTGAAAAAGTTGTCCATTCTTCATACCAGCATTCAGAACAACAGCAGTTTTACTGTGTTTTCCCATAGACGGCATCTAGAAAGAATGGTTGTAAATATTATTATGTAGGACCATTGAGAAAAGGGGCTGTAAGGAAATTGCCTCTTTTCTAATTGTAGCAAACACACCTGGAAATAGAGGAAACTAGCAAAAGTAAGAAGACTACATCTATGAGTGAATTGTCATGTCCAATTAAATTAAGTCTTGGAAATACATATTCAAATGCATTTTTCTTGAATTTCATCACTGCTGTAATAATATTTGAATATATAGAGACTAGGGAACCAGTTCAGAAACAATTCTGTGGTGCAGTTGAACATTGAGGGCTAATACACTGTATGAAACCCTTTTCCTTTTTTTCTTAACAAAAGGAGTATCCAAAAAAAAAAAAAAAAAAAAAAGCTCTATGTTTTACGAGTGATTACAATACACTGCACATACAGCTGTGCATTATTTACGTGCCCACTACTCACTTATTTTATGTGAAGAAAACTTAATAAAGTCTCAGATTGCTAAAATTTTGAAGAATACTTCATTTAATGTGAACAGTATATTGTAACTCAAACTATTAACCACATATTTCTTTTACATTTTTCCCACAGGGAATAAAAGAAACAAGCAGGTTCCTGTCAACACTGAATGTTAACAATGATTCAAGAAACCAGTATAACATTAATTTCAAAAAATAATGATTGTTGAGATACAAAAGACACTGACAACAATGGAAGTCATTCCTGTGATCTTGGTTAGTTGTATGATACCAAACTTAAAGACACTCCTATTGAATCCCTAGAGGATTAAACATGTTCTCCCACAGGTTTCCTTAAGATGTAGTTATTAGGTTTCACTTGATTTTTTAAGGGGTAGAAAATTAAATATGTATTTAAAGAAATCCATATTCATACAGATGCCAATCACTTAACTTCTGTGTCTATAAAGCTGCATGCCAGATTTAAAATTATTCTCCAGGGAACTCCTTTTAACTTAAATTCTGTAGTTTCATATATATGTTTTATGACAGTTTCATACAGGCCCAGTCACTTCATCTTTATCAAGGAATAAATACGATCACTACTTTGCGCACACTCTGTAATGTTTATTTTTATTTTAAAGACAGTTTGAATGTAACATATTTTAAACACTTTAATCATTTAGCTATAAGAATTCATTCAATAGATTTTTTCCTCTCTTTTTAATAGGACTTTCTGAACAGAGTTCTTTTGATCTTCTTGACTGCTTTCTATACTGTAAGTCTAATCCTATATTTAAACATTTTCCAACATTTCATCAAACACTCTGATTTAAATTTTCCTTAATCTAACTAGTCATATTAATCTACTCCTTCACTTCACATAGTACAGCATGTAATTTCCTTTTAAAAATAAATAAAAATAAAAATGGTCAATGAAAATGGCTAATACAACTCATTTTAAAATACTCCACAGTTTAGCATCACAAAAAGTGAACATTTAAGGACTCTGCTTCTAAATGCCACCCTAATTAAAGGAACGTTCCTTTTAAATGTGCTTTTTTCACATGCATAAGAGGCCTTATTCAAATGAAGGGGAAGACCTTTCACATACATGAGGCTATAATAGAGAGCTTAGCATAACTTCTACCTGATTTTCAATGCAAATGGCAGAGGAGAAGTTAGTGTGTTGATGCAGATTATGGTTTATCCTTCTCACACACCACAGAATTCTTCACGCTCTGGAAATATTTTGCTTATCAGTGAGAAGCAATGATCAACACCTCGCACCCCCCAATCCCAGAGAGACTCAGAAAGTGAGATCATCAATATTCAGATATAGTCAGATTCTCACGGTTCCAGACTATTAATTTGCCCCTAAACTGAAGGTTTACTGTACAATTCACTATATAAACATTTTACTGCCACAAATCAAATAGAGTGATTAAACGACAACAATTCTGCGTTGGTGAAAAGCAACAATTGGTATTTACATGCATTATAAGCAGGTAGCGAGTTTCTTTTGCTTATTGAAAAAAAAATTGCTGTTTCAATTTTCATATGCACAAAAAGTGCAACGGAGAAAGAGATTTATATGTCTGATATGGCAAATATTCTCAAATTAGACTTCATAAGTGAGTAAATTGTTCACACCCCTTCACAGGTTCTGCATTTGCCTTCTACAAGAGCTTGACATTGAAGTCAATGTTTATGTCACTCACGGGTTCTCCTTGCTTTGAAAATAGACAATATTTATTACATGATAGAGAACAGAGACAAACTTAAAGCCACAGCAACCATCGTATACCAGAACTGTATTAGAAGACGCTAATACTAATTTGAGCTAGAATCTCACAGCTGAGATTAAGTATTACAATGAAAAAGAGTATATGTATTCATTGTGTTTTCTGACATTGTTGCTGGATTCAGATACTCTAGACTTGAGCAGAATAACATGGTGGGATTTGGGGTAGAACTTTGCTTAGAACATCATAGTGATGGCACTACCATTTTTAACTTCTGTTAATATATAATGTCTACATGAGGGAAGTCTTTTAAGAAATTGATAATGGATATCTTTCTGCAACAAATTCCTGACATACTCCCACTCTAACTTTGTTCATAGTGATGAGCTGACCTAAGGGTGATTATGAATTGTTAATACGCACCTTACAAGTTAACATTTTATACATATAGCTAGCAATAAGATCCATGTAGATGGACAACAAATCCTTCTGTGAGGATTTTTTTTTTTTTATCACTTTCAAGCAGTCCTCAAAGACAAAGCTGGACTTGGAAATGTCTGATTCAGTAAGGATACCATTTTCCCAGTTGCTCCTGAATATGAAAAGCAGATTTCTAGTCTTCAGAAGTTTGAAATAAAATACTTGAAAAATTTCAGGATATTTATCAAAAATATGGAATTTGAAATTAATGGCAATAGATCTCTGTGAGCTGCATTTGAAAAGCACAGATTTTGCTTATTCATCAAATTTAACAAGTAAAAAACTCTTCAGCCAACAATTTTCCAGGTGACTCTATTTCTGATATTACAGAATATGGCTTAGAAGAACTCCAAAAGAGCTTTGACTTGTAATTACTCATATTCAGTAAAGGCAACATGGATGGAAAAAAAAAAAAATCACTGTTTTGTTTAGCAGTGGTAAAAAGAAGTCAATTATATTCACTTTTACACCTCAGAGGCATCATCTACATGTTCTAGAGAACCATGAAAAGGTATTCAGGAAAATAATGACCTGATTTGTTTGCTTTTCTTTACAAGGAATCATAGAAATACAGAATTATCTGTGTTGTAATGGACCCCTAAGGATCATTTAGTCCAGAGCCCCTGCCACAGGCCAAGCCATATTTAATTAGTTACTCAAAAGCCCCCTCTCTCTGACTTTGCACATTTTGAATGATGAAGCACAACCAACTTCTCTCGGCAAATTGTTCCAATGTCTCACCATTCTCATCATGAAAAACTTCTTCCTTATATCCAACTTAAATCTATAGTCTTTCAGATTTAAACAGCTGCCCCTTAACGTGTCATTACAGGCCTTAGCAGAAAGACTTTCTTTGAGTCTCCTCTAGGTGACAGTAAGTTCTCCCTAGAGACTTCTCATCTCCTGACAACCCCAACTGGACATCTTTTCTTCATAGCAGCAGTGTTCCAACTTCTTTTTATTTTTGTGGGCGCATCTAACAGGTTGATATCTTCCTAAACATAAACTGTGGTGGTTTCTTTCCTTGCTACTATGTTCCATGTCTCTGCCACAGAGAGACTGGACTGTTGCGCTTCCATGCTGCGTCAAAATGCACAAGAGCACCTTTTGGAAGCTACTGTTCATGGGTTTTGATAAGTGTCATGAAACGGGTTTCAGTTCTCAGCACTCTCCTTTGTAAGTAATTTGTTTTACTGAAATCAGGATAGGATGAAAATAAGTTCAAGACAGTCATAAGAATAATCTTCGGTTGGTTTAAATACCCAGAGAAGCAGCTCTACTTATCAGAGAAGCAATCTCTGAATCAGCTAATTGGATTAGATTTTTTAATGGTACTATGTATATTAAAACTGACAAAAGCTCTTCAAAAATTGTTATTTATGCCCTTCTGTAAATCCTTAGAAAAGCAATGCAAAATACTGATGTTATGTCAAGTAATACGGTAACAAGTCTAAGATCAAAGCTTGAACAGATTTCTCCCCAGAGAAGGAAGAACAGAGCATGCCCTTTTAATTCTGCGATTTTATTTATATGCAATGGACTTGTTCCTCAAAAAAAAAAAAAAAAACACTATCAGCACTACATATATGACCAAGAGAGCACTTACTTTATTTTTTCCTATCTCAAATGATTAGGAGAACATGCAAAGAGTCTTAAAAATCTGCCATTTTTGAGAAATTTTGGTGAGCATTAAAAATATTGTACAATTCCAAGAACCAGTCAATCATTTGCCTTCTTTGCCATATTTGTAAATGTCATCATTTCTTTTCAAAAAACTGTCAGTTCTTCAACTTATGTCCTGCTGCATGAGAGAGAAAGGAAACTATTTTTCTGTTTTCTCTTCCAACACATAAGAAAATATAACATATACATAAACAAGAAACATGAAATTTCCTTAGATTTCACGTATCAAAGTAATGTTTAGATTTTTGAACTACAAGGGGGAATACAGCATAAAAGACTTAATGATTTTCAAAGGAATCTCTGAGATATGAATCTTAAATCCAGAGTAAAACACCTAAGCATCCTATTCTGCAAATAGAAGTTTGATACCTGAGATAAAACAATCCTTTAAAACTCAGCCTAAAAACACTTAGCATAGTTGTTTCCATTTATTCTTACACTTCCGTTGAGGCTGGACACCTGGATTGAGGCTGCAACCTTCTCCCTCCATAACTGGCTGGAGGCCTGAATCTTGTCATGAATGCGTATATGCTATGATCAAGTATTAAAATATGAAAGGATGTTCACAGGTATGAACCTATAGAACTATTATTATAAATGAAACAGTAGATTTCCTATGCCTTAAACCATCACGCTGTTATAAGTGCTCTAAGAAAAATACTGCAGTGAAGTAAGATTTAGAATAAATTGACTCTTCTTAAATTGTTTCATTGCTCACTTTCCACTTCCCTGAGAAATGCTCCTTGAAATACTGATGTGTCTAATATATGTAATATTATTCCTTAATTATTAGGTACAGTACTCTAATTACAGGAAGAATGCTGTATCTAAAAGAGGTATAGGTTTCCATGCACCTGTAGAACAATGTAAGATACAGATTTTGTGATTTTCTCTCTTTTAGGATTTTCCTCAAATCCACATACTGTTTCTAGTTCAGCATTCTACATTTGGATTTTCAATTGAGCCAGATGATAAAAACTTCTGTAGCCTCAAAACTCCCAGTTTACCACAGAGAAAAGTCAACCCAGGAGTATCAATTATCCTTGTCAACTGTAATTTACACTTGCTACACTACCTGACAGATCTCCTCTTTCCAGATGCTGCAATAGGAATAGTGTTCGTGGTAAGCTAAGAAATTTGTCTTAATAATGCTGTGCTTATGTAATGTTTTTCATTCTGATGAAATGCCAAGAAGATTTAGATGTTACACTAAAGAATCTATTTGAATACACTTTGTACAATCCCTCATAGGAAGACAGAAACAAGAGGGAAAAAAAAAAAAAAAGAGTTAAATAATTAGAGTTCTGAAATTCTGAAATTATTCTATTGTGAATAATTGTCATTACTTTTACTGTTCTATCAGTTCCTTTACTTGTAAGTTTTTCTATATTCATCTGTTAGTGCTTGTCCTTAGCTCAGTTTGCAATCCATCCAGAGCTTTATTTGCCTAGCACAAAGGAATGTTTCTTGTGCTTCAGTTATATATATATATACACTTAGGTTATATATATATATATTTGTTTTGTTTTGTTTTGTTATTTAACCTAAGTGTGTATATATATATACATATATATATACATATATATATACAGACTACAGCTTAGCATGTAGTCTGAAAAACTATCCTCTCCAGCAGCAGGCTATGCTTTTCTGTCACTCCAGCTGACATGGCTTCAGTACTGCTTACAAAGAGATGTCTTTAGATATCTTGAACTTCTCTTGAAATGTTCTTGCCTTTGTCCTGATCAGACTTGTTCTGGCCAAGCCTGCAAGAAGGGAGCTTTAACCACAAGGAACGTAGCTGGAAGCAGATTTATATGATGACTCCTGGAGATTGATTACTAATAAGGCAGTTGCATCAGCAAGACCGAGTCATGGAATTTAACTCTTGCTACTAGCATGTTCTGGATTTTCATCTTTCTACTTGGAAATTTTGCATCCTTATCCCTTATTTTGGGGTCTAGAAAATCAATTGTAAATTTGAGAAATCCCATACTTTTTTGTTTTGTTTTGTTAAGAGCAAACACCTGATGTTACTTATGTTCTCCCTCTATCTCAGCTGTCTCTACCTGTTGCTATTTCCTATCTCCTTTTTTTCCCACAAAGAGATGTGTGCATATTTAACTACATAGCTGATCCAAAAGTAAGAGAATGGTATGAAAATATGTTGATCAGTGAATATAGTGAGTAGAAAATTAGTTGAGATGTTTAGCACAAAGAAGAAAAGCTGCAGGGTTTAAAAAAAGTCATTAAAAAACAATAAGCAGAGAAGGGAAAAGAAACATACAGATTACAATATGGCTCATCCTGGCAGTATTTAAGTCTTAGTATCTTCCCACAGTCTAACAATTGTAGATTCAAAAATCCCAAGTGTATCCCAACCTTCTTAAGTAACTTCACATGAAATGCAGATATTCAAGTGCAGGTTGACAATACATGCATACTCAAAAATGGCAACAGTTTTATGTTTTTGTTATCAGTATTCCACATCATAACATCACGTGAGGCATTGGGAGTTAAAGAGTTAATGCTCCAGTTCCACAGACTGCTGGATTTCCAGGTACCTGGTTCTCAGGAGAGGACTACATACCCCACAGGACTTTGTGTTCCATTTTCCACTCAGAAAGAAAGATAAAACTGCACAGAAGTCCCAAGGCTTCCTCTTTTGATGTACAACTCAGCAGTGGAGGTTCCCTAGCCATCTTGCTTTCAGCTTTAGCATAAGGCCTTCAGTTTCGGACTCTCATTTATTTGACTTATTAGATTTAATTCCAATTACATTGTACTATATTGTATTATTCTGCATTTCAATATCTTATTCAGTAAATTAGTTTTCCTCAGATTGTTGCCGCTGTTTTGTTTTTAGGCCCATCTCCCTACCCGCTCCCTTTTCCCCCTTCCCTTTCACAGGGCATGGGCTTGCGGGTCCCCCGCCCTATTAGTCACAGAACTGAGGCGAACCGGCCTGTAAACCATTGACAAAGTGGATCTGCAAGTAATAGTGAACATTGTCGTGGTTTTTAGACACACTTGCCTTAGAATGCACTGAGAGGGACCTGACTACTAAACTAATGGCTCTGATATTTGCATGTCATGAAGTTATAGATTTTCATACTTTCATATGACAACAAAATAATTCTGTATTAATATAAAGGCTACATCTTCTCATGACATGGCTCAATCTTAATAATTGCAGCTGCAGGCTTGGAACGAATACATACTTGTAGATCCACTGAAGTCAACAGAACTCCTGCAAGACCAAACAGTACTTCACAAGAACCCTTTCCCGATATTGTAGCCCACAACTGTTTCGAAGCAAAGCGCCTGTGTGAACATTATAATTACAGCATGTCCTCATGCTGAGATCAAATTCAAATACAGAGTCTCGTTTTCACTGGATCTGTTTCTACAAGAGAATATGCCAACTTGAAATAATTTGTCAATTAAGTCATACTAGTAACATTATCTTACCTTAAACACCCAACTAAGGTACAATTCAGATTCCTCTCAAAGGAGAGGGATCTTCCAGGAGTGAGTCAAAGCAGCTGCACTAAATTTCTTCTATAGAATGGGATGATAACATTTGTTGGAATTACTAGGCCCACATAATCTCATGTAAAACAATGACTAAGAAAAGATGATTTTGGAATTGGGCAGGGAAAACTATTATCATTCATACTGAAAGTTTAAAAAAAAGATACTTAGAATATAAAACAATAATGGAATTTCAGTTTGTGAAAAAAAAACTAACAACAAAGAATAACATGAGAAAACTATGAAAGGACCTATGTAATTTATAGGTATTTCTACATATTCTCTTTTTGAAATATTAATAAAAGATACACCATTTAGGCTTATCAGTTAGTTTTTAAAGATTTCAAAAAAATGTATTTTTATGCACAGGGCTTTTTCAGTTATTGGAAGAGACAATGAGGAACAGATAATCATGAAGAGTAGTCACACAACTGAAGACTAGAATGAAGTAAAACTCATTTTCAGACAAATGGAGACAAACAAATCTGGGCTATATTCATAACTGTATATTGCATGGAACAAACAATACTGAAAATAAACATGTACGTCCAGAGTTCAAGCATAAATAATTTCAGGTCACGCTATGTCATTACCATGAAGCACTAACAGACTGGTGAGATTTCAAAGAGTGTTACATGTCCTGAATTCTAGAGATGAATAGAGATGGGCAAACTTGCAGAGCCTCTTTCAAGGCCAAACATAATATTTCCTCAGAGGTCCAGTCTAGCCCAAAAGTATCTCCTAGCCACCCTACTTCATCTCTCTGGTAAGAAGGATGGTTATTCTAGCAGTCAGCACTGCCAGAATGACTGAAGGTTTATTTAACTTAATAGCCTTCCAGTAGACTGGACTTTCTTCTATGGTTAAAATATTATCTCTCATTACTATAACCACCACAAAAGGAAGAAGGGCCTAGACTGAGCCTCTTGAAGGGCTAACAATTCCTATTCTTTGCACCTAGAACAGCAGCTGGATTGCATGGGTTGGATGCAGCTATTTATTTCATCTCCCGACAGTCTATTCTCTTCCCAACAGGAACAGAAATGGATTGATTTTTTGGTGACAGCTGCTGCTGACAGGGAGAAAGGAGAATTTTTATCCTTGAAAGAAGGCACAGCAGTTTACAGCAGGGACATGGGTGGGGGTGGGAGGAGCTACACAGGGTAGTTTCAGACAGTGCAGCTGTCATGGCAGGAAAAACCTCCGTCTAAGGTACAAACTACTGTAGAAACAATTTCATGTTTTAGAGATTCTTTGTCTGGATACATCAACACTAATTGAGAAAGTGATAATTTCTTCTCTGTCCTTGTCCCACTTTCCCTACACCAGAGAGCCTGTGGTTGGCTTTTTTTTTGCTTTTTTTTTTTTTTTGTATCCTTATAGGCTGCAAAAGGAACTGGACAAAAGGTATGCACCAAGCTCAGTACAACATTTAGAAGTTCAGTAGCTTGTTTTTTAAGTCCATGCTCTGATAAATGGAAATAAATCTTTGCTATGAATAATACAAAGAGGTACATACTCTGGAGAGGAGCAGATGTTTGAAGACAGATTCTCTTTTTTATTTCACATACTAACTCCAGTCATTTCCCAGCACATACTGTAGGCCTTCACTACTGCTATCTGAAATGAGCTGAAATTCTCCATTGATTGGATAGAAACTGTAGACATCAAATGTAAGTGCTCTGTACTGCCTTCTTGAGATGCCTACAGCTGCCTAATAGTGTGCCTAAGCTGATGTTTCAGGCCAAAGAGAATCACTCTCCATAACAAAATATTTTTATTAAAAATAATTGCACCTTTGAATCATGTCCAGTTGAACTAAGAAAGAAACAAAATTCTAGTGAGTCTGGGCTATGCAATAGCTTGAGCTCCTCAGAGGAATACAACTATTCCTCAGTTTCCCTGCTTTGGAGTATAAACTCATGCTTCCATCTTCTGCCTTGCACATCTGCAAGTAGAACAACCATTGCTCTACAAAGTCATTTTTATTTTTTTTTTCTTAGCTTCTCTTGTTGATGCTATTCCACTTCATATAAATAATTAAATATTACTGTTAAATAATAAATATTAAATAAATGGGCCAGAGAGAACAGAAGACTGGCACTAGGATCTTTCTTACAACATGTTCACATATTTTGTCTTGTTTTGTTTTGTTGGTTTTTGGTGTTGTTTTGTTGCTAGCTTTTGTGTATTTACAGTTTTTTGTTTGTTTGGGGGGCTTTTTTTTATTGTTTGTTTGTTTGTTTTAAAATGCCTCACTCTGTGTTTCAATTTAATAAATCATAATTATAATTTTTTATGATATTATTTCCTCTACTGTTAGTTCACAAAACTGAACAAGAATACATATAGATGTAAGAATTAATGTTTCAAATCTCAGTCACTTAAGTGCCAGAAACTATCCCAGTTCATTACAGTAAATATAAGAGTTGCAGAGCCAGTTTTCATCTTAGCTTTATTTACCAAAGGATTTGAGGGTTTTCTCTTCAGTGTAAACGTATACAGGCAGTTGTCTAAACAGGAGGTGTATTGAAATCATCCAAACACAGGTGATTTAACAGGATGTTAGACTTCTGGAGCAGCTGTTGAAGTGGGAGATGTTTGCAAGTCATCACTCATCTTCCATCCCTGAGCATTCTTCTGCTTCCAGAATATTTTTCTCCCTCACAAAAATAAATAAATAAATAAATAAATAATAGTAGTCACAGTGACACTGCTTGAAATTTGAGCACAAGACCAAGCTTTAAGAGTTTGGTCAAAAATCTTCAAACTAAAGACTTTATATGAAAATTAAATACTAGTTACTAAGTGATGTTTACAAAAAAAGTCCCCAGTTGTTACTTCATTTTCTGAGATTAATTTTTTCCAGAAAAGTAAGCCACAAGCTTGCATAACACCTTTCTGCAGTTACTGTAGTGAGCCAGAAGAGAAAATTTGAATTGCGTGTTTCAAAATGAGTTATTAGGCATGTTTAAAGAAATACAAAGGTGGTGATTCAAAGCTTACATCTACATAACACTTGATACGCATTATAGTTGGTTTGTATTTCATTATTCAAAAGAAAAGTTTGATTTTAGTTCTTGGATGCCTTTCAACTTCAATTTACAAAGTGTGTTGTTCATTATAAGCTGAGACTACAAGACAGGTAGTTTTGACATTTCTTCATCTTGTGTTATTTTTGTCAATTTTTTTTTTTTTTGGTTGGTTGGTGTTGTTTTTTTTTTTTCTTTTAACAAGACCATTTCCTTCAGCATTTAAGACCAAACAAATACTGTCTGTAACGTGCTAACTAGTAAGTTTTACTTCATGGGATGTACTTCCAGCAACTTTCTGTTGTTGAAATACATATTCTATTTTAAAATGATGAAAATAGATTGATTTGTAGGAATTTCAAAGCAAACAGTTGGCTAGAGATAGGCTATGATGGCTGAACTAGTTGTATAATAAGAAGCAACACTTCAAAGCTGTTCAAACAAGACATCGAAGTTCATGTTGTGTGTTGCTAAAATTCAGTGAGTTATTCTGAAGGAGTGTCTGCCACTTTAAGCTGACAGTTCACAGAGACTGTTTTTGAACTGGAATGGTGTTGTGCCTGCCCTGCAATAGAGAAACATGACTCTTCTGGTTTTGACTGCAATCCATTACCAGAGATTATACGATAGACTCAGATTAGAATCTGTCTCTTGTACTCAGAATTCAAAGGCATTAAGGCACAAAGTTTTGTTTTTTGTACATCCCTCTATAACAGTGGGTCTCAGAATTAAAACAACAAACTTGCTCCTCAACACAAAGGTTATGACAGCCTGTATTAATGGCTAAAATAAATACATTTTCCCAACAAGACAAATTATGCTGCAATATTCAGTACACCTGGAAAGGTCAGCACAGAACTCGTCTGGGAGCAGAACCAATAAATTATTTGTGTGATAAAAGCAATGTGTTGCCTAGAACAAAATGCACTGTGTTTTTTAACTCTGACAATTTATTTTCCTTATAAATAAAACATTATCCATGGTAAAACAATGTAGTGTGCAGTGAACAGAAATAATCTACAATTTTTAGCATGCGCTTTAACAGTGGTGTGACTAACAGTGAAACAAGTTCATCAGTAGATGGAGACTAAGAGCTGGCTCTACAGGTAGAGAAGAAGAGCTGAGGTTATAAAGTTCCTAGCTGTATTAAAGTGCAGTTAAATCTTGTAAGATGTACAGCAAGCTGAACAGAAAGCTCAAAATCACAAGTAGGTTTTTATACTCTTTTTGCCCAACTCTTCTATTCACGTTTTTCTTTTTTTCAGTAACGTGCAGTACTTTGCATGTACCCTAAATACTTGTGAAATCTGTCCTCAAAATCCTTTAACTAAAGTTTTACAAAAATTCCATTCGCTTGTAGTATTTATGTCAGGGCTTTTTGTTGTTGTTTATGTTCATTTATTTCCCTTCAAAAATGTGATAAAAATAATCACATTGCTAATCTTTGTGTTCCTGGTCAACATCAAAGGAGTATTTAGGCAATGCTATCCTATCTATACTACATTATTCTCTCTAACCCCAACCAAAGACACCAGAGGTCCTCTCAGATGTACAGGTCATTTTTTGTGATCAAATCACAGCAGGAAAACCTCAATGGAGAGAAATGTTTGACCTTTCTGTAAATATCCAGATGGAAAGTACCAACTGCAACATGTGAACTCTGTTCTGTGGTATTCCAGATCAGACCCTTCAGTATTTGAAGATAACAGGAATATATCAAGGTTCCTTTCCTTAAATATCTACTTATGAGTACCATGGCTTCAGTAGATGACCCTAAAACTCAAGGATGTGTTTGTGAGGACAAATTTGCTATCTAGGTCAGTCTATTACAGTACAAATTTTAGTTAATCTCCCATTAATTTCAGCATTTCTCTGCTGAACTGTATTTATTAAAAGAGGGATTTGTTGGTGTCATTCTGTTACCAGCCCTTTTAAAAGAGTATCCCGGAAGGAAATAATCAATTTACATGGAGTTTCTCCCCAAAGAAAGAAACAGTGAGAGATATACCACAAGCATTTTTTTGAAA
This sequence comes from Oreortyx pictus, assembly GCA_036925125.1. Classification (NCBI taxonomy): domain Eukaryota; kingdom Metazoa; phylum Chordata; class Aves; order Galliformes; family Odontophoridae; genus Oreortyx; species Oreortyx pictus. Next base: position 59,860,740 of record JAUPFR010000003.1, read on the forward strand.
GTGTAACGGTGGTTGAGAAAGTGTGTCAACACAAGTCACCCAGTACTGGACTTTAATTATTTGGCAGGGAAGGAGCAATGACAAGTAAGGTTCAGATGGATTTCAACACTCATTTAGATTGGAAGCAAGGAGTTTGGTGTGACAGAAAAAGGACAACTATGGAATAGCTGATAGCAGAACTACAAGTTAATATATTCCTAACAAAGTAATTTTTATAGAAGTGTCCTGGACAAACATAAGCAAGAACAAACTGAATTTGTCAAAACAAAAATTTTTAAAACAGTATTACACTGTGACATGTAAATTATAAGAATTTGTTCATGAATTTTGTCTTCCTGGTTGCGTAGGAGACACATTTGGTGCTTCAGCCACAGAACAGCCAAACTGTAATCTTCACTGTATAAGCTTGCTTTTCTGCATCCCCCCACACGATTTGGAAGAGGAAACATGGGGAAACATGACATCACTGACAGGTTTTGCCATAAATTCATGAAGAGAACATAGCAATTGTTTGTACAACTGGATTAAGTTATGAAGATAGAAATATTTTTGGGGGTGAGATTTGGAAGTTCCTGGTTATTTTAAAAATAAAATGAAACTATTGAAATCACGCAGCCATTGATTTCTTCTTCACATTTTTCCTACCTGAGGAGTGCTGTAATTTCTAGGAAGTCAGTTAAATTTGTTATGTATATATTTGTTATGTTAAGGTTCTGGAAACACTGAGGGTAACACAAAATGTCAGTGCACAAAAAACTTTCCCACCTTATATTTTATACTAAATCTGATTAAAGAACCTATCAAGAGACTTAGCAAATCATCATGTCTTACTGGAAAGTAATTTACAGTTGCATTTTCAGGCAGGCAACAGCAGGCTCAAAACCCATTACAGCCAAAGATAACAACATTAACTTAATCCTGACAGGCAAAATACTCTAGTCAATACAATTGCAGGTATGGTATGTTGAAATATCAGACTGCAAACAATTCTGTGAAAGGTCACTGTAGCACATGTGTTTAACAATTTAAGTGTTCTAGTCTGGTGTTTAGACAAAGGTTATCACTAATGTTCAAATCAGAGAAATTCACACTGAATCATTGTCTTTGAAGTTTTCATTACACTGAGCTTTCATCACAACTGCAAGCAGTACTCTTCAGGTACCACAATGCCTTTTGTTTAAAAAAATTATTATAAAATGCATCCAACTCAAAAAACTGATCACAGCAGTCAACCATTTGTTTAGATTTTTACATTTTGTAAGCTTTCTGTACATGATACTCTGATTACAAGGAACAATATGAAAATGCCTGAATATTTGCTTATTTTCAAGCCATATTTCCTATAACACAGATAACTCCAGAGTTTACTGTTTTCTCAAGATCTTTTGATTTATGTTAATAGCCAAGACAGAATACCTGCGTCTTTCCAGAATCTAGAGACAAAATATTAAATAAAATGTGGTTAAATTCCTCTTTCAGGGAGGGTAAACAGCTGTTTTGTAATCAAAAACTAAGAAAAAATGTAGTTATAAAAACAGTACTAACACTCCGGTTAGTAACATTCCAAGAAAGAGAAGGAACATGATTTCCCAAGTATAATAATGTTTTGCTTTGAACATATCTTTATTTTATTCAATTTTAATTCGTTATTGATTTTGCTGTCTGCAACAAGACTCTGATGTTAACACAGCAATAAAACAACCTGTATATTAAATGATAACTAAACAAGAGTGTTCCTTTGTACTTCCATAGTGTCATGCTATCAATAGATTGTAGTTGAGGTCCCAGCTTCTAGTCACATATGCAATATTTCAGACTAGTAAATATAAATCAATCACTTGTTCAGAGTAGAATCTTTGAGGTAGTATTATGCTGGGAAAATTATAGCTACTATTACTGTACTTTCAGACTTTACTAAGAAAATAGTTAATATCAGTATTAGGTTTTGAGACCTAATTTCTCTAGTGAATTCTGAAGAAAAGCAAATTTAAAAGTCCTGAATTAGGTTTCTTCACATTTCTAATAAAATAATATTCTGTATATTCTATTAATAGGTTAATGTTTCATTTGAAGAGTAACAAGTACAGTTTGTTAGAGACGGTTATCAAATCACTCTTTGCTGTAGTGGGGGGTTGGTTATCATTACAATATTAACTAACATGTTACTGTGTCATGACTCAATTTCTAGGAGAGAGCTGATAGTTCTCAGGGAGGGACAGTTTAGAAGATTAAAGAAACCATGCTTCATTAAACAAATGCATAGCACTAGATCAAGTGCCAATAATGATACGACTGACATACAGCAGAAGAGGTCTGCACCACTGTTCTCACCTTGTTTCTACCAGCATGTGTCATTGTGGATATCTGTACTGAGGCATCCTACTGAAGGAAGAAAACAAATGACGCCTTCAGAGGAAGAGATGGGCACAACATACAAATGTAATTTATCAGAACAAGGGAGAGACTGATGCTGAATATCTGCATACACATGTTTAATATATCTTGATTTCCATGGTAATGAAGAGTATATTTTGGGGAAATAAATAAAGATAATTTTTAGACTATTCCTCTTGTGATTTCACTGTGAAACTGTAAATGGAAATAAGCAATGCAGAGACAACTGTCAATTCACCTGAAATATTTGACTACTTACATCTCCATTTTGAGTTTATCTCTGGGTAGGTTTACAAGAGTCAACATGCAAATATGAGAAGGTACTAATTTAAGCTGAAATCTCCTGCCATTTGCATAAATACTCCACCCTTTATAAAACATTATAAATCTGTCAATTTACATCATTATTTCATTCTTTCTTCAGGAATAAACTCCAACACAGGGAAAAGACAGACAGCTAACTTTTCTAGCTATCCCAGCAATATTTATATACACTGTCAAATAAATTTTAACATCAGAAACACTTTTAGATCAAAACACAATAATATTTTTTGTCATGTCTTACTGTGTTCCCAGTCATCACATCTTTAGTCAGAATTTTCAGCAGCAGCAAGACTACTTTTTAAGGGGAATGGTACAGGGGAAATAGAAGGGAACAAGGATTTGGAGTTCACAGCTACTCACTGTTTGAGTTAAGAGAATATTTTAAGAGAAATTTTAATAATTTTAAGAGAATATTATAAGAAAAAATTAAACCTTTCCGTATGTGTGTTTCTCTTTATAATACACTTATGTTGTACACATACATACATGTGTGCACTTCCCTATGCACTGTTTTGAAAAATATTAACAAGTATTGACTCCTCAAGCTAATTCTCCCGAAAAGTAATAAGGAATTGAAACACCTTAAAAAAAGGTTGAAAAGGTTTGTTGTTTTCTAACTAAGCAAAACAGATGTACAGTATCTATTATAGCACCATATCTGGGGCCATGAAAGGTTAATCACTGAAACTTAGCACATAGCAACTGTAGCAAAGCACTTCAGGGGCTTCAAACTAGGGTTAACTGACTTGCCCCTGCCTTAGACACCTCTCATCTGTGTACCTGAGTAGTTAAGCACCTATTAAGAGTACAAATTAATAGGTCTGGGGTATTTAATATGATCTAAAGACTTATACTGATGTAATCTCTTTAAGATGATGTAAAGGTTTAGCACAGATTATGATACTTATGTATCTGAAAGCTTAAGTTTGGTTTATCTGCAAAAAAAAACCCTTCCAATATACAGTTTGGAGGGAACAGAGGTAAAGGGGGAAAAGAGGAATATGAGGATTGTTGAGGAATAGTTAAGAAGAAAAGGTTCATATTTTGCCTCAAGCCATGCACTTGAAAGAATATGCAAGTACAGGGCTAGAAACTTGTGATTAGCCTGGAATACTAAGAAGATGCTAGTCAAGCTGCTCTATTAAATGCCTCCCAAAGCATGCTCATTGGAAATTACTGCTGACATTATTTAGAAGTGTCAAGATTTGTTATTTGGAAACCGTTAGAAATTGAATCAAAACAAACAAACAAAAAAATAAAGTAGAAATGAGATTTAGAATCCTGTGTAAAATATTTGCCAAATTAATTAAACACAAATATATACAAAAGAGAACTTCGAGGAGCGTTGGTAGCATTCAACACCTTCTAATTTCTACCCATCACTGCAACAGAAGAGCTGTCACTGTGATGGTTGCTGGGAATTGCTAGTTACTTACCTGTAAGTTATATCATCGTACATATCCATATGCACAAAGTGGGAGGCCTAGGTAAGGCATTCAACCTTAACTGACATGTTCCCTGTTTTGTTGCCTCGCATTTCATAAAATAAGAAGACATTCATTTCATTGGGATTTAAGATTTGTTACAGCTTTAATTTTTGTCTTCCTTCCAAAGCAGTGTGAACTTTTCAGCCTACACCCGAAAGATGGAAGTTCCATGAAGATGAAAATGGACAATGTTTCTTTAGCAGACAATTTGTCACATAGCCTTTAAGTTTTACTAGCCCGGAGAGATATCCAACAACTAAATAGTGAAAGGAAAGTGAATGATTAGCTGGCAGACCTTCAGGCTACTGAAAGATAGTTTTAGTAGCCTGTCATGAAAATCTGTGGCCTCGGGCTGCAAGGCTACTTTTTATTTCCAGGCGTGTTATTGATTTTGGTATGAAGAAAATAATTTGGTATTGTTGCTTAAGGTGTCACTGAGAAAGAAAAAAAGAAAAAAGAAGAAGAAAAAAATGACATGTTTCATTTGCTAACGGTTTTTACTTCAAATTTACCTTTTTATTACAACAGGAATTGAGCTGGTATATGGAGGACATTTACTACTTAAAGGTACTACCATCTTTATGAAACATGGCACACTAATCGAAAACACAAGTAAACTGAAAATTAAATTTAAAAGCCTATAATTTAGTATCTTCCTTGCCAGGAATGATGACTTTCATTTACGGAGGGAATCCAGAGCTGCTCAGGGTCAGTCTGATGTGTGCCATTTTCAGGCCTATCGCAGAGGCTGATGGAGTTGATTAATTTCTTGGAACTCAGCTTTGTCTTCTCCAGCTCACTGAACAACTTCATTTCAGCTGATGAGTTCAACCAGGGGTCAGAGCAATCCTCATTTCTGACAATCCCACAAAATGGGAATTAATTTTATGAGTTAGTACTATTGCGTTCAAAACGAAGAAGAAAACAGCCAGCTGACTTAACATGAGAAGGGAAAGAAATATTCCATTTATAAAGTCTAGATAGACTGAACTGTTTAAAAATATGGGAAAATATTTTCATTACCCAGAGAAAATTATTAAACAACCCATAAAATATAATGTCTGAAGACCTATTTGAAGAGCAAACCCTTAAATTGTAGCTGTTGCTCTCCATCATTATTTAAAAGACATTCAAGTAGACTAACGTGAGTTAGAGAGATAATAGAGAGAGTATGCCTGTTTTAGAGGTAACCAGATTATAAATGACAGTTTTAAGCTGTTGCTGAGGCATAGAAAGGTTATGTTGCTCACACAAATATTAATGGCATATAACATAATATTGATACTCTTTTCATAAGCAAGTATTTCACAATGAAATCTTCAATCTTTCCACTCAAAGATGATGTAATAAAAATTGTCTTACTAAATCAATGCAATTTGAAATGTGCATTTATACAAACACCTCTTGTCCAAATTGTATTCATGTTTCAGATACTTCTGTGATTTAAAAAAATAATTAATAGATATTATTTGCATCGAATGATCTAGAAGTGCTGATACATTATTATAAAACATAGAAGCTATATCAGAAGAATTTACTTGGATTTACTTCTGACACTGCTCTTCCCTTATTTGCAAAACTTTCAACATCTGAAATACCTCCTAGACATGTGGAAGAGGTTTTTCTCTTCCAGTGTGCAAAGCTTGAGTTGAATATTTAGGATCATAGAATTGCTAAGGTTGGAAAAGCATCTATGAACATCTGTTACACCATCAATCAACCGATCACCACCATAGCCACTAACCATGCCTCTCAGTGTCACATCTACATGTTTGTTGAACACCTCCATCACAACAATCATGAACAAGGAGAGCACCATAACTAGAAACAGTGAGTTTTGAGTTTTCTGTTTGAGTTTTCTTAAACAGATGATAACCTCTTCTCAACTTGATGCAGAAAAAAAGATAAAACAGCCTTAAAAAATGAAGTTCAATTCAAGTCCTGTGGTTTCTTGTGACTGTATAATCTGAGTTGCACAGCAACAAGCTGCAGACAGTAGATTTTCTGTTCCATTTGGATTCCAAGTCCAATGTTTGATTCTTATCTCTATCACTTTGTAAGCAAATGCTATTACTGCATTCCTTTCTTATAGTGCAGCACAACTCTGACTTGAAAGCATAGTGGAAATAGACAGAAAAGACAAATACAGTGAGACTACATAGCTAACATTGCTGTTACTTTGGTGTTTTACCTTTCCTCCATTTTGCGAAAAGAGCCTACTTATTAATTCCCCAACTTCATAATGCAAAAAAAAAAAAAAAAAAAAAACCACACTGATTCTCTAGTAGACTAGAATAAGAAACCCAGACTTCACTGAAGCAACCAGGGTCATGGATTTAACCTGCCAGGAAATTAAGAATTTCTATGCATTGTTAGACAGTACGTCTATGAGGACAGTTTCTCTAACTAAAGTGTTGTGACACAAAATTGTTTGTAGTCATGTTAGCTTCCAGTGTCTTTTGACACTGTCAGAACTATTTACAAAGCTTAAGTTGTTTACAAGATTAAACTAGGGAAATGAGATCCATACCAAGAAAAAAATATTTCTTTTTACCTTCTAAATCTTTGCTAAGCAGATTTTCATAATAATTTCAGTAGGTAATGTTCAAACAAAAAAATAATACTTTAAGTTCGAAAATCTCTAAATCAAGACACCTGAGTTAGATGCTACTTATACATAAATTTTGCTATATACATTAAGAACATTAATCCTGTGTGATTTCTAGCAGGATTTTTAGACTTAGTACTGACCAAATTTTTTCTTCTACAGAAGTCAACATTCATCTAGTAAAAGCTAAAGAGTTGACATTTTTACATTATATATTCTTGTTTCTTTTTCTGGTTCCATGCAGAATATGAACATAAAGTCAGCTTTTCAAGGGGAAAAAATGTACAGAAAAGAATATTTTAAGAACTTCAGTAAGTTGGGTAAGTACAGTTTTTTTTTATATACACAGCAATTTGTTTAGTTAATACTTCAAAAATCAGTTTTGAACCTTCAGTACTTAAATATAACAGTTTGCCCTTCTACTTGCACTGTCCCTCCATTATTTTATGACTGGATCTATTAAGATCTACCAATGAAATTATCTAATGCTTGACTCAAAAAGCAATAAAAAATCTTAATAATGGCTTAATTACATTCACTTCATACTTTTACCTTAAATGGTGATAAACTGTCCTGCACAACATTCTGGTCACCAAATGGGAAAAAATGGATTTGATGGATGGAGATCTCACTAGATAAGGAATTGGTTGGATGGTCACACAAAGAGAGCTGCAGTCAATGCCTCTATGTCCAAGTGGAGAGCAGTGATGAGTAGCATTCCCCAGGGATCAGTGTTTTTTAACATCTTTGTAGGCAACGGACAGTGGTATCAAGTAAATCCTCAGCAAGTCTGCAGATGACACCAACCTGAGTGGTGCAGTTGGCATGCTAGAGGGAAGGGATGCTAACCAGAGGGACCTGGACAGGGCTGAGGTGGGCATATGCAAATTTCATGAAATTCCACAAGGCCCAGTGCAATGTCCTGGATGTCGGTCTGGGCAATCCCAAGCACAAATACAGGCTGGGAGGAGAATGGCTTGAGAGCAGCCCTGCAGAGAAGGATTTGGGAGAACTGGCTGGTGAAAGACCCAACCTGAGTCTGCAGTGTACACCTGCAGCCCAGAAATCCAACCATATTCTGGGTTGCATCAAGAGAAGTATGACCAGCAGGTCCAGGGAGTTGATTCTGCTCTTCTGCTCTTGTGAGATCCCTTCTGGATTACTGTGTTCAAGACAAGAAGGACATCAAGCTGTTGTAATGGGTCCAGAGCAGAGCCATGAAGACGATCAGAAGACTGGAGCACATCTCCTATGGGGACAGACTCCGAGAGCTAGGAGCACTTTATCCTAGAGAAGAGAAGGCGGCCCTTATAGCAACTTTCTGGTATCTGAAGGGAACCTACAGGAAAGCTGGGGAGATGACTTGTATAAGGGCATGTAGTGACAGGACAAATGGAAATCATTTTAAACTGGAAGAGGATAGATTTAGACTTGATATTAGGAAAAAATTATTTACTGTGAGAGTTGCAAGATACTGGAAAAGATTGCCCAGACTGACAGAGCGGCTGTGGACACCCTAACCCTAGAGATGTTCAAAGCCAGGCCAGATGGGGCTTTGAGCAAACTGATCTAGTGGGAGGTGTCTGAAGCCAGATGACCTTAAAGGTCCTTTCTAACTGAAATCATTCTATGATTATATGAAAATAGAACAGTAAAATAGCACATGTGAGAAGAGATTAACCTAAAGATTTACTACTGAGTGTTTGCCTTGGCCTCTTCTATTGTTTTACTTATTTGGCAAAGTTTTTTGACCACAAATTTACCATAATTTATTCCTAGCTTGTGAACTGTGGTATCGAAGTCTATAATTTTGAAAGAAAAAACAAACAAGTGTTATTCTGTCAGTGAGAAAGCCTGTAAAACAAAAAAACACCCACAAATACTTAAAAATGAATAGGTGATACTGAAGCAAGAGGTATCCTTTTTGTAAACCTGTGTGTCGTTTTGCATAATTGTGCACAATTCCTTATATGAAAGTACTGTTTCTCAGCAACTTTCTTTCCCAGAAATTCATGGCAGCACCTTTGCAGGTGTTGGCTATTAACTGCATTGTTTCTTACCCTTTACATGTTTTTGAGATGGAGAACTCAATTCAAATTTTTATCTGTGTGATGCTTGCCCTCAAAGGGATAACTCACAAAATTATATACCTTCAGTTCTTAATATGTATCATTTCACTGAGAGGGATAAATAAAAAATTTCTGAGTGAAAGATTTTTTGATTTTTCAAATGTCATTGTTTTATATAGTGAAAGACATAGCATAACATTCTCTTAGAAGACTAAAAATTATTTTCGGGTGTTTCCAGTTAGAACAGCTTCTGCTGAAGCACAGACTGTGGTAGTGGAGTGAATGGAGTTTAGGAGTTTTCATTCAACAGATGATATTTGACAATAATTCATGTAAATTTTGCAAATCTATTGTCCAGTGAAGCTGATATCTTGATGCACATCCTATTAGCAGCAGTTGTGAAAATTACAATGTTTTTAATAAAATAGTAAGTACATTGACATTCTCAAGTATTTCACTCTGAACAAATTAACTCAGCGTAATTTGCAATGAAACAGAGCAAATTATTATTAACATCTTAAAATTATTTTAAGCTAGTCATCATGACAATGATTATTAGTTTCTTAAAAGTGAGATTTTCTGTAGGTCTCTAAATGGAAGTATAAATATTATTTTGACTGCAAGACTGGGAGGCAAAAATCTGAGCATGGCTTTGTTCCATCTGAAATGCTATGAGTTACAGTCCGTGACCTATGAAGATTTTATGCTGGGGAAAAAAGAAAAAGATATTGTACATAATTTTTACTTTGAATAATGTATAGAATCTCCACCACCAATTGTATCATCCTCTTAAAGGAAAAAATATTCAGTGTCTTAATATTGAGCAAGGTATTCTTCATTTTTCTTCAAATCTGTCCTGTAACTGGGTTTACTCCAGTAATTAAGTGTCCCATTTTAATTGCAGTTACTACTTTTCCAATTACACACAATAATGATTAAAAGTTATACAGAATACAAAAAGTGGATGGGGAGAGTAATCTGATCCACTTCTGCTAGCAGTAAAGCTTAACAAAGTGAAAATCTGTCTTTTTAAACTAATTTTTCTGTCTGTGTCTCCTTCCAGCATGTGCAAAACTTTTCCTCTGTCTTTACTTCTCCAAGTCACAGGACGGTAACTTATGTTTTGTTCACAGCTACCCACAATGCATCTTAGACCCACCTCGATATGCCTTTTCTTATGATGGTTTAACCTTTTCTTCCCCTCCATAAGGGAGACATCTGGGCTATTTTAATTCAAAGTTCTACTATTTATCTAGATTACAATGCCATATTTTTTCCTCTCAGTGCATTCACTCATCAACATGGTTGGCATTTTCTATGCTAGAGCGAAGTCAGAATGTGAGTGCCACAGATTAAAACAATTTCCAAATTCTGGACACCATGAATACATGGTTTACGAAGACTGTACCTTGTATTTTGGTTGCTACAATCTACTTCAAACTTATGGGCACTACTTTTTAAAATTTCAACCTTCTATGGATGGTTGGACTAGATGATCTTGTAGGTCCTTTCCAACCTAATGAACCTATGAATCTATGAATCTATAAGTAGTACTGCTGACTCCTAAAATCACTTGTGGACATATATACCTCTTGCTACTTTCTAACTAGAAAACTGAATACTCGATAAGTAGGGACAGCTTTTCACTAGATCAGGCTGCTCAGTGCCCCATCCAAAATGGCATTAATACTTTCAGAGATGGGACATCTACAGCTTCTCCGGACAACCTGTTACAGACCCTACCACTCTCATTGTAAAGAATTTCTTCCAAATATCTAATTTAAATTTGTTCTCTTTTAGTTTAAAGCCATTATACGTTATCCTGACTGTCAACGGTTTACCGGGCTGGATCGGCCCGGTTCCGTGACGATTGGTGTGGGGGACCCGCAGACCCACACCCCAGGAAAGGGAAAGGGGGAAAGGGAAAAGGAAAAAGGGAGATGGGCCTAGAAACAAAACAGCGGCAACGATCTGAGGAGGAAAGCTAATTTACTAAATAAGATATCAGAAAGCAAAATAACACAATATAATACAATATAATTGGAATTGAAGCTAATAAATCAAATAAAATGAGCAAGAGAGAGTGTCCGATAAAACGAAGGCCTTACACTAACGCTGAAGGCGATACGGCAGCGAGCACCCACTGCTGAGTCGATCCCGAAGGAAAGAGAGTGTCCCGTGACTGCAGAGGGTTTTTATCTTTTCCCTCTGAGCGGAAAATACGTAAAAATGTAAAGCATCGCAAAGTCCTCTGGGGAATGTAGTTCTCCTCTTCTGAGACAGGTATACCCGGAAATATCAATGATCTATGGAGTTGGAGTATTAACTCTTTAACTCTTAATGCACTACGTGTTATTATGATGTGGAATACCAATACCAAAAAATCATAAAACCATGACACTGACAATTGATCATTTGCTAGTATGTTTCAGTCACAGTTTTCAGATCAGGAAAAGGAAGGTTCACATCCGTCTATGTGGGCTGTAACGTGGAGTTTCATCTTATTCCACAGTAGAAATAAAGTTCTGTGCTATTCCAAACTTTATCTACAGGATGAAAAATAAGAGTAACTATGTGCTCAAGTTGGACAAGAGTACATTACACTTCAGATACTACCATGTCTTCTGAAATAAGTATGGAAACATTCTGTCAGTCTTCTGGCTTAATATTTGAAAGCAGTAAAGACTTACTGAAGCCTTAATTAATATATAACAGCAAAAACACTTCTGCATTATCTTTACACTGTCTCTAACTGTAACACAAGAAAATGGACAATACACATGAGTACAGTGTGCTAACCATTCAGAAGTCTTCAAATAACATTCCTTAATTAATCCTCATGGGATCTGGGTCTGAGAAGTGGAGTAACTAGTTTCTCTCATTACTGAGTTCTTCATTATGTTAACAGTGCGTTACACCAACACGATGGCAGACTAGTATGAACTGGATTTTGTATTTATTTTAACTTCAACATCCTTAATCCAGCCTTTTGCAAACAAGACCTCAAATGCACTGTCCTTTCCTGTGATCTGTCCTTTTACACCTAGAAAAGACAAAGCACAAATTGCAGCTGTTGCTACACTGCTATCCAATTGACTGTTAACCTGGAAATCAGACCTGAAGGGACCACTTTTAGGGAGACTGTAATTCAGTCATTATGCTCATTGAACTTAAAAGTTTATCTCTGCTTCTCAGTAGCTTCACCTCAGGCATTGTCAGTTATACCGTTCTGAGTGGTTGCTCATGAATGAATATGCAGTCTATGATGCACCTGGCCAAGACACTCCAAAGATGCAGAAAACTGAGACTTCATATTTGAAGTGCTTCTGAAAGTCAGTTGTTTACCAACAGAAGATATGAAACTCCTGCAAAAAAATATTTAGCTTTTTCAGTCAATGAAATTATACCTGCATCCTGCAAAATCAGAAGACTGTGAAGATTTTTCATCATACCTAAAAACTTTTCTAAATCATTCTACTAAAGAACATTATAGTCACATGGAATCATTAAGGTTGAAAAAGACCTCCAAGATCAGCCAGTCCAACCATCCACCTATGACTATCTCCAGGGCAGGAGCTCTGCCTACTAAATAAAGATTACTCCTCAAAGAGTAGGTAAGTATCAGCATTCTTTATTATATATATATTGATAACAGAATGTGCAAAATAAATTGTGAAGAAGGCACTGTGAAGAACGGATGAAAAGTTTTGAGTAATTTTCCAATTTCTTCTTCATGTTTATTTCAGCAATCATCAGGCACAAATTAAAGGAAAAATTAATGTCTCAAATGGCAGAAATATTTAAAAAAATATTAAAAAGTCAGTATCATGTTTATAATGAGCTAATTTTAAAATAAAATAATTATTTAGAAGTAATGAAGTGAAAACACTAAAAACAGCAAAATTTTCATTTTGAATTGTGTTGGTTGGGCATGCGCTATGTGTTTTTCATATCAGTTGCGAGTTTGGATTTGTATACAGTTGCTAGACATACACATCCCTTTCAACATTTACTGCACCTGTTTTATTTGTATCATTTGCAGCTTGGCCTCAAAGCTGTGACAGAAAAACTGAATGGCTGAGGTTAAAAGAGACCTCTGGAGGCCATCTGGTCCAAACCCATTGCTCAAATAAGGTTGCCCAGAGCAGGTTGCCCTTGGCCATGTCCAGATGGTTTTTGAAGATCTCCAAGAAGGGAGACCCCTCAACATCTCAGGGCAACCTGTGACAGTACCTTGTCACTTTCACAAATGAAAAACTGTTCTTTGTCAGCTCCCCACTCTGCATTTAGAAATCCCTTTCTAAAACTTCTTCTGGTGATGGATTTTTCAGTGCACATTCATACTGGAGGTAAGTCTGCCTATTCTGCTCTAGTTGCTAATGCTTAATCCGTAGGTTTTGGACATACGGTCTCTGTATATGAATATATCTGTATGGATATATGCATAAATACACATATATTTAGGTATTAATTAAGGTATTAATAAGGTATTGAAGTATTATTAAAGGTACTAAGACATATCAAAGCAGGTATTCACTATATAGACACTATATACTACAGGTATAGCATGTATGCCAAAAGCTAGATATATATAAAATGTTTCATTTTATAGCATCAGGTATAGCTGCAGATTTATATACTTTTTTGTAAGAGGTGTCTATGTCTAAGATGTATTTACGTGTAAGTACTATCTTACATATATGTAAGATTCTGTATATAGCTGTGTTATGCTGAAGGAGATACCAGTAAAACACATGTACCTTATAAAGAGCATCTTATAGTGATGAGCTATCTGCCACTTTAGTGTCTCTCAGAACAGCTGGGGCAGAAGGGACAGAGGCAACTACTCAACTGACAGCTTTGAAGAGTAGCCACAGAAGGTGGTAAATTATCATGAGTGAAAAGGAGGCTATATACCTGTGTATATATCAGTGCATCTTAAAACACTGGGAACTATGACAACTGGATCCCTGCTTATGCATTTTGTTTCAACTCTGATGTAGTTATCAGTTGTACAATTATTGCTTTTAAAATTCAATACATGTGGATAAAAATAAAATAAATAGTTTTTAGCAGGAGGAACTACTGAACAAAGTAACTTCTCATTGTTCAGTGCAAGGAGTAAGAAGTGAAAAGCTAAACAGATTGTTTTAGGGCCCCCAGAGTAGCGTATCTTCTGGATAGAATGACTATTATGCAATTGAGACTATTAATTAACTGTTATCATTTTTGGGATCTCTCAGAAGTTGGCATTGAAAAGATCATTACAGTACTACATAATTTTTTAAATGTTACTTTGAAATGGGGAATAAATTTGTCAGTCTACAGTGTAAATCAAATGGGAGAAGCTGTCAGACAGTGATGGACAGTACCATTGGAAACCTTCTTAAAAGCAATACAAAAATAAGATATCAAGATGTGAAAGTGATGTGATCAGAGTTTTGGAAGGTAATGGGAAGAAAAAGACAATATCTCTCTCCCTTCATCAGTACATATGCTCCAGATCTGATCTGATTTCACTGCATTGCCAGGTTCTGTTGCTAAGTGCATTTATGGTGGAAGTTACAGTACAAGACAGAGGCATGAACACTGGAACTGCCCTCTTTATCAGACACTGTTTTCCACAGATTCATCACTGCAATATACGGAATTAAAAAGAAGAGAAAAAGAAGTAAATAATCAATTATTTTAGCATCTTAAAGATAGAGTGGAAAACAGTAAAGCTACTTTTATACAGTGTAATATTTTCCCAGTAACAGGAAATAAAATATTCTGAAAACTAAAAACTCATGAATGAATATTTGACATACATAAACTGAACTCCATAAAATCTGTAACATCTGCTTCAGGTAAGATTTCTAACAGTCACTTAGTTTTTCACAAGTGTGATAAAAAGTCTTTAGATAGAAGACATGTAATTCAATGAGTTAGTAAAACTCAACAGAATGACTATTCCATTTAGGTCACAATGACACATTCAAGCACATAAACTTTCCATATATTCAGAGTCCGTTTCTTTCAAATCAAAAATACTGCTGTGAGAAAGAAGGGGACAAAGAAAAACCTGAAGTTTATTAAGATGGAAGTTGGCAAATGCTCACTTTTATTTTCCCTTGCTCTAATATCTTTCAGAGGTAAAGAGTACAGACGGGAAAAGTCAGCAAGTGACTAGCATGGAGAAATGGTGGAGAAATAAGTACTGACAGTGATAGAATTATGTTGATCATATCAGTGAAAGAGCTATCATGGGCACAGGAGACTTGAGACCATCAGCATGGGACCATCTGGCAGCAATCACTGCAGCACCTGACATCAAGCAGGTAACGTTAGCTCCACCACTGAAAGGGAGCTATGAACTATGATCAGAGATACAGCCCCATCAATAGACATCTATTTTCCTGCTTTGCCATAAATGTCAGTGTCCATAGGCCTCTCAATTATTCAGTGTTCTGATGGAGGTTAAAGGCTTAAAACTGATTTTATAATCCAGTCTCAACACCTATTATTTCCCCTGACCACATGCACACATACACACACACAAAATGCAAGCTTGGAGTGCCACAGCAGATAAAGATCAGCTGTAATTCTTTTGTGGTAATTAGACAAAAGTGAGCCGTCTTTAAGGTGAGAAAAAAGCAACCAGCTTTGTTTCTTTGTAGAAGGTTCTTTGAAAGCAAAAAGGCTAAACACATTAGGTTTTCTGGTGTTGTTGCTTTTCCCATTTTCAAAACCAACATTACAATTTTATGATGCACAAAATTGAAAACTTTAAAAAATGTCAGGTTTTGAAAAAGATTACTATGAATAATGTATTTCAATGCAGCTTTGTCAAACAGTTCTATAGTACATACATTTGTAATTTCCTAACACTGAATTTACTGGGAAGTGACACTACTGTGCTCATGCTGTTCACACTTGTTTACAAATAGAGGCAGTCAAGCTTTGAGCTTCAAATCCAAGTGTCCAGATACTGACGTGACTTGCCTGAAAGCACTGGCAGGAAAAGTGTGCCATGTTAAAAATTCATAAAGAACACTGCTTTTTATTTCAAGAGTAACAGGAGCAAAAGGTTTTTGCAGTGCCCTGGGAAACAGAAAGTTCAAATATTGTGAAGTTTCAGGAGTAGATCAGAGCATACTGTTCACAGCTAAAGCCTACAAGGCAGTTCTTTATAGTGTCTTGGGTGAGACAACTGAAGGAGAGATGATCCTAAGGAGCCAATTTGCTGAGTTTTGTTCAGTCTGTAAATTGGGAAGTTTTTATTATAGAACAGGGAGTTCTAAGAACTGCATATTGAACAACAAAAAATGATGTTTATATGTATAAGTATTACTTAGTAAAATAATCTTAATTTTTATTACTCATTTAAAATGACAAATTAACCAATGATACAACTGATACAGTAGATTTGATCTTTCATAATTTTGACACCAATTATTAGCTACAGTAGCTGGCTACTTTTTTAGACACTCTCATGTGGTAAATAGCAGTGTTTGGCTTCTAGGTCAGAAGGAGATAGGCATCGTTTTGTGTTGTTTTTTTTTTTTCAACTTTAAGACTTTGTACGCTCAATTTTCCCTTCCAGAAATGCGCACACTCACTCTTGGTTAGATCCAAAAACCTACATCCTAAGGTGAAACATTTCTTCAGTATCTTGTCCTCTTCATCTTGAAGTCTATACTAACTGCTAATAAAACTGCTATGCAACATATTCTGTAAAATAACTTTAAATGAATATTCAGGAGAACAGCTCATAGTTTAGACAGTTTCTGAGTCAGATTCTTCTTGGAGAGACAAACAACAACAAACACTTGTCAAATATGTTATTTCATACATTTAATTAATATCTATCAAATGTCTGTCAGATGGCTGACTGATTACTTTGAGGAAAAATTATTAGAGTAAAACCTCAGTGTTTGACAGTAGTCAAATTATGCAAAGGCAGTCCACCTCAAGCATATGCACACTAATAAGGAAGTGCCAAGACAGCAGCACTGTATGGAAAGCTCTTACAGTTTTTGGGGGGAAATCAATATCGCTGACTGACTGTCTAAAGTGCCAGGAGTATAATGAATGCAGCATGGAGAACAATAGGAATTTGAGGTCTGTATGCACCTGCAAGCTATGTTTCACAGAGATGTGGCAGAAAGACTCCCAGAAATAAAGTTCTACAATGAATGGGCACAGGATGGTTTTGAAAGACAAGCTGAGAAGATAAGGAGAGTTGCCTTTTAAATGAAAAAAAAAAAAAAAAATAGCAGACACTTGGAGGTCTGATTTGGGATGAATATTAAACCATCAAGAGCTTATGAGTTATAGGGCACATAAATATGCGTGATGTTGTGGCTTTCTCCTATTTGCTCCCACAGTGGGAAGAAAAGTCTATGAGTCCTTCTTCAGACAACATGAGGAAGACTCACAATCATATGTTCTTGTCTTCATGAGGTATTTTAACTACTTGCGTATACGCAACACAGAAAATGTGGAGAGCATTGATACCAGCTTCTTAACATGGATAACTGATGATTAGACAAGAGTAGGTACCCTTCTGAACTTTACTTACAAAAAGGGAGAAACTTGTGGGAGATGTGAAGATCAGGGAAACCTATGGCTGCACTGAGAAAGGTAGAGTTCAGGATCCAGAGAGAAAGGAAAAAGAAAAAAAAGCAGGATCCCATATCTGAGTAGAACAAACTCTGTCATGTCTGGAGACATGCTTAGAAGAGTTCAACAAAAAACAGTTATGCAGGGAATTGGAGTCAGGAAAACTGGTTACTTTCAAGTACCACCGCCAAATGCAAGAATCTTCACACATCCAGGATATAAACCAAAAGTGCTATAAGAGTTCTTTACTATCAAATATAAAAACAAAGTATATAGAAAGTGGAAGACACTACCCAAGCATGTAGGAATTAGATTAGTCAAATAACACAGCTAACACTGAATCAGGTTAGGACTGTGAAGGACAACAAGGGAGGATTCTATAAACCTGTGACCAACAAAAGGAAGACAAGGGAAAATGTGGTCCCATCAGTAAGGGTATGGACCCTTGTGACAAAAGACACAAAAAAGGTTGAGGGAGTCAATGCTTTCGTACATTCATTCTTGTTGAACCAGCCTTCAGGAATCTCAGACCCCTGGAATCAGAGGTAAACTCTGAAGCAATAAAGACTTAAGATTTGTTTGGTATAGTAAAGTTAAGGATTGTTAAATTCAATGGAACATATTTAAATTCTCATGACTTAACAAATCATAAATGTCAAGGAAACTGATTAATGTTCTTGCCAAAGTCATTCTTAATTATTTTGGAAAGATTATGACAATCAGCAGAGGTTCACGTTGACTGGAAGAAATGAACATAGCCACTATCTTCAAGAAGAGCAAGATGAAGGAGACAGGGAAATACATACCAGTCAGCCTTACCTTGACTCTGGAAAGATAATGGAGAAAATTTACAAAAAAATTAAGTACAAGAAGGTGACTGCAGTAAGCATGGATTGATGGAGGAAAAATCATGCCTGACCCACCTGAAAACTAATTAAATTATTAGTTTGGTGGATGATGAAAGATTGTTAAATAATGCTTGTCTTGACTTTAATGAGATTTACAACACTTTACTACAGTTTTTACATTTACAAGTAGTTGAAGTATAGACTAGATAAATTAAGAGCGAAGTGGTCTGAAATGTCCATGAACTGAGAAGATAAAAAGAGTTGTGATTAAAAGAGGTAAAAAGCCAAGACACCAGTCAGTAATGGTGTACTCAAAGGGTCAATACTAGGGCCATATCATTTAGCAACCTTATTAATGATCTGCATGATGGACAGAGTGCACTCTCAGCAAGTTTGTGGAAAACATGAACCGGAAAAAAACAGTTAATATACCAGATGTTTTTGCTGCCATCGAAAGAAACCTCAATAAGTTGCAGAGCAACCAGATGTAAAACAATTTTGCAGAAATTACCCTGGAACATGAGTCAGCAAAAATGGCCAGCAGCACTGAGGCTGCACTAGGAAAATCTACACTGTATTAAAGTGATCATTCCACTCTACTCCACACTAGTGAGAAGACATCTGAAGTAATGTGTATGGCACTGGTCTCTTTAGTACAAAAAAGATATGTATAAACTGGAGGAAGTCCAGTCAGGCACCTTGAAAATAAACTGACATATGAAGAGAAGCTGAAGAGGCTGCGTTTGTCAAGCCTTGAAGAAACCTCTCTCAAATGGGATCTTAATAAATGTGAAAGACACCTTACGGAGGGGGTGTAAAGACAACAGGCCAGACTCTTTACAGCAGTACATATTGAAAATGTAAAAGGTATAAACTGAAATACAGGAAGTTTTATTTTAACATTAGGATAAACTGTTTTACTGTGAAGATAATCATTCACTGGAACAGTTTGTCCATTGGATTCTCCAACCGTGGAAACAACTAAATTGCAACTCAGAACAGTGCTTTCTAAACCATTCTGGTTTTGGTTGATCCAAGCTTAAGCAAAGGAGTTGGACTAGATGATCTCTAGAGTTCTCTTTCAACCTGAGTCTGTGATTCAGTGAAATATTCATAGAAAAGTCTAACTGTCCCTACTGTGTCTCAGCTGAAAATTTACAACATTTTTTTCTTAGCTTCAGTCATTCTTCTCTTTCCTTCTCCATCCTATGTTACAGTGTGTGCTTTGAGCTGTCCAGAGCATGTACCTTCTGTACATACACATGCTTATCTCCTATATACTTAACAGACGCTTGATTAAGCATCAGCACCTAGTCCTTTCCAAGCAAAAGTGAGAGGCATAGAGAAGTTGTGAGATTCCTGTGTCATGAGGCCTTTATGAACAAACTTGCTATCACTTGTAAGGAATCTTCCACGAAAAGACACAATATTATGCATGAAGTTAACTCTCAGTGGTTCAAACTAAGTAGAAGATTTCCGAACTCAGCTTAGGGCCT
Organism: Oreortyx pictus; assembly: GCA_036925125.1. Lineage (NCBI taxonomy): Eukaryota > Metazoa > Chordata > Aves > Galliformes > Odontophoridae > Oreortyx > Oreortyx pictus. The sequence goes on from JAUPFR010000003.1 coordinate 59,880,570, forward strand.
TTAGCAGCAGAGGAGGGCAATATCAGAAATTTTTGTCCCCCTCCACTGCGGCTGAGATGCTTGGTAGTATCATTGTTATTATATAACCTTCCAGTATTTTATGATTTCCTGTCCTCTTTTTTTCAAGGTTTTATGGGAAGTAGCTATGTTTTTCCATTATATACTCTAGCTAGAAAAAGAAGTTACTTTTAGTATGACAGATATTGGGATGAAAGCAACATTTTTGTAACTCTCTGTTGATAACTTCTTAAAATTAACTATTTCTGTTTTGCTTGAAAAACTAGACCCTAGGTTGAAACTATATTTAAGGGTCTTGGTGTAGGGTTTCCCAGCTATTGAAGATTTCTAATAACATTTTGCAAGTACATTAGTATAACAAACTGATTGGCTGCTGTGCAAACCCCCAGACAGCACTGGTTTAATGCAGTGTTCTTTCCTTTCTAATGACATACCACATGTAAACATTCATATTTGAAAACTAAGCACCCTGAATTCACAAGATGGGTGACCACAAATCTTATTTCAATTAATTTTGTTTGGGTGAATTAGAAGTCCCTTGGGGCCTCTTCTTCACACCACAACTCTGCAGGCTTCAATGTACTACAGTACCTCTTGTGGCAATAGATATGCATGTTTATTTCTCATATATTCAAGCCCTTTGCTTCTCTTTGCATAGCCTTCTTGTGTCAGATTTTCACCCTCACCACAAAGAAAAAAGAAAGTGTTCTTACAGCTCTGCAACAGCTGCATACAGCTACAATGACTGTGCAAAGTCCTGAAGATCAAAGTCCACTTGAGTTCAGGTTTTGTGCCTATTAGCTCAGATTTTTATGACAACTTTATTCATCAGGAGCATTGTGAAAATTCTTCCTGTTAGACATTCTAATATTGTAACAGAAGTTCATATTTTTAAAATTATTGTATGTACAAGTCAGAAGCTCCAACAGAAATAAAATCTACAGCAATGAAGAAAAAATTTCAAATATCTCCCAAAGATTAAGAAAGTAGGAGGATTATAAATGAAATGCTTTCTGCTTAAGAAAATGCATAGTTAATATGTGTTAGAATTAGGTAGGTTATCCTCGAAATTTATTCACTTTAGAACTAATCAATGAGAAGAAGACTGTTAGGCTAAGACTGAAAAAAATGCATGTCTTATTGTTGCCCACTTGTAGCACACTATTAGAAAAATCTAATAAAATATCCCTTTATCTAATTAGAAACAATGGTCAGACATAGTATTTATCATTCTGGACTTGTGTACTTCAGTACACTGAAAAAAAACCAATGTGCATTGTTAGAAGTCCCTGATACATCAATCAATATATGGACAGACAGATCTCAAAAGCAGAAATTAATGCAAGAAAGTGAACAATACTTACATCTAAATGGGATTATGGAAGAAAATGTTTTTGTTGTCAATTGTTCTGTTTCAAGTTCATTAAAAATTGCAGTGGTGCACAAAATTCACCTTCTTATATGAATTGCCACTAACAAGCATTGTAGGCATTAATATCCTATTCTCTTACTTGGTAATACAGCTTTGCAATTGAAATTGGGATGCTCAGGCTTCCAAAACTAAGAGCTTGACCAAATTTTAAACGGCCATTACCAGACCTCTGCATATGACCAATAAATAATTCATTACAAAGTATGTACTCAGTTTCAATATATTTCTACAGTTCCTGAAAGTACAAATGAGTCTTCTTTGAACTCTCCTTGTGCCAGAAAATAAATAAGGCTATTTTCTTCAGATATGCTGTTTCTTTTTTTTTTTCTTGTACAGAATGTTGGCATTTAAATTGTTCTCTTTTTATCTTATTGATTATAGAGAATTTCCACAAAATTTTAGTTTGTGGATTATTTAACTTCAGAAATAATTCTGACTACCTAAATGTATACTCTTAACTCATCGGGAATAAGTCTGTCTAGAATCATACTGTCATCTGGTCCCATTTCTTCTGCATACCAGATTTTTCAGAGATCTGTCAATCCTCTAATTTCCATTTTTCTCCCCATTGTTCCAGATTCTGTTCACTTCCCAATTTTCAGCATCTTAAATTGCATTGAAAATGCTCTGAAAACAATTCTTCCCTTGTTATAGATTCCATATTCAGTAAATGCAAGTAAATAAGACTATTATCCTATCCCAAGTTTCCTTCCAATTCAATGACAGTCCTAGATATGTTATAAGTTATTTATTTTTTCAAATGATTGCCAGTTACTTCTGTTGGGAACTGTTCTGATGCATTACAATCTTTTGTCTCACCTCAGTACCGAAAGGACACTGAGGTGCCGGAGCAGGTCCAAAGAAGGGCAACAAGGCTTGTGAAGAGCTTGGAGAATATACATTATGAGGAGAGATGGAAGGAACTGGGGATGTTCAGTATGGGGAAAAGAGACCTTATTGCTCTTTTCCAATACCTAAAAGGTGCTTACAGCAAGAGCAGGGTTGGTCTCTTCTCACTGGTGACAGGATGAGGGGAAATGGCCTTAAGTTGCACCAGGGTAAGATTAGGTTGCATATCGGGAAATACTTATTTACAGGAAGGGCTGTTAAGCACTGGAATAGACTCCCCAGGGAGGTGGTTGAGTCACCATCCCTGGGTATGTTTAAAAAACATTTGGATGTGGTGCTCTGAGACACAATTTAGTGGAGGGTTGTTAGGTTAGTATGGTTAGGTTGTGGCTGGACTCGATCTTCAAAGTCTTTTCCAACCTGGGTGATTCTATGATTCTATAACCTTTTGCACTCATTACAAAGGCTTTGTGGCACATTTATAGCATTTTCTGAGCTTGTTACTCTAGCATACCTATTATCTAATACCTATTGTACTAACAAAACTTGTGTTTTCTAGAGAGCAGTTCTGGATTTTTAAAAATAGATGTTAAATTGTGCACGTATCCTTTTTCAGCATGTCCATAACACTGCATTCAAATCTTGACCAGAACTTTCCACTCTTTCCATACTGCAGAACTAAGACACAACATAAAGGGTTATGATATGAGAAAGCACTCAAAACTTAATCTAAAATCAACTGTCTTCAGGACAGCACTTAATTATATTTAAGCTCGAATTTCTACCTTGTAGACTATAGTAAGAAGGAATATGCTGAAGAATATGCTGAGGACTTGGTAGTCCATGCAGTCCAACTGACTACATTTTATGCATCTGTATTTCTACAAAAATATCCAAGTTTATGTCGTTAAGACAGCAAGTGAAATAAAATGTCAAAAAGACTTCCCTCTTCAAAAAGAAAGGAAGAACAAATACAAAATTGTTGTTTAATCCCTTTATGTCACTGAGTCTGGTACAACTCAAAGCCTGACTCTAGTTCTAGATACAAAAAACACTTGACAAATCAAGTTCAGTCAATAAATGATTCCTGCAAGAACCACAGCTATTTATTTCCCTTTTGCCTAAATATTTCTTCTCTTATTGTTGGCGATATTTGGTGCAGCCACTGAGTTACTGTAAATTCTAATAGATTAATCTTAAAATATTCTGCTTCACTAACCACATTTTTCTTTTTCTTTTTTTTCTATCTTGAAACAATTCTTGAGTGCTCACTAACTTTTTAAGAGCAGTGTTAGTCAGGCTCCATCTTGGGACCAGTGCTCTTTAACATCCATAGCAGAAATGATAAATCACGGCCTGAAAAAGTGATTGAGCACCTGGTAGGAAGCCAATGCTAACCCAGGGGAGCTCAGGTGCACGCAATGCACTGACTGACAAGAAGAGGTGGAGCCAGGATCGACCTCTCCCCAGACCTTTAAGAGTTGGTAGGGGAGGAAAGGGCATCTTGGGAGTTTCTGCTTACCTGAGGACTTTGGAGGTAAGCAGCTTTTTTTCCTTTACTTTTGTGTCCATGGCTGCTACCTTTGGGCTTCTGATTTGCTGCAGCTGAAGACTTCATCACTCCTTTTTATTGCTGTACTTTCTTTCTGTTGCATTACAGCATTACACCTTTTTGAGTAATATTGTTGATCAAATCCTGTGTACCCTCTCCAAGTTTGCAGATAACACCAAGCTGAGTAGTGCAATTGATATGGAAGAAGGAAGGGATGTAATCTAGAGGGATCTTAGCAGAACTGAAAAAGGGGCCCATGTGAAACTGACTGGGAGAAGAAACCCTTCAGAATAGCCTTGCCAAGATGGACTTAAGGGACGTAGTACATAGAAAAACTTACTATGAGCCAGCAGTGTGCAATTGAAGCCCAGGTCAACAGTATCCCGCACTGCATCAAAAGAGGGATGGCCAGTAGGGTGAGGGAAATCATTGTCCCTCTTTACTCTACCCCATCTGGAATGCTGCATCCAGGTCTGGGGCCCCAACAAAAGAAAGGTGTGGATCTTTTGGAGGGGGTCTGGAAGAGGGCTATAAAGATGATCAGAGGGCTGAGATGTCTCTTCTGTGAAGGAAGTTTGAAGCAGCTGGGCTTATTCAGCCTGGAGAAGATAAAGCCCTGGTAAGACTTCATTGTGGCCTTCCTTAACTGGAAGCTTATAATCAGGAGTGAAACTAATTTTTTACATGGATAGATTCACTTTGACATGTGTCTTCAGGACAACAGTGCTGCTATTTCATGTTTATGTAGTTCTTACTCTCAAATACTATTTAGCCTGGTACTAAGTGTGAAAGTTGCAAGAAGATAAAGTTAGTGTTTGTGTTTACTGTTGTACTATAAAACCATACTTAAAAGATTGAAGAATCTATGAAACAACAAATAAACGTTCTCTGCCAACTCCCCCACCTTCATCTCTCCATGAACCCACCTCCATGGAAAAAAAAGAAACAGAGACTGACATACAGAATTTGGCAGTTTTTCTTCCAGATAGTAGTAGAACTTCTAGCTTTTTATCTTACAACCCACCACACAGAAGTCTTCAATAAAAACACTTAAAATTTGGCTGTCAGTCTATTTCTGTTGAAGTTTTTAATCTATTTGTGGCAGAAAATGTGTTCTTAAATAAGTTAACAAAGTGATTCTATCACATCAGCCTGCTATTGATAAGTCTTGACATGTTTCTTCTAATAATATTATTAACAGTCTTATTAAAGTGAAGTGTTAAATCACAACTGCTTATGGACAAATTAAAAGATCCTTTGCTAGAGATTTCTGCTAAAACAAGTGAAAAGAGAACAGGAAATATCTCTCAATGATTAAGCAATGAAAATGCAATACCCATAAAGAGTTCAGTTCCAAAAGGTCTCAGGTGAGGTATTTTAAGCATAAATAAGGAAATATCATGTTGTATAAGTCTTTAGTAAGACTCATTAGTATATCATGCTCAGTTCTAATCAGCAATGTTTAGAAGGATAGAGTCAATGTAAAACCAGCTTACTCAGATAGGAAGGGATTTAGAGAATGAATTTTAAAAGACACTAGTGAAACAGAAGCTGGGACAAGATATAAGTTTCTATAAATTTTTGCTTGAGAAATGCAAGGGAAATATTCTCAGACATACGTTGGGACTGTAGACTAGTCAATTTTAAGTTTCTCAGAGAGCATTATTCCTTGGGAATTTCAGAGCTCCTTAGGAATTTACTGTAGAGAGTTTAGGTGTCCATTATAGTTTGCTTAAAAGAGCAGGCAATATCACGGTGCCACATGTCAAGCAAGCAGGGAATAAGGCGTGACTGGACAGGGACAGAAAAAAACCCTCCTGAAAAATAGGGCAGAAAAAAGTCTTCTGCAAGCAAGGTCTGCACATTCATGGAGAGTACAGAGCTGAAGTTTGCATCAGCAGGCAGAAAAGAAGAAAAGCTAATGGAAACTTAAATTGATGCTGGAAACTGTGGTGCTGGACAACAAAACAGCTTTTCAAGTATGTCAATAGAAAAGGAGGTCAAAGGAAAACACTGAACTCATACTTGGTGTGGATGGTCATCCGAGAAGTAAGGAGGCATTGAATGTTTGGGTTTTTTTTAATCTCAATATTTTTTTAGTAATAGCAGATCTTGGGCTGCCTGGAGCTCGGAGTTAGAGAACCAGGTCTACAGGACTAATAACTTTTTCATCTGTGGTCATCAGTATTGTAAGGGAACAGCTTTAACAACTTGACCTACATAAGTCCATGTGGCTTGGCAAGATTCAGCCCAGAGTTCTGGAGAAATTAGTGAACATATAGCTATACCATTCTTAAAGGTCATGGGAGTCTAGGGAATGGAAGGTTAGTGGAAGCTGGCAAATGTTATATCCATTTACAAAAAGTGTATGAGATGTTGGAAAATACACAGCTGTGTATTAACCTAATTAACTAATCAATAGTTTTAGAGTCAGTTAGCATCAATTTTTATAATCATTCTTATATGATCGTTTACTTGCCCATTGAATTAGGGCTATTGGACATTCTTAAAGAAATGTGGTTTTTAATTTCCTCATAACACTATTAATTTTCAAGTTTCCATGTTGTGTGCAATACAATTTAGATCAGGTTTGGTTTTCCTATTTTCTTTTATTGTGAATCTCTATGGCCTGAAGGAGATTTGATTATGGCACAACAGTGTACGCTCATTTAACTACATTTGACCATGAGTCTGGAGTAGCCAATTTGATGTCTAACTCATTAATTTCTGCTTGGCAGACTAAATGTATCAAATAATCAACATGCTAATGAGTAACAGATTGAATATTTCTGAAGTGTGGACCTATGAGTGAGATGCAGAGTTTCGTTCTGTAAAACAAAAGGCATACGCAGAGAATTTTAGCTCTGTCGGTACCAGCTCTGATAAACTACATGAAGATTCTGAAAGGAAATCTCAACATTCACCTAAGGTATAAGATCAATATTTGAGACTTATATTGAGTATTTCAGAGGGAAACTTTTATCTTTGCTTTCCTGTTTATGTAGGTGTTCATGCAGACCTGTGTAGTTAGAAGGTCATCTAAGCCATATGAATGGGAGTCACTTCCTCTGTCAAACAATTTTACTCTCCTTAGGCCTTAAAAAGTTGTAATTCTATTAATTTTCTTATTAGTTATTCACATTTTCTCTAGTAGCAGGTACTGAACTTCTATTAATGTGGGAAATATGACCAATTTGATTCTAAATTCTTTTTTTTTTTTTAAATTCTGACTTCTCAAGAAGAATGAGGAGGAGCAGAAACCACGTATTTAATTTCAAGTGTACAAGTAAAGCTTCTGGAATATTGAAAAATTACTGCTCTGAGAAACTTCCTAGAGTATCAGCTTTTATATAAACAGTATAATGGATTTGCCTTCTGACTCTGAGAGTGTTGCATCACCTTGGTGAAGAAATGAAGAATGGAAAGGAGGAGAAAAATGCCACACAAAAGAGGAACTCTGACAAAAGAGAGGACAAGACATAGCCAATCTTATTTATAGCTTCACAGACAACTGGTCATTTGTTGTCTGCCTCAGGAGAGGAGCAATGGGCTAAAAAGAGCCTCTTGATTTTCATGGTGTGAAATATGAATGGCTAGCTGTTGCACTGATTTGACAGTCTTCTGTGCTGCTGATAGTCTTACTGGCTCTATGATTTTATGTTATGCTAAAGGAAACAGACACTAAAAAAGTAAGAAGCAAGAGATTATCTATTTGAATATTCTGTGTTTGGTTTGGCTGAATTGTAACAGATACTAAACCAGGTCCTAAGAGAGCTTTAATACAGTCTGGACACTGCATATTTTGATAATAACTTCTCCATTATATTAGTCATTAAGCAAACTTGAAAATACCAGTTCAGAAACTAAACAGAAGAATTCTTCTCCATTCCAATTTTTTTTTTTTTTTTGCTACAATTAGAGCAATTTATTTTGGAGGAAAGCCAGGAAAAGATAGAGGGGAGAAGTCTGAAAGAAAGCAGCAACAATTGGATTACTTCTGCCCATGCTTGCTGGGTGGGTCTTCTTAATGTCAGCCTCATTATTCTGGATGTCAACTTCAGGCAGTAGCTCCTAAATGCTGTTCCAAATGGTGGTCTAAATGGCAGTCCCTGTTGTACATTCTTTCTCTAGCAGTAATGGCAAGCTCTTGGAAAGTTCTTTTAGTTCATAATAAATTTCAGGAGTGCTAGCTTGAGAACAATGTTTGAGGCTTAGGCCAACACAGACTGGCAGATAAATGTTTTGAATCCACAATTTCATTATCACTTCTGAAAGTCTGTAGGCTACAAGTCTAGTTCATTGGTGGAGAACAGCCCAGATATTCTGAAGTGAGAAAGATGACTTGCACAAAACTTATATAATTTAAATCTCTAAGGAGTTCTGCACAGCTCTGTTCACCAGTAATTCAAAGCCCCTTGCAAACATTAAAGAAAGCATCTTCATTGTGGTTACATTACAGAAAGAATCCTTCTGTGGTGGGGACAGTTGGGATTCAAAACATGGACAAATTAAGTGAACAGACAGCAAATCTGTGGTAGTGCCAGGAATCATGTTGTAATTTTCAGTCTATAACAGCAAGAGTAATCTCCTTGTATGTTTCTAGTGGTAAAAGTGGATGGGGAAAAAAAAAAAGACTCTCCCAGATGCCTATTTGTTCTTGTTCAACATGTTATTTTATCATGCATGGAGACAGTGGTTCCATTTTCTACTCTAGACTGTAGCACTCTGCTGGACTAAACTCCTGACAAAGTGTACATGAAACACATAAAGCTAGGTTTTTGAAGTGAGATTCAGGCTTTGGACCAGTTCAAATTGCAGAATCTATTGTTTACTAGCAACTGTGCCTCAAGAGCTAACAAATTTTCATTCTTTTGTCTTATTTTTCCTGAGGGACATCTAGTACCTTCAGCTATAAAAAAAAAAAAAAAAAAAAAACTGATTAATGAATATAAAAGTAACTCACCTCAGTCTGTTACAAACAGAGGAGGCAAATTCTCTCTGTTAAATTAAAGGTTAAGATAAAGTGTGGCTGCCTGTCATGGGCACTTTGTAGCTGCCAGAGCTTCCACTCCTCTGTGCACTGCTAAAATCTAGTCAGTCTTGCCTCAGCCTTTATTCATGACTATTATGGTAGAAGAGCCTGCAAGATGAAGGTGGGGTACTCAAGGGCATTTCTCCTAAGCATGAGCCTCTTTTTTGGGGGCATTTTCACTATGTTTTGCCTGGAAGGAGACAAAGTATGGGGTAGATGTTCTCTCTTCTGATCGTAGTTGCTTTTCTCCTATTATCCTATTTAAATGAAATGAATTCAATCAATACAGAAACATTAAAAGAAGATACTTACTTTAACTTGTTTACATTTTTTATGAAGTCCAGCTATCACAGAGAACTGAAATAATCTAGGTTAGAAATGAATGAACTGAGTCTTATTCTTCAGTCTCCTTTAGTTGCCTTGCTTGTCAGTGTGAAGGCAAGCCAGATCCCTTATGTTCTCAGTCACTGTCACAGTTCTGCTGTCATGCTATGGCTTCAAGAAAGATTACTTCTCTGCTTATGTTTATGTTTTCCATCTCTTCTCATATAAACCACATGGTAGATAAGTGAGAAAATATCCCCCATCCCTATCTTCCATACAGAAAGTTATATACACCAATGGATGGTAATACCAGCAAGTCTCCGGTGTCTGTTCAGAGGTAGCTCTACAGTCCCTAAATACTGGTCACAAAACGAAGCCCACTACAGAGAATGGATTCTCTGACTCAAAACATGACTTCAGTTTTCTATGCAGCATTACGTTTTCAGTGGTGCAATTTTGCTTTAAGGCTTCTCTTGAGAAGCACTTAAGAACAGAAAATTAATAGTATCTAGACCCTTAGGAATACACTCGTTTCCAGCAAGGATCATTCAGAAATCAGGAAGCCTTCTGGCTGCTTTGGGCAACAAGGGCAGGTTCCTTGAATGACTGAAAGATGCTGTGACCTGGTCATCTCCATGTGATAAAGGTCCTCAACAAATGGAATTGTCTCTACAGCCACAAGCAGCAGGATCTGAGTGGTGAGTGTGACTGTAGACCTTCCCTGTCTTGCCTAAATCTGACTGAATCTGCCATTCCTGCAAAAGGGTTGAACTAGACAAGATGCTAGAAGGCAGTTGTAGCACCCAACTTTAAACACATACAAGAGTGAGCTTTTTCATCCCAAATGCCCATTTTTCTCAGACTAGCATATGAACGGTAGTATTAGCCAATACATTAGCATTAGCAACATGAAAATATTGAAAGAGTCTGGTTTACTGGATGTGAGAAGGAAGATGGAAGGCTGGAACTATCACTGTTGACTCACCTGATAAAGAAATGTTTGGTGTACTTCTTGATACCTTCAGCCAAGTGCAAGCTACAGCTCTTTATTTGGCCGTGTGGCATCCTTGCAAATTGGGACATTTTATGTTCTTAGGCAATTACTTAGGCATAATATCTCTCCTTGCAATTAGTTATGAAATAAGGCTCCATGACTATAAGGGTGTAGAAATTTCTATTATGAAGAGACAAGAAAATATATACACCTAGTTGTGACTCAAAGCAAGTAGGAATATAAAATAATACTCTGAGATATGTAGCCCATGCTATTATAAAAAACAGATGTCACTGTTTTATGATTTCTTTTTTTTAATCAGTATTCCACATCACAACATCATGTAAGCACTGAGAGTTAAAGAGTTAATGCTCCAGTTCCATGGACTGCTTAATTTCTGGGTACCTGGTTCTCAGAAGAGAAGAACTACATACCCCAGAAGACTTTGCATTCCTGTTTCTGTTTGCAGGGAAAGATAAAACTGCATGCAGGTATCAGGACTTCCTCTCTTTTGCTGGTTATCTCAGCAGTGGAGGTTTCAGACACTCTCTCATGCTCTCATTTTATTTGATTTATTAGCTTCAATTCAAATTATTTGTACTATACTGTGTTATTTTGCATTTCAATTTCTTATTTAGTAAATTAGTTTTCTTCCTCATATCGTTGCCACTGTTTTGTCTTCATGCCCAGCTCCTTACCCTTTCCCTTTTCCCCTGCTCCATTAGTCACAGAACTGGGCCAAACTGTCCCATAAAGCATTGACAACAGAGCATAAGCTTTTTAGGTGTGATAGTATAGTATACTACAGTCAGGGAATAAAGCTGTCAGATAAAGGGAGCGATGCATGTCTGCTTCTGCATCAGTGATTTAAGAAAAAAACTTCCAAGAGAGGAAGCGAGCTCTCTTCAGAAATTAAAATTTCAGTGAGTTCTAGATTAGCATGTAATTCTACCTGGAAGCTGTCCCTATGCTGAAGGAAGTCAGCATGAGTTATCAAATCTGTTTTTAAGCATTGCTTTGTATAAGTGCCATTTCAAAAGATTCATTGGCTATGTAGGCTTTTACTATCTGCATATTTATTTCACCTCCTAAATGAAATCCAATTTGAGGCTATTAATATTAATGTGCTACGATAATTCTGATGATGAATTAATAAAACACTTTTGGCCTCTCAATATGCTGTTTGCTCTTACCATTTAATGATGCTCTTAACTGGAAAAAGGAAGAGATAGAGCAGCCTCCAGTAGGAGCCTGAAAATTAGAAATCACTTCATTGTTTTTAGCTTGCCACTTTAATGACAATCGATGGCATTGATTTTGGACTAGAAAAGTATTTACTAAATCTTTACCATGTGCTACAATTACTATTGAGAATCCTTAAGTATAATCTATATGTAACACCAGCTTTAAGTACTGCAACTCTTTTTTTCTTTTATGCAAAACAATTCTCCTGCCACAGAGGAAAAAAAAAATTAGCTGCCATCAAGAGTCTCATTGCTTTATGAGGGAAATTTCAGTTCACTGAATGTTTTAGTTTAATAAAGCAGGTGAGTTAGCTTTATCCAGATTAGAATAGATTTCCATTTGATGAACTACACATGAGTTTTTACTTTGATCTTCACAGTTAGCCAAATATTCTAACTAAATCTAAATAATAATGGACATTTCTGCAAACAAGCAATGTAAAAATGAGTAGACATCTGTAGTGTCATATATCAATAATTAATATTGAGATTATGAATAAGTGTATATGAAAAACATTTAACTCCTGGCTCACAAATGTGTAGAACTTACCATGGTTAAAACCTTCAGTCTTAAAGTTAGTAATCTTTAACTTTCATTTAAGAAAGAATGAAAACAGCTACTTCTTTGACAACAACTGCAATTTCATCTAATTTCTGTCCTGGAAAGCTTGTCATGATGGTGGCTAGCAAAATGCACTCAATCTGATTTTTCAAGCATGAGGTATACTTTAAAGATTCTAGAAAGAAGGTAGTTGTGAAAGTAGTTGTGAAAGTGAAGGTCACATTCCCAGCAAACTTCAAGCTTGGAATTCTCATTCAAACCAAACAGCCTCTATTTGAAATGGCTTTGGATTGATACAGACTGTTTTACTGCAACTGCATTATCTTAGTATGCAAGACATACTAGGAAGATGAAGCAACAGTTGTAGCACTTTATTCCTGGTAAGTGTATCAATAATGATGTGATCAATAATTTGCTTCTAAACCAGAAAACTAAACAAGTTACTATCTTCAAACTGTTTCTTCAGACAAAACGCTAAGAGAAGAAATCTACTGCTTTTTAATTAAACACTCTAGATGCAGACAGGTCTCTCATCAAACTGAGAAAGTTTTCTGGTGTGAAACAGATTTATCATTTCTAAAATTATGCTAGTAGAAAGTCAATGGTTTAATATATTTTTTTCTTTTTTTTGGTAACAAAATAACTTGATTAAGGTAGTAAGGGGCTTGGAAGATCTCATAGGGTACAAGTTCTATGTCAGCTTTTTTGATGCTTGTTATTTTTACAAGGAATGGATGAAATCCCTGCACAGCAAGTCACAGTGCAAACTTCATAAAATTTGCCCTCAGCAGCCATCTCTGAGTACAAATTGAATAATCCTGGTCAACAGACATTGAAAGTTCACACAATCAGTGCAGATTTTTTCTAATTTTTTCCATCTTCCCCACTAGATAGTAAACATTTATTTCTCTCAGTGTTTCTAGCAAGCTAAAAAGACATACTGAATGGTAACTTGCAATAATAAATGATGGTTTAGATGTTCCACATTGTATCTTTGTGAAGTGATTAAGAAAGTGTTCTTTCATATGAAGAATGAATTTCATCATTGTTACTCATGTTTTTCCCTTCTGTAATCTCTTGGTTGAAAATGACAAGTTTGAAGAAGTTGTATAGCTTTATATAATGCTTCCTAGTATTTAATCTTCTGGTTGAGAACTAAAAACTAAGAAACTTTCGAAAGAAGAATATCAATTGATTTGATGAAGTTGGTACAAACCGTAAGTTGCTCTTTAGACATTTTAACCAATAAGGTTCTCAAGTTACATTTGGTTGAATGATAGCACTGGCTACAACTTTGTTATTACGCTGGAGTTTAGTTTACTCTATGTAAAGGCTTCATTTTTTAAATTTTCAATTAAAAAGGGTTTTCAGTTTTCAAGGGTAAGTCTTTCAAAATGTGCTCAGCGCACTGAAAACTGCATTGCTGACATCTCATTGACTGCTTTCTTATGATCACAATTCAAAGAAGACTTTCATATATGCTTGATTTTACACAGTTCAAATATATCTTCCAAAATTAGAGTTGCTACTGGGGTGCCTTTAAGATATTCAGAGCTGAATATCATACAAATCAGCTGAACTGAGTAAAGTCATCCATTACACCTAAGTCCCTCTCTATGCTATGATTAAAATCACTATTTCTAGGAAGTTCATCTATTCTCTGTCACTCTTAAAATATTTGTATGACTGTACTTTGTGAGAGAATTCTGATCTCTGAAAGAAAAAGAATTAAACTAAAAGAAACTGTGCAACTTCCATTTGAAGGTGCTGCTAAAAGAGCAATTAAGGAGGCCACTTAATTACCTTTTTTTCAACTGATATATGTCACTTTCAAAACGTTACAAAACATGGTGAACAAACAGGATTTTAAAAATCAACCTGCATATGTCAGTTAAATTTTAAATACTATTCAGTGATCGTAGGCTAAAACTTTCTTATATTTTTAGCAACACTGTATTTTCCTAAGTAGCTTCAGTGATGTTTCATAATTAGAGAACCTAAGTCTAAACACTAGGAGTTTCTAAGCACTGAATACCTTAACTTCTGACAAGGCGTGAGCAGAGAGTTCTCAGTGCCTCAAAGGATAGGTCAGTGCTTATATAAGTGTGTGAGAATCAGCTTTTGTCTTGTTTTTCTCAGACATAATTTGATGTTTTACAATAGAAAAAAAAAAGTGTATGTGCACCCCAGCATATCGCTTCAAACACCAGTGTATATAAAACACTTCCCCTACACTTTCAGGGTGATGAAAAGGACAACTAGCTTGTGTCTAAATCAGGGGAGCTTGATATGATGTCAAAGCCTTTGGCTAAACATAGATTGACTTAATTCTTTCAATAATGAACTTTGGTCCAGAGCATTTAACAACCACAAGAGGAGAAACCCAATATTAAAGAGAAAATCTCCTCGTTCGGGTTATCTTGACTCTGCTGCAGGCAAAACATAGAAATATTTTTTTAATCGAGATTCTCTGCAGCAGCCCATTCCAAATGCCAGTATCCATCACTGATGACTGGATCAATAGCTCTGTTTTGGCCCCAGTCTCCTACGAGAGATGGCATGCCATCAGTGACAGACAAATATCACAGTTAAGCAAAGTATCCAGCCAGACCTAGTAACATTTTTATTGATTTTTGTTGTGCAAATAATGTCTTTTTGGGCTGAATAAATGGCTTTGAGCCAAACAGTCATTGTTTATGATTCCAAAATGCAATAAAGGGACAGGAAATATATTATAGCTTATGTCTCAAGGCACACAACGTAATCATCCTTTGGTGGTGAAAAACTATCCAGCTGAAACCATGAGTGCATATTTATCCATGCTTAAAGGTACCTGTAGGACTTGCAAATCTTACACAAAATGTCCTGTTAGGAAACAGATGGTATTGCCCTTTAACCTATTGAATAACTACTAGAAAACCAAGCAAAAAAATAAGCACTATATTTCTTCAATCAATACAAAGAAAACACTCTATTATTTTTCCTTCAAATGAAATATCAAAGTTCCCAAATGGCACTAGGATGCTTTGAAGAGAGGACACAACAGAACAGTTTTTCCAGTGATACAAAATTGTTAAATACTGCTGATGTACTATTGTTTTTTCTGTCTCTTATTCTTTTTTCAGGTATTACTAAAGCACATATTATATATACATACAGATATGTTTGTAATAAGCATTAATAAGAAGATGAACATGATTTTTTTAAATTTTTTCCTTTTTTTTAAATATAATTATTTCTTAATCACTTCAGCTAGAAGTATAACTGATAATATCTTCCTGTGATTATATCTCCACTAAATCCCAGACTTTTTCTACTCGATATATGTATCATATAGCCAGTAAAATTAATGAGAAATCCCTCGTTGCGCAGTGGCTAGAATTTCTAGTCGTGCAGGTGTCACAAATAGAAATTCTCTTTCAATGTTGTTAAGGCACAACCATTAAAAGTCAAGTTTGTTTGTCTAATTGTTTGTTTGGGGGGTTTGGTTGTTCTTTTACAGTTGACAAGAAACAAGCTGCATTAGATGCCATCATTTCAAGTCTGGATAAAATACTTTGCTGTCATTGCACAGCTCTGTGTTCTAACAGAAAGTATCAATAATTCAAACTCCTCTCAGAAAAATTCAAGAATATTTATAGTCACCACCAGAAAAGTCCAACTGTCTACAGGAAAATGCAACAGTAACCATGTTAGCTTAAATTTTGTTTCTCTTTTACATGTTTAAATTTAGTGAATTTACCAACTCCCTTGTTGTGGTTCTAAACAGACTCTGGAAGTCTTTTGAAGTAAAATAGGATGTTCCTAAGCAGTGACACAGAAAAACAAAATATATAATATTTTAAAAATCTAATTGTATAGGATGGGCATTAATAGATAATTTTACACTGAAACACTGGAGGTATTAGGCTAGTTTTTTAAATGGTTTTATAGTAGCAATAAACCTTAAAATAAACTTCTGACCTCTTCCCATGAAAACAATTTTTTTGTATTCTCTAAAATAGATACTTTTTCTAAATTGCTTAAAATAATTTCACCAGCCTCCCAACCTTATATCACTGCTGTGTGTCTTTTTGAAGACTTTTTCAACTTCAGTCAGTATTCCAGTGAAGGTTTACAAACATTTTAGGGTTTTTAGGAGTTTCTTCATGAAATTTCCAAAAGTCCCAACCCTGGAAAGTTCACACCTTTGATCATGAATCATGTGTGAGGAGAACTTCCCTGATTCAGGAAGTCTCACAAGCCTGAAGTTACTCCCCTGTCTTAAGGTTCGTGGTGGCATGATGTGAAAAGGCAGAATAGAGATAAAATTATGTCGACATTTGAAATATCACATATTGTACCAGATGCCCACATATTTGTCACCTCCTTCTTCCTTGCCCACGTCATCCAAGTATTTAATAACAGACATAACCATCTTCTGAGAGAGATAATATCAGATCATAGCTTTGACTTTCCTTCCCTCACTGACTGCTGTCAGTTTTTTGTAGTCCTGGTAGTTTCATATCATCTCTCATAACATCCTACCTCTCAACCTAAAGGGAAATAAACTATTATTCTTCCTTTTCACAGAGGTCAAGTCTATCAGACAAAAATCTCTTCTTCTTTGAACCCCTACCTTGGCAACAAGTACATGGAAGAATATATGAGGCAAGTTTCACACAAAAGAAACAACTGTTCTAGCTGGAATCCCGCAACTGGAATTTCTAATCCAAGAGACAGAATTAGAACAGTTGAAAATGCATAGTGTATGATGTATTAGTATAGCTCTAAACAGGAGGTGAATAGTACACTGAAGGAGTGCATTTATTTTCCATTAACTGTAAGAAGTGACCAGAATTACTCAGGTATCTATCTTACTGTTAGATATTCAAGTTTACATAAACCTTGGCCACTCAGAAAGTTTCAAGCTGAGATCCTGAGCAAGTGACAGTCTCAATGTCCTTTAGCACTGAACTGGAGAGGATTTCAGGCACACTGTATATTCAGCCATCATCTATTCTGAGAAGGATGCTTACTTTCTGTGGAGCCTCCTTTTTATTTTAATGCAGGAAGATGGTATCTAATGTTAGGTACTCTGATACCTTTTCTTAGCTGTTCAGATTCTATTGGATGTGTTGAAATGTAACATTTGTACAGGATGTAATCGAATTAGGAATGAAGCTAAAGGAATCAGACCTATGCATTTTACTAAAAATATGTACACTTTTTAAAAATTTTGTACCATTAGAGGGTTTCTGAGCACTATATTTACAATTTTAAACTTGTACAAATCAGAAACATTCAACTACGTATTATGAAGCTATTGACAAACAATTCTCTGCATAATCAGCTAGGTTATCTGTTCTCTAGGGTAGGTAGCCCCTAGTAAACAAGATCCATGGTGATCCACTCCATAGATGGAGAAGCCAGCCTACCTAAAACACAAGCTGAGTATTAAAAGATCTGAAACTGTTCCCCTACAATGACAGGTGAAAGCTGGAGCTCTTCAGCCTAGAGAAGGATCTGGGGGCACGTTATAGGCTCCCTTCGGGTACTGGAAGGCTGCTACAAGAAAGCTGCGGAGGGACTTTTTAGAAGGGTGTGTAGCGACAGGACAAGAAAATGGTTTTAAACCGAAAGAGAGTAGATTTAGACTAGATATTAGGGAGAAATTCTTTACTGTGAGGGTGGTGAGGCACTGGAACATACTGCCCAGCAAGGCTGTGGATACCACCCTCTTTGGATGCATTCAAGGCCAAGGCATCTGGGTGATTAGTACATATACCAGAATTAATATTGTCAGAGCATTAGATCACCTTCATTGATGAGGCTAAAAACAATAATTAAAAAAAAAAAAAGGTTTATTATTTCATTCTTTTTACTACACTTTTAGACTTCTTTTTAGGTAAAAGCCACTTCACAAATTACTCTCACTCCAAAAGCAAATGTAACTTTTTTTGTTTGTTTTTACAGATGTGGCATGGTTAAACGAACAAAAAAAAAAAAAGGAAATAATAATAATACTTTACTGTCTTTTAAAGAGAATGGCAGCTGTGGCCAGACTGATCTTAATGTATCACTGGCACATTCTACAACAGTAAGAGCAATGACAAGTCATCAACCCATCTACTTACATTTACCTAACTGTTTTCTTCCCAGTTCCTTGTTCTCTGGTGATGTCTAAGCTCCTGACCCATTTTGTACATGAAATTTTCCACATGTATTTGCCATCCAGTGGTAAGTTACTGGGAGTGCTTTATGGAAATTTTGTATGGTTTGGAATATGGCTTCGTATTGAACTACATTTTTCAATGGAAGGAAAGGACAGTGGAGGGCATGGGTACATTTGGCATATACAAACTCAAGATCTGCTCAGATGTGTTTAACTAGAACAAGCCTGGATATGGAACAGCAAAGATTTGCATGAAGCTGTCTTCTTGGAGAAAACAGTACGAGCCAGTGGACAGGCCCCTAAAGAAAGGAGTCCAAACGTCCTGTGATCTCTCTCTAGCTTTCTCTAAGGTTGCCATGTGATCTTGGGAAAGCTGCTTCCCCGCAGGGCCTCAATTTCACAGTCTGTAGACGCTTAGAGGGACACCTAACAGTACATTTTCAGAACTTTCAGAAATGCACATTTTCATTAACTATGATGCCTACAAAGCATTAGTTGGCTAATAACAGTAAGTCAAAGGTAGAACAAAATATTTTCTACTGCACATTTGCGAGGCAAATCTCCATCTTGATCACTTTTTGTGAGCTCTGTTTTTAAACTTACTAGCAAAATTGTAGACCTATAGAATCCTAAAATGGTTTGAGTCGGAATGGACCCTAAAGATTATCTAGTTCCAAATCCGCTGCCATACCATGGTCAGGGACAACTTCAACTTGATCAGGTTGCCCAAAGCCACATCCTAACTGCCCTTGAACACTGCTTTGTAACATTGTTTGTTTGTTTCCTTACTGAATACACTGGGTACTGGAACTATTTTTATGTTCCAAAACATTTCTAGATTTTAAAAGACCACAGTAGGAAGAGGAGGAAAGTGAGATCTGTGCTTCACGTAGACTGCAATGTTCTGTTTAGACTTTCTGAATGTTTGCCTCTGAAAAATAAATAATAACTGGAGATGGAGAATATTAAAGCCTAAACAAGTTGCTGCAGTTTTTATAAAAAACAACAAACTCTATTAGCTATTGAGCACTGAAAAGCTCATGCCTGCACCTACTTTAGTGCCTCCATAACATGATAAAGATGTGATTATAGTTTATATAAGCATATACAAATGTTCATATACACAATGAAGATCACAGGCATAGGCCACAATTCATAGCAAGAGAAATGAAGTAGTGGCAGCATTTGCAATTATTACATAGACTCTGCAAAGGCCCTGAGAATGTGTCTAGCTTACTAAGATGCATTTAAATCCATACAGTTGCAAGACTTCAGTGCTGGTTAGAATGACTATAATATGAGCTATGAGTTCATAACCTGTAAACTGCATGGTTTCTCCAAGGATTAGATTATTTCAGAGACTTTTATAGGATGCTAGAGGAAATCCTGCTCTTTATAGGGAAACCATCTCAATGATTTTGTTGTTTTTTTCTCCTAATATTCAATGCTTAGGGAAGAAGAGTTAATTAGAGAAGTAATACACACATATTCTTGTGTATGAGGGAGTGTTCCATCTCCACACTTCTTAACTGTTTAAGCCATGCTGAAGTACTCAGTCATTTGATCTCAGTATCATATGGGGACCAGCTGTCCTGCCAGCTCTCCCACTCCCCATGTGGTCTCTGCACCCCATATGTTTCCGGCCCTTTTTCCCACATGCCTTGATCTCCCTCTATGTACCAGACACCCAGATTCCAGCTCCCTTGCTTACCTTAGAATTATCTGGTTATGGAGCAAATGGTGCTTTCTACCTCGTTCAGTCTTATCCTCAGTACGTATTTGTCCAAGCTTACCACCAATTTGCCAGAGTATTACAGCAAAAGTGGCTTCTGGAATGTTTCTAAGTTGTATAGTAAAATTAATGAAAAGAAAAAGTGCAAAGTTCAAATACATATAGAGCAAGAAGCTTTCATTATGCTGTGCTTATTTCTTGGGGAAAAAAAAAACAACAGGGAGATATGGTCTCCAAAGGCCAGCAACTATCTTTCAAAAATCACACAAAAGCGTTGGTAGCCAGAGTGAATCCTTTACCTCTTTCTGTCTGTTTCTTCATCAGTGAGATCTCTGTAAATGTTGAAAGCATGTTTTACTGTTAGAAGCTGGACTCTATTATAATCTTAATATCATTAGATATAATCTGACATAGTCTTATACCTAATTCTGTCTGGGTAACTTCATACTGACTTCTCTTTCCTATAATCTTTCATTAAAGCCTTTATGATCATTTAGGATTCATCTCATAATACAAATTCGAATATTCTGTACGGTTTCTAAACACCTCTTATAACAACATGTAAAATATAGCAACATATATTTTACACATCCTGTGATCAGTCATGGGTAAGCAAAATAAAATATTTTCACTATAATACAACTTCAGAATGTCAATTTGACTAGACTGACATCAAGGTAGGAACAAGGTTTATACTATATAGTTGCCATTTTGGCTCTGAACGGCACCTCCCAAGAAGCAGAAATTATAGCTTTGTGAGGGCATCACGGCATCATGGAAGCACGATTTGCAACATATTTACAAAAATACATTTGTAATTGCAAATTACTGCTGCACAGTCCTGTGCTCGTGAACAAGCAGGCATATTCTTCTCCCCTTACGTCAATATAACATTAACGAAAAAATAACCATACCTTACACCATGAGATTCACATCACAACAAAACGTCAGCTCACAGGAGACAGGACACTGGTAGAAAATCACTGTTTTCAGGAGCCACGTTTAGAAATCACTGACAGCTTTCTCTTAAGTAGCAAGTATTGGGGATTTTGCCTTGAATTGCGAAGCTGTAGCAATCATAGTAATGCAGCTGTCTTTATGAGTGAAATATTTAAAACTAGTTCATCACCGTAGACAGTATCTGCAAAATGTTCCCTACGCTGTGCAATCTACCATTCAGGATTAAGGCATGCAATAGCAAAGCATGAAGCACATGCAGAATATCAAGCATGAGAGAACTGTTGGCCAAGATTTTTTCCATGTTAGAATTAGCATTCTCATCTGAGAATGAGATGATGGGTTGACATTATAGCTGAAACTACAGAGATGAAATTGAAGACAGGGAAAGGAATCTTGGTCCCAGAGAGTTGCACAGATGTGATGAGGCTTATAGGAACATGAAGACAATTAAGACAGAGTTTGGTCTGTCTCTGATCTGAGGTTTTCAGGAGCAGACTGGATAAATCCTGAGAAACCTGGTCTAACCTCTCGGCTTGCTCTTTGAGGTTGCAGATCTCTTGGGGGATTTTATAACCTTATAACTATTATCCTATCCCATGATAAGATCATAAAGATATGAGAAATTGAAAATCAAAACCTTAAGTTCCATCTTCTCACAGATGACATCACCATCATTTACAAAAAAATATACAAAAAGCAAATATTAACCACATAGACCTTAGATGTTGTCACAGTTTTGGTCCTGACTTCTGGTGGTTGTTGCCTGAGGGTTCTCTCTCTTCTACATGACAGTTGTTGAAGGCACTTGCTAATGAGCATAAGGTTTGCAAAAGCACAAATTAACTTGAGAGAGGATCAATGTCCGTAGTCTCTCATGATGATCTTATCAGTATAATGAAGGGACACAACAACACGGCCTTCTTATTATGTTGGATACTTAGTAACAAACTAAAGCTGTATAAAGATGCTTCAACATCATATAGCTGTACATGCAGTGTTTTCTAAATGGATGTCTCCAACCATGTCCCTCTGCTTAGGTAAATACTTTTAGGCAATACATGTTCATGTACCAAAATATATTTTCTGGCTCTTTTGTTTCTTGATTGTAGTAAAAGTAAGATGACATGAAGTATAATTTTGCAGAACAGAAAATGATTTTAGCACTGAGGGGCATTTTTTTTAAAACAAGAAAAAAATACTTTACAAAACTATTGCAATGATATTGTCATAGTAACCTATTCCTTCTGGAGTGTGATTATAGGAATCAGGGAGTGAGCAAAGCAGTCGTCAGGATTTTTCTGGGTTATCTGGCTTTGAAAGGATCATGTTCAAACCTTGAAAAGATAAAAGAGAGACTATGCAGAATGTAAGCTGAACCGTTAAACATTTCCATATGACAAACTCCTCTCCTGAGATCTGACCTGCCTGTGGATTCCCAGTTTGCAGATCTAAAGGAACCAGGCCCACCTGTGCCTGCTCTAAAGAGAAGAAGCTGGGTCTGACTGTCTTTTGAAAACTACTTTAAAATTCTCGCCAGAAAATACCTCAATAAAAAGGAAAAAAAAAAATCCATAAAACGTGTAAAAAAAATTCCATTAACCAGGATTTTTTGAAAGTAACTCATCTAAAAACAACTGTAGAAACAATATCCTAAGAAGGCATTTTTGAAAGAAATCTCTGCCCTCTGTAGAAGACATTTAACTGGTAAATTATGTCCTTAGGCAGCAATCTTGACATTTACGCACACGCACAACTCCAAGCACATGGCTGGTTTTATAAACCACAATGGAACTATCTGCATTCCTAAAGTTAAACACATGTATAAGCATTTGTAAACTTGAGATCCCTCATCCTGAATCAGAACTTACTGATAGCAGTAATTACAGTAGTGAGATAGACAATCTGAAGCACAAGTAGATGTTTCTTCTTCAACTGAAGAAATGTCTCTCCACTACACTTTGGACACTAGCACACTAAAACCTGATCTCATCCCCCATTCCTATGGTGAGGGAGAACCTTAGGAGGGTCAAAGGAAAATGTGGGGTTCCACTGCCTCTCAGGACAGTCCTAACTGCACACCTACCTACAGCACTTAGTCACAGTATGTGCTCTCCAGGAGTCATCAATCATATTTGCCTATGGCACATTGTCATGTGGCTGATATCAGGCAAATAATGCATCTCAAAATCATTCCAGAAACCTCAGGACATCTATCACAAGACCAGGTAGAGTTTGTAGGTAGCTTGAAATCAATCTGCCTGTGGACCAAAAAAGGCACCCACAGCAAAGCCCCAGATATTTTGCAGGTAAAAAGATTAGTACAGATATCATGCATTGCCAAATAACAAATATTCATTATAACACCAGAATTCTAAGTACAAAACTAAGCAAATTAAAAGTCTGATCAAAGTAATTTCAGACATCAAGTTAATATCAAGTGAACAATCGTGTTAATTCTTTTTTAACATGTATGGCTACCTAGTTGAAATCCAGCCATTCATTTGTGACACCCAAAATTCATAGGTGTATAACACTGAAGAAAATACATCACTTATGTGTTTTCTATTCTTAAAAAAAGGAAGATGAGCTTCTCTGGGAAGTTTCCCATGTGGATTCCCAGTGACTGTTATAAAACCACTCAAAGCACTTCTAATCACACATTTCCTGTTTGTTGAAAGTTTTATTATTAACAAAATATTTTTAATCAGTTACATCACTGTGTCCACCGATCATGAACATTTATGTTGACAATTCTAGTTAGCTAGTGTTCTGTGAAACGTTCACTGGTAATGATCTGTTCTATGTTTGGGAAAGATGTTACACAGTGGAGAGCTAGCCACAGGTTGTCTGTCACCTTAGCTTGATACAGAAGGCCGCTGCTGACAGAAAACCCCACTAAAATGCACCTAAAACTCAAGGAACTCTTGAAGGGAAAAAAAAAAAAAAAAAAAAAAAAAAAAAACCTTCTTTCTCTTGCTTTGTATATAGCACATAACAAAGCAATTTCTCACTTTTGCCAAATCTGTGACCCTCCTCCCCGCAATGCATCCTTCAGAAACCTCAGTCAGCTGCACATCCCTCAATCACAGCCCAGCCATCTGACATTCAAGGGATATTTCACTTTAGGCATCTCCTAAATCAGGATTTTTTCACAACTCCAAGTATCAATAGCAGCTGTAACCATTCTATGATCTACAGAAGTTAGGAAGCTTGGTTTCTTTTGACTTTTGTTTGGTGGTTGAACTGATCCATGTCTAATGGATTAATGCCTCCCTAGCACATTTCCACGTGGATTTTCTGATTCTAATATTAGAAAATATGGCACAGCTCTCATTTCTCCAGGCTATTCTCCATTCTAACACCTCAAAGATTGCAGAAACTTCCTTCTTTGTGAAGTCAATTCTTGTATCAAAACTGTTAGAAATTTGGTAATAATTTCAAAATATATGGAGCAGATGCTTAGATCCTCTTACTTTAAAATAACTTCTTTTTTCTTTTCAGGAAATGAATTTGAAAAATCTGCTACATTATCATATTTCTAAAAATATCTCTGTGAACAGACATATTTTTCACAGTCTCATTTACCACCATCATGTGTTTTGACAAGTTATTTAAGTACAGCTTATTTAGATCCATTTAAACAAACGGGTTTAACAATCATTAATTCTCTATTAATGGCCATCTTTCAAAAAGTTTTGTACTTCTGATATATAGATGAGTTCTTCCTATTTGGACGTTCATGTTCCTTGAACTGAGTAAAAAGATATAAAAAGTGTTTCCCTATTAGATGAATATCATGTACAAGCACCTACTTATTAATTTAATAAGTGACACAGAGAATAAACTGTTCAAAACTTTCATCCATTTAGACTGTCTGAAAATCTGAGTTCTGGATTATGGGATGTCATCTGGCAGGTAGTCTACTGAGGGCACTGACATTTGGTGAAGCTGCTTATAGGGCATAAAAATTATGTTTAGAAACTGAGAGGGCATGTGCTGAATATACTGTTCAGTCAACAATATTAGAGAAAGTCAACTGAAGCAAAAATTTGCTACTATAACAGGGTGAATATCTAAATATCTGTATTTATATGTTTATATCAAGATATTAGAGATCACTTTGATGTGAGTAATAAATAAGGCCAGTTTTAAACACTACAACAAAACTTTACTCAATTAATTCACAATCAACACACTTTTTGTTAACTGACCTTACAGAATTTTAACTATTATCATTAAATATAAAAAACTTCTCAATCTTAACATGTAATCCTAGCTATAAGTATACTCAATAGTGTGAGTACATGCAGTGACAAGACTCAAAAATGTTGTCTACACAGTCTCAAGACCTCTTTGGGAGAGAAGCTGAAACACAAATTGGTTTGTCTTATTTCTTGCCTAATTTTCCTTGCTTTTCCCTGATTTTTAATGACTCCCAAAAGGGTCTGTCATCACCCAGCTAGACAATGTGCTTTTTGTCTTCCAAACCTATTTGATCCTTTTTTCCCTGCAACTACACACAGTTCTGTCCCTTTCACTATGCTTTTACCTGCTTACATAAAATCTTTTTGTATTATGTCTAAATATACCATCAAAATAAAATGAAATATTTGTATATTCGCATTGTTTAAACTATATGGGTATTGCTAAATCCATGTAGCCATTAGCAATTGTATCCTGATTAATATAGTTGTGTTAAAATTTCACAGCTTCAAAGAGAAGACATAAGTATCTTGGCAGATAACTTAATAAAGTGGAGAACAGTCACCTTTTTATGATGGCAATATCAATCTGGAGAAGCATTTCAACAGAAGAAATCGAAGGGAAAAAAAACAAAAGGAGAAAAAAACCTTGTAAGGTGAAGTTGATCAATTTGTTCTATTTAGGAAGTTTTATCTATTTAGTTAAATTTGGATGATAGTTTGGTATTTCTAAAAAAGAGGATATTAAATAACTCAATAGGAAAACAGAATTCACCTTCTATCTTTCAGTTCTTACTGCTGCAGTAGGAAACCAGAAAACATGGTGCCCACTTTTTACTTTACCAGCAGCTACTTAGTCAAAGTAGAATTCATGGTAGATAGAGACAAATCATCTGATGGCAGAGGTTAAAAGAAACCTGTTACTATGACAACAGATAGGGTCAGATAACAAAATGAACAGACACTTTTGATCTTCAAAAAATCCTCTTTCCTTTGCTCTCTCCTCAGTTATCTGGACGACTCCATCAAACACCTCGCAGATAACAGAGTTGAAAACCCAATCGACCTTCAAGGAAGACCAGACAAGTTGGAAAGTCTATGGAAAGGTTACTATTAGAGTGGAAACACTTAGGATTATATTTTCCATGTGTGCATGTATGGCTGTGCACGTGTGTATCTTTTAGTACATTATGAGTACTATTCAAAAGGATTTACAGAAGACTCTGACATTGTAACATAAATGTAATCTTTTTCATAATGGTGCTCAAAAGAAATAGAATATAACAATCTGGTTTGCTATGTAGTCATATCGCAGTTAACAAACTGCAGGTTAAAAATAAAATAGACATTTTGGGATTTTGGAACAGTGACTTATTGCATTTGCCTTACCACTAATTGTTATTTCATGTATTCTGTGAAAGATACGAAAAATACTCTTGAACTCCAAGTCCTAAAAAGATTTCAATGTCATATTTTAGTATTACTTAGACGTATTTCAGAGATTTATGTTTTAATAACAGCAGTATGCAATGCACTGATAGGCTGGATAGGAAAAGCACTGTATTTTCACAGTTTACAGTTGAAATTTGAAATTCTTTTGTGAAAAATAAGCAAAGACCTAAGGAAAAAAACAACAAATCCATAAGAGAAATGAAATCTTACTTTTTCTTAAGTCTGAAGGGAATGACGCTTCCTATATAGTAATACCGCTGTCATAAAGGCATCTCTCAAATCAAGAACATATTTGTGGATGAACATACTTGTGACCAGGTGTTCTATTCCAACATTATTTACCATAGAGAAGAAAAGTTGAAATGTCACTGAAAGTGTAACTGAGATGGTGTACTGCATTAAATTCAGCTAAATACGAAAGACGTCTTGGGTGAGGAATCTCTCTTTACGACTGGCTCATAATTATCCATGATATTTAGTTTATGTATCTCCTATGTATTTCAGAAGGAACGTTTGCAATCAAAATAGCAAAACATAAGTGTAAAAATCTCACATGTATTCTAAAACTAATTTATCTGAGTTTCACATGAAATCAACTGATGCTAAAGTTACCAACCACTGAAAAAGGGATATGAAGGTGTGATACCATTCAAGAAAGTACACTGCTACTTTAAATATTATCAACACAGAGAGAAAAATAGCCATTAATGTCACATTAATGAAAACAAAGAAGGAAAAAAATTTCAACATGCAATCCAAAATGTCTATCATTGAATAAAATCTGTTTTCTAGAACATATTAATTTGCCTTGGCAGCCATTCTAGTCAGTGCAAGAAAAGAGATTTGATTTTAGATTATTCTACACTAGGATCTAAAAAACATTTTGATTCTTGGCTGAATAAAGTTCTAAGTTTCAATAAAATAATTTCACACTTCATAACTAGCAAAATATTTTGTTTCACAACGTTAGCCTTCAAAATAAATATTTTCAAAATATTTTTATAATATTTTTAACGACGAAGAAACCTGAAAGCTCATTACTGGCATCACAGATACTTGATATCACTTTTTGGCTGAATACTTTATTTAAATTTTAGTCCCTGGGAAGTTTCAGAGATGGTGGATTCTGTTCAGGGATTCACAGTAACAAGAGGCTTGGGAGTTTGTTTTTTTATCTCCTTTAATTTTCAGTCTGTAAAGATATACAAATTTACCTTAAGTGATTGCATAGCCACTCTATAATTGTTATCTTCACCACTATTCTTCTAGGAAATTTTCTGATTTTAGACATTGAATATTTCTGGACAGTGAGTATACACTTGCTTCTGTGTATTTATTTTTTTTAATATTCTTCAATTTAAGAGAAGCATTTAGATAAATCATTTGTAGCTAATTCCACATAATGCTTTTATCAAAAAAAAAAAAAAACCCTCATGAATTAACACTGGTTGATAAGTCTTAAGCATGCCATTTGAGTAAAATAAAAGTGTGCAGGTGAGTATCATACTGTATGTCAATACCGGAGGAAAAAAAAGAGATGTTAAAGCAAGCTAACTAATTGCCTAGCAGTACTTGTACTAATGACCATAAACTTCTACTATGCTAATTTTTCTTCACACTTTTAATTACAGATCAATAATACTTTGCAGCTGACATTTAAAAATGCTGAACTGCATGTAGAAACACAGTCTGAATAAAAACATACAACGTGCCACTGAATTTGCCAAATCAATATACTTTGCCATTTAACAAACAGTAGCGTGTAAACAGTCACCAAGATTAGCAAGTGTAAAAGACTATGCTTCAAGTACTTAATTATTGTTTAAAAACACTAAATTTCAGTTCATTGACAGCATTCCACTGCCGAGAAATTCAGCCATTCTGTAGTTTATTTTATTTACAGTTAGCATCTTTTTCAAAGGTTTGACTTTAGGTGCTGAGACACCTAAAGCTAAACAGCATTCATAAGCTCCCTATAAAACATGAAGTTCTTAAAGATCAAAAGGTGATTAATTGCATAGGCGTTAATTTACTGTTCATTACTTAAAAACGTTTCCCTTTAAAAACATTGTTTTTTGGTTTTTTTGTAGCAAGTACATTTAATAAAAGAGATCATGGCATTAAACATGTTAAACAGTACTTAGATATGTGAATATCAATATATCAATGACTCCGTTTGAAGCTAAAGGCTTGAATCGATAAAATGCCATTCAAATTTTCTGTAGTACCTTTTGCTTAGTAGGAATGAGCAATATTTTCAGTTTTGTAACCTTGGAGTTTTTCTTTTTTTTTCCCCTCCCATTTTACTCCTTTGTATTTTATCTTCATTCCATCTTAGGACTGAATTTTAGCCTGGCTATTGTCTTTAACTGACTCCCACCCGCATACAAACATTTTAGCCTTTCTCAGAGGAGATCCATCTTTAAGGAGTATGGAAGAGAACCTACGTGGAGTTGAAAATAATAACAATTCAGTGGCAGAATCAGTAATTGTTAATTTGCACATGTTATGTTCAAGTTCCACTATTTGAATTTTCTGGCCTAGGTTGGGAATTTTCAGTTGAGCAGAGGTAACAAAACGTAAAGTTGAAATAGGGATGAACAATTCATGAATGCCTACAGTACTGCATAAAGCATGTGACCACTTCAATATCACTTCTGGCCTAAATGATCGTTGCAGTAAGAGCTGCTACAACAAAAATATTCATGTTTTGCTACTGTGTGAAATATGTTAAAGGCTCTGACAACAGAGCGAGATATAAAACGGAAATCACAGCCTATGTAAAAAACAAAGTATTTTTTAAATAAAAATACATATGCTAAATCACAGCACCAAATACACACACACACATATATATATCCTACCAGTGTCTTGTTTCTCTTACAGCCAGACTTGGAGGAGGAAAGGAATGCCAGAGGCAGATGACTGGGATCCTGCCTTCTACCTATACTCCATCTAATCCACAGTAAGTAGAAATAACAAGAATCTTCTTGAGAATATCACAAAGCAGTCATTTTTGGATCAGGGTGGTATATCAAAGAGCATAGAAAATTTCAGCATAGGAAATTAAAAAATCGTCCATTGGGAAAAAGTCATTTCAACAGGATGTTGTCAACAAGCTGTTCCCTGTTCACTTCCTGGAGCTCTCAGTCAAAGAACAGATCAAGAAATCATCTCATTAATGAGCTCTTGGACATTAGTAAATTTGGAACTCACTTTTGCAACTTCTGTTGACATTAAGGAGCACTTAACTCTTGAATGTAGTTCAAATTAAGTCCATTTAGGTCAACAGATTGACTATTTTCTAAGTGGGTTAAGTATCCCCATAGGTCCTGAAGCCAACTTCATGGAAAATAACTTATACAAAATATATTCCATAAACATTTTCTACAGGGAATTTTCCCTGAGCAATATCACTCTCCTGCAGCATAAAGCATAGAAACGCCTCTAACCCTGCAACATCATCCAGTATAAGAGTGGGAAGGAGACAAGAATGGGCATGGGAAGGTGAAACATGGGAGGAGTTTATCATAGCAACTTCCAGTGTTTCATATGATTGCCATGAAAATCACATGGATGGTGAACTGTGAACATTTTCTAAATCTTGACAGACTGATGTGCAAACACGTATACTTTGTTTAAAATAGCACACCTAGACACTGTCTTTCCAAAAATCAGCCTTTCATAATGTCTACTGCAGAATTTGAATTGTTAGGATTTCTCAGAGGACACTGAGTGTTAAGGAGAGATGAATTTCTAAACGCAGCTAGATAATCACACAGATACAAATATACTTGCAACTGAGACTACTTATGAATCTCCCATATCATATGCTAACAGAAACAGTCAAGAGGGCGGACTTAACAGCATACATTTCGCGTCTGCTTTGGAAGAACTGTACTAAGCGTGCTAACTATTATAAATCCCACTTTAGGTAAACTCATTCTCTCTTGTGAATTACCACGCTAGAACGCCTAGCTGTCAATTGTTGTGGTACAATCTCACTATGCCTTTATTTCACTCTGGATTTAGTGCTAGGCTGTCTAATTTAATGCCTGAGGAGAGTTAGATGCTCACTAGTAAGTTCTACTTCAACTGACATACTGAAGATGGAGCCAATCAGTAGGAAGACACCATTTTCAAAGACCTTAGTTTCGCTGACTTCACTGAAAGTTTCAACTGTGAATAGATTTCTTGTATTGGGTGTCATTTATTTCTCCATACAGAGAATGACGTGGAAGAAATACCTCCCCCACCATGAGTTCCAAGGTTTCAAAACATGAAGGGTCCAGGCTGTTGCTTTATTTGATCCACATCTGATCTTATCTGAACCCTCTCACAGACAAAAACGTCTCATTATCCTAAGCAGGTACCTCCATGTTGCTTTTTCTCGGTTGATGCTATTCTCTTATACAACGTAAGTACTACCTAGTCCATGGAACAAGTCAACACATGGATTTTGTAGGTCAGGTACAGGAATAAACACCTGAAACTCTGGCATAAGTCTCTTTGTACAGAAATGTTAAGATATTTTTCAGTGGCAGCAAAAAGAGAATATGAAACGTAACCTTTTCTGTCCCATCTCTTATGCAAGCAGAGGACACCCTCTATCTCAGTCTATGTCACAGATAAGTGCAAGTTAGAGTTAGGTAAAAGACAATGAACAGCATTTTTGGCTCCGTTTTGTGTAACGCACTGCCCACTGACCCTTTTTTGAGGACATCTGTTGGACTGTTTGTCTTGCTGTTGTGGTCCAGAGGAACATATATCTCACACTGACAGCAGTATTTTCTGTCTCATCAACTCCCACCCTTAGACATTTGTCCTTGCCTCATGCTGCCTGCTCAGTCATGTTTGTGCAAATGTCTGTGTGTCCAGATGGTAAACCAGATCAGGACTCCATCCATGCACAGCTAGCATCCAGAGCAGTTTCTCAATCCATTTCACCTTGTGAGGGAATGCAAATACTTGTGTTGGCAGGCAACATGAGGACAAGAACAGTAGTCAAGAACAGAGATTAGAAAGTTATAAATCTAGCTGGTTTAAGTATTGATTGAAAGTAAAGTTACAGTCTATGCAGCTAGAGAAACTTAGAGTGAATTCAAACAACGCCAAGGTCCACTGCAGCTGGAAAGTGGTTAGGAGGTTCCTTTATATCACAGAATCACCAAGGATGGAAAAGACCTCCAAGATCACCCAGTCCAACCATCTGCCTATCTCCAATATTTATATATATATATAGATAGATAGATATAGATAGATAGATAGATATAGATAGATAGATAGATATAGATAGATAGATAGATATAGATAGATAGATAGATATAGATAGATAGATAGATATAGATAGATAGATAGATATAGATAGATAGATAGATATAGATAGATAGATAGATATAGATAGATAGATATAGATAGATAGATAGATATAGATAGATAGATATAGATAGATAGATATAGATAGATAGATATAGATAGATAGATATAGATAGATAGATATAGATAGATAGATAGATAGATAGATAGATAGATAGATAGATAGATAGATATCCAATATACTAATTTTCCTACTAAATTTTCCTCAGCAAAATACCTAAATACTTCTTGAACACCTCCAGTGTAAATGATTCCACCATCTCCCTGGGTAGCCTGTTGCAGCACTTGATCACTCTTTCAGAGTTTTCTCTAATATCCAACCTGGATCTCCCCTGACACAATTTAAGGCCATCCCCTGTCGACCTATTTGTAGTTATGAAGAAGAGGCTGACTCCCACCTTGCCATAGCCTCCGTTCTGGTAGCTGTAGAGAGCTATAAGATCTCCACAAACTGGAATTTCTATGCAGATAGAAAGTAGTCTTACATAAAATCATGGTAATTTTATCAAAAGCTAGTGCTCACTAGAAGTGCTAAAATTTGCTGAATGCTTAGCTTGACTTGCCAATAAGATTCTACATTCTTCTTCGTTTAAGTTCACCTACCAACAGTATGGTCAATACTAAACAATAACCACATTATTTAGTGAACGCTTTTAATTCACTCCAATATGAACACCAGCACATTTCCAACTTTCAATAGATTATAACAAGATTGGCTTGATCATGGTAGTTTTCACTGTCCACTGCCCAGTTTCTTCCATATCACTCAATTACAAGGCTAGTAGATAACCTGATTTCAGTAATATTACTCTTCTTTTCCAGCACCTCTTCAGTTCTTTTTTTCCCATTCATCATCATATGATAAAGGTAAATGAAATAGTTACTAAAAATTACATTCCAAAAACATTTCAAAATTGTCAGTTCTTTGGTTCTTCAGCTGGGAATATTTACATTAACCAAGCCTCAAAGCATTTAGTTGACTTTTAAACTATCAGCTACAATAGGTAAAATGTAAACTCTGAATTTTAAAAAGCTGGTACCTTATAGAGAATATTAAATCAATATTCAATATCAAAGAACTGAATGGGAAATCAAAACCTTAGAAATATTTAAGAATATCAAGTGTGTTGACTGACTTCATATTGCTCCCAATTTAGCACAATTAATTCATGAAGTGATTGTGGTCACTGTTTAGATATCAACACATGTAACTGGATATTTCTAAAAGCTGGTATAAGACATTTATCTCAGACCCTCTGTTTTTATACAGTGAATGTGAGACAACACAGAAACTAAAGCAACAAGAGGAAATTCTAAAAGAATGAGCAAATATAATTCTGATGATTTCTAGCTTGTTTATCTTAGAGTTCTGAAGACACTGAATATTGGTATACCTGAACTGTTGTCCAAAATATCTGTCCTGTTTGTTTTTTTAACTGTCTGTGGTAATATACCAACAAGCTGGTGTATCTCTATTGCATCAAGTGTGACGTGATTGACAGATTAGAAAAAGTTACTCTACTACAAACTAAGTTAAACAGAAAAGTTACACAACAGAACTCATAGAGGAAAAACAAAAAAAGAAAACAGTAACTTCTGCAAAAATATATTTCTCATTTTCTTTGACTATGAAAATAAAGGTAAAAGGAAAACTACTAACTATGTGACAGATTTTATTTCATTCTTCAAAAGCTTTTGACCAGCTTTCTGGCAGCTTGCTGCTACCAAACTAAGTTTGAATGACTAATTTTAGAAAAGACAGAAAACAATTCTCTTTAATATTGTGTATATTACTGGTTAAAAGTGCTTGGTAAAGTACGTGAGCATACAAACACCATATGGTTTCTTGAACAAGTTAAAGCATCATAATGAGGAAGTTCAATAAGTCATTCAAACACATGGGAGAGAAGGGCAGATTTCCACCTGTAACTGACTCCAAGGCAAACTCAGGTAAGAGATCTTATTGTATTCATTCTGTACAGTATACCAGAAACTATCTGGTGTGTTCAGTCTCAACAGTGTGAAGTTAAGTTTTAGTTTCTCACTCTGGGGGAAAACCGAGGAGTATTCTGAGACATCAGCAATAGAATTTTCAGGTTCCATCAGCATCCCAGACTGGGATGCCACATGCAACTCCTGGGAACCTGGTGGAAAGCAGAATCTGATGTCACAGACAGCCATCCCACTCATAGTATCAGTGGATCTTTGAAGAAAGACAACTGCATTGTATAGGGGATTCATACAGAGATAGGTCTTGTTTGTCATTCTCAAAGTGTTAAGAAGGGTACCCTTCTCTCTATATTCCGATACGTTTAGAGCTAATTGACTGAAGTGGCTTATTCTATTGGGAACCTGACGTGCACTCCCAGAATACCTCTATTAATTTATCTCAATCCTCTGAACTGTCTGACTTTTTTTGACTAACTACGCACATTAAAGTGAGCCAGGAGAAGGATATGCCAGCTGTATTACTGACCTAGAACTCTAAAGGATAATGATGGAAACCACAGTCACAATGTCAATCTGCCTCAAAGTGATATACTACCACAGCACAGTTCTCACCATTAAAAATACACAGAATTTTGAGATGAAAGTAACTCAGTTCATCAGGATGACCTAACACACACATACTACACATAGTGGTTTGTTTACCTGATAAAGTATAAAAAGGACTCAAAGTAATTACAGCATAATTTATAATGCTTTTCTTTAGCTATGTTCAGGACTTGTAAAATACAAAATTAATAGACAAACATGAATATTCTTGTCATTTATTTATATATTTTCTTCAAAATAAATAGTGTTTTTCACTGTAAAAACATCATTTCAGAAAACTTTTGACTAATTTTAATCAAACATTCAGCTATATTTATAAATTTGTGAACAGTATCTCACTAACTTTTAGATCCTTGAAATCAGAGCTATTTATATTCAGGGCTTTGTAAACTACATAAACTATGTTTGTGTCGCTCCTTGAACCAAACTGTATGACGTTTATAAACAATAGTAAGCAGGTATTTTAAGACCTCTGAAAAAAGGCATTTGCTTACTAGTCCTATGATCTGTAGAGTTATAAAATTCCTGAAATTGAGAAGCTTACAATTTTTTTGGATCAACACTGCAGAAGCACACATCTATCAAGTAAAACCTGTGGCAGAGCACTGAAATAAAGTCTATTAGGATGCCGATATTTTTGAGCCCTGTGAAGCTCAAGTGTTTGTTTTCAAAATATTAGCTAACAAATTGCATAAAATATCAGAAAATATTACATGATACAGGTGCCTGTGATTTACTATTAAAAAAAAAAACAACAATGTTGCTAGATGAATATCAAATCAAGGTAAATCAGCTTCAACCAGAAAGTAATATTTTCTAATTATCTTGGCACCTACTTCAGACATTGCAAATGAACAAAAATGAGTTACAGATGTAAAATTTGGAGAAAAGACAAGTGGTAGTCACTGCAGCAGTGGTTGAAAGCACGCAGTAAAAATGAAGTCCCCCAAAGCCTGGAGCAAATGGCTTACCAGAAGAAAATTTCATTTTTCTTCATTCCTAAGTTCCTGAGATAATTCCGTTAGTCACTGAGCTAGGACTGTCAAACCAAACTTCACAGCAACATACGAATGGCCATTAAATCTAGGAAAAATCAGCTTAACTTTTCAAGTACCTAAATACCAATCACAACCCAAATACTGGATCTAGAATATGACTGCATTTGTAAGGCCCACTTTCAGCCTTGAAAGTGTCATGATCATCACAACAATTAGAAAATAGGGAGTACACTTCAAAGGTTAGTTGAAGCTATCAAGCTCTTTCAAGCAGGGCACCTCCAGCTTTACTATAGTGAAGAATTTATCTTCTCCAAAACTTTGGTGTGTTATTGGGTAACAGGTGATCTCCAGTTACAAAGATCCAGCAGGATCAGTCCTACCACAACCAATCTTGTAGTACAAAGAAAAGGAAGAAGTTATCACTATACAAAGCAATGGACTGCAGATAAAAATCTCAACTAAAATAACAAGTAAGTATACTATTTTTGCAAATGTCTACGGCAAGATGGAACTTCACATCTTCTTGAACAGATACAGTTTATCTGACAAGTTAAAATGTGAATATTTAAGAAATTTTACTATTTGTTTGATTAAAGAATATTAATTTGTGCACGTATCTTATGTACTATTGTATACACACATATTCAATAATTGTCATTTAATTTCTCCTGTCATCTGAAAACAACATCCTGATTTCATAGTATAAGTACACTGTATAAATGGAAAGCTGCTCTACTTCTATTTAAGTATTCAGTGAGCAGATGAGTTTCAGGAATATAATTCAATTTAATACCAGTAATTTATGTAAATAAATGGCTAATGTGAAAGAATCACAAGTGGAAATTAGGAATACTCAATTTTTCATTATACCTATCAAGAGAATCCACTGTTCATTAAAAAGTTCTAAAAATAATAATGCTCAGTTTCTCCTACAACACATATAAATTTTTCATTTTCATTTTAAAATTAGGATTGTGTGATATACATGTTTTTCTGAGCACATATTAATTGAATTTAAACTTTTCTGTTAAATTATTAACCATGACATTAGTATGTCCTAATGTGAGTAAATTAAGAAATCTAGAACTGTAGGAATTGTAGGAAGTAGTTGTATCAAAGGAACTGGTATTAAAATTGCCAGGAATTATCTAGAATTTGGTACCTCAAGTTTGTTTCTTTGCAAAAAAGAAGTAACCTAATGCTTGATTTTCAGCCTAGTTTAGGAGAGGTTTTAGATTTCACATGAATCATAAGAGTTGTAGGAGTTGGGAGGGACCTCTACAGATCATCTAGTCCAACCCCCCTGCCAAAGCAGCTCCCCGGACCAGACTGCACAGGTAGGCATCCAGGCGGGTCTTGAACGTCTCCAGAGAAGGAGACTCCAGAAACTCCCTGGGCAGTTTGTTCCATTGCTCTGCCACCCTTACTGTGTAGAAGTTCCTACACACATTTGTGTGGAACTTCCTATGCATCAGTTTATGGCCACTTCCCCTTGTCCTATTACCACACACTGCTAAGAAGAGTTCAGCCTCATCTCTTTGCCTCCCATATCTTAGATATTTATAGACATGGATCAGAACCCCTCTGAGTCTTCTTTTCTCAAAAAAGAATTAACCCAAGCCTCTCAGTCTTTCCTCATAAGGGAGGTGTTCCCTGCCCTTTAATCATCTTTGCAGCCCTCCTCTGGACTCTTTCAAGGAGATCCCAGTCTCTTTTGTACCGTGGTGCCCAGAACTGGACACAGTACTCCAGGAGAGGCCTCACCAGAGTAGAGGGGGAAGATCACCTCCCTTGACCTGCTGGCCGTGCAGGTCACCCCAAGACGCTATTGGCCGTTTTGGTCGTCCACCAGAGCACACTGCTTGCTCATGGCCAACCTGCCATCCACCAATACACCCAGGTCCCTCTCTTTAGAGCTCTCTCCAGCAGGTCATCCCTCGACCTTTTACAGTGCGTGCAACTATTCTTCCCTAGGTGCAAAACTCTACACTTGCTCTTGTTAAACCCCATCTGCCCAACTCTCCAGGTCTTGCTGAATGGCAGCACAGCCTTCTGGCATGTCAGCCATACCTCCCAGCTTTGTATCACCAGCAATCTTGCTGAGGGTGAACTGTATCCCCTCATCAAGGTCATTAATAAAGATGCTGAACAGGACCAAACCCAGCACCGACCCTTGAGGAACACCTCTAAGTACAGGCCTGCAACTGAACTCTGCTGCCAATCACAACCCTCTGAGCTCTGCCAGTCAGACAGCTCTCAGCCTACCTCACTGTCCACTCATCTGTTCCACACTTGATCAGCTTTGCTATAAGCTTACTGGGAGACCGTCAAATGCCTTACTAAAATCAAGGTAGCCTACATCCACTGCTCTACCCCTATCCACCTAGCCAATGATGACATGATAGAAAGCCACCATACTGCTCAAGCACGACCTCTCCCTGGTGAACCCACGCTGACTACTCTTGATAGTTCTCTTCTCTTCCAATTGCCTATTATTGACTGATTGCAGTTATCAGTAGACAATGTTCTTCCTCATCATGGAACTGCACTGGAAACTAATAATTGTATTATAAACAAATTAAGGTTAAGATCTACATCATTCAGATATGACAGTCCCTGATCATTTTTAAAGCCTAGAAATATCACTGCCCAAGGAGAAGACAACCCTTTATTTATTTATTGAGAAGGTTGCTTTTAATAGGCAGCAACTGACCGCATGCAATTTATCTGAACCTATGTTAGACTTGTATTTCAATAACATATCATGCTAACGAGGAAAATGATAAACTTTCCAACAAAGTGAAATTCCAGGAAACAAATCACAGGCAGTAAAACCTAACTGAGAGTAATAATGCCCACCTCAAGACTGGAGTTTGGGATTGTTGTTGTAATTCGACGGAAAGAGCAACAAAACAGCAGAGCAGCAAGACCTCAGACCACAGCAAGCATTTGCTCAAACCCAACAGCGTTGGACACAGAAATAAAGAAAAGAAACTACTTACCTTCAGAAGGTCTCATCTATACAGCAATCTCCAAAGAAACATCTTTGCCTCCACAACCAATCCTCAAATGAGATCTGGGAAGGGGTGAATCCTGGCTCCACCTCTCTGATCACTCAGGTGCGCTGCATGTACCTGAGCTCCCCTGGGTTGGCTCTGACTTCCTATCAGGTGCTCAATCACTGTCTCAAGCTGTGATTTAGCATTTCCACTGCATTAGTTGTGTGTTGTTGTTTTCGCAGAAGAACAACTTCTTCTGGGGGGGGTGGGGGGGGGGAACACAGATGGGTCTAAAAAAAACCAACGGCAATGATTTGAGAAGGAACAGTAATTTACTAAATCTAACAAAACTGAACAAGCTGGGAGTGAGAAGTAACCAAGATATGAGATCTTACCTTAGTAAAACTGCAGGGGAAGCACACGTGCTTCATCCCTCTGGCACGCCGAGAGCAAAGCCCGCCAGAGAGCGGCTGTTGTCCGGTCCGGAGCTCCACCCCTCTTCCCCTCCCTGCCAGAACATTAACTCATTAACTCCCAACATGATGTTCTGATGTGGAATACCAGCAGCAAAAAGAAAAACATCACAAAACCACAATAACAACTGCTTATCATATGTGTAAATATAATGATTCTGGAAGGTGTACATTCTGAACTCTGTCATGACTGTTGTGATAAAGACCATGCGATTTGATACCTAAATCCTAAATGCTCCACACTGTATTTCTTTGAATACAACAATAATAGAATCATAGAATCATAGGGGTTGGAAGGGACCTCAAGAGATCATCGAGTCCAACCCCCAAATGCATCATTTGAACACTGTCATGCCACATCACCATGTTGACTGCAGTTTTTGTCAGTTATTCCTACTTTTATATTATGATCTGCAGCATGCAAGTGAATTTCATGCCTGATGGTGTCAACTTGTATAAGTAGACCTTAGTGATGGTAGAGATTATTTTCCATAAAATGATTACTTTTAGTGGGTTTCTTTGTAAGAAATATAAAAAATGCTTTCCTTATGAGTTTTAGCATAGTTTTAGTTTGAACCTTTCTATCTATGGAGATAACTTGGAGTTTGATTAAGCTTGGATTTGATTAAGATTAGATGTGGCTAAATGATTTAGCTAATCTCTAGACTGAATATCCCATATTGAGATTCTGGTGGAGTTTTTAAATGTGCTTTTAAATGACAAAGTTCCCATAGAGTAATCCATTCTCAAGGATGAAAATAAATGTGTGTTATACTGAATTATGCACCAGCTCTTTCATTCTTGAGCCAGAGAATCTTGTTAATTTGTCTTCAGCTCTTTGCTAAGTGGAAGTGCTTTTCATTTCAGAGTGTTTTTGAGCTGTTGATCATGCACCCCTATCAATCATCTGTACAGGACTATGAAAAGCTCCCTTTAAATTCTGTATCATACCCCTACATTTGTACACGTATCTGCATATATATGAGGCTGCAGGATATTCTCAATCTGTACATCATTTCTACATGAAACCTGGATGCTGGTCATCACTTTCTGAAGTTCAGGTGAACTAGGTACATGTACTTTAGTACATGCCAGTAAAAATTAAGGAAATCTCAGCAGTTCTCTCGTGTAGGTATAGTTGTTACCCCTATATGATGGATTTACTAGTATTTGCTGCAGATGTCTATAATTCGTGGCAAGTGTTTCAGCCTCTGCTTATGCAGCTTGAACTTACCATCAAAAGCAAGGAAAAAACATTTTTTAAAAAGTAGACATTTGAAGTGATCCTACTCATTCATGAGTTGCTATATTAAAACAAAGCCTTAGGCCTAATAGAGTGAACCACTGCAAGCACATTTAACTGAGTATACCAGCCATGGGTATGTGTGTTAGTGCTGCCATTAATGAAGTCAAAATATGTAAGTGTGATAAAAATACTATAGAACATTATTTCATCCATTGTATTTTAGAAGAAACTTTGTCTAATCTTTCCACTTTACCTAATTAAATGCTTAATACTGCCAATACTTGCGGAAATAATTACCTTTATTTGTCTACCATTAAGTTCAGAGGGATGATAACATCAATAATAACATTATTTGGAAAAAAATAGAGCAAGGCAGGCTAATTATAGAATTCTGCTTAATAAAAGCGTGACTCCATTGCCTTTAGCATTGACATAATATGGTTTGGTATAATGATTATAGTTTTAAGGGGAAAATAGCTACCATGTTTGTCTCAGCACCTTTATTATTTAAATGATCATATATTATATAATTACCTTCAACATAACCAACCTATCTCTTGGAAGATCTGCAGCAAGGGAAAATAACTTACATCTAATGATTTTTCTGGCAGTCAGTCCTTCCTTCTGTACCCTTTCATGTGAATGAGTATATTGATACTGGTTTGAAAAGCAGAGACTGGAAATGCATAAGAAACACTTCTGCCAAACACCTAGACACAAGAGAGAAAATGTCTTTCTAGTCATCTGATACCAAGATTCTATTCCCAGAAGTATATCTAGATCTGTGCTAAATGTCTAGTTCATTTGTTATGTGTACTTAGGGTCTTAGAGAACCATGACATTTTTTATTTATTCTTCCCTATCACTTCTTCCCTTCTCCCACAGCTTTGCACTTCTCTGTCCCCCTCTCTCTTCGCAGGTGTAATTTCATAGGAAAATATTATCTTGTCACAAGACTCTTTTTGCCCTCCAGCTCAGCTACTAACTGCAACTTATTATGCTAGCAAATTTCACTACAAAGTCACTGGTACTGTGAACCCAAGAACAGGATCAGAGAGCAAAGGGAAAGGGGAATCTCTGTGAGAATAAGTGAAGCTAGCATGGGTGTGGGAGAAGAATCCCAAAAGCCAGAAGACCTCCAAATCTCCCATCTCTGGAATGATACTTGTAGATTTGATAGCCTCCCATAGGCTCCTGACAATAACTTAAACTGTGACATACACAAACTGAGACTAAAGGATGGGTAACAGTTGCTTGTTCTGCTAGCCAGACAATTTTATAGGCAGACAGGGCAATTACAGTTTGTATAGTATGGTCTTTTGTGTGACGCAGGACCCCTAAATTTGTAGTTCACACTTTTGTTTTAAAATTAAGAACTTGGAAAGCTGTTCTAGGAGAACTAGTTATTCCTCCAGGCAAATTATCATTCTGTCCATTACTTCTGTTCCTTAGAGAAAAAAACAGCAGGTGGGGAGACAGAAGAGAAGGCCTGTGTCTGTCCCAGCAGCATTCCTCATTCTTTATAAAATAGAGCCTCCCTTTAGTCACAGTAATTTGATGGTTTTCTGTTCACAAGACCTCAGCGTAGGCTATATCCTTTTCTCAGGTTTTCTTGAGAGAAGATATGTTGCCTTATCAGATGATGTTTATAATTTCGTGTAACTGAACGGAAGGTATGCAAATTATCTTATTAGCTAATGCCAAATATGGAACTACAAAAAGCTCAGCAAATAATTCATCTGCTCCTGGCCACGGATTTGGCAAGACTGCAAATAATTATACTCTGGTGCTATACAGGCATAAGGAAGAATACTGTAGTGATGTCTGAGTCATTCTCCAGCACAGAGAAATTAATGTGCAT
Source organism: Oreortyx pictus (assembly GCA_036925125.1). NCBI lineage: Eukaryota > Metazoa > Chordata > Aves > Galliformes > Odontophoridae > Oreortyx > Oreortyx pictus. The sequence goes on from JAUPFR010000003.1 coordinate 59,922,586, forward strand.
CTACTTTGGGAAAATACAGATGACTGGAAACAAATGATGGATTGATTAAAAAAGCATACGATTCTGATGAAATCTGAAGTATCGTGTCACAAGTAAGTTATACTACAATCGGTGACTAATTGAAACCCCTTTAGCACATAAATATCTCTGTCATGTGTGAACCAGAAGAGACCTAGATTCCTATGGTTTCAAACCTTGAAATCGAGTTGGCATCAAATTGTATCATGGCATGGTGATTAGCCACACTGTCAGTAAGCTTGCAGCAATGGTTCTATTTGAAGACAGTTTCTCAAATCTGTCCAAAAGCCACATGCAGTGATGTCACCTTGAACATTGACAGGGTGGGTTTTTCTTGATTCTTTCATGTTTGAAGTCTAGGGTTGTAAACCCCAATTTCTGGATCCAACCGAGAAACAGGAGATGGTTTAAACAAAAGCAGCAGGGGAAGATGAAAGAGGCTTACCAAGCAGAGTTGTGTGCGTGTCAGTAAAAGGGAGCTAGTGCATCTGAACTGTAACCGTTTGAGAACCCTCTCCAGCCTGACGCACCCTGTTCTTCAGCTTTGCAAAAGGACACTTGATAACCACTTTTCCCAAGAGTTAGGAAAAGACTATTTGGCAGGACACAGAGAATGAGATATGATAGTCCTTAAAGCAGTCTTTTTCACTTTGAGACCCTAGTAAGTAGCACAGGATGAAGAGAGTCGTTGCCTCCTTAGTGGCACAATCAATAGCCTGCAAGTATTCAACGTGAAAGCTGTATGTAAAGAACAGAAATGAACTTGCAGATTTTTTTGTTTTTCAATACTGCAGTGATTCAAACAGCTGTTACCAAATCTGATGGATAATTGTAGCTATTGTGTTGTGTTCAGGATGTTGTAATCAGGTTCCTTTTTTTTTTCCAAAACTTTGTGTAAGTACTGCCTGACAGCAATTGGACTATGTGGCAGACCCTCAAAGGAGAGGTGATTGCTGTGTTTTGTGACATGAGAACCACAGGAATGTGAAAAATGACAATTGGGAGCCTTTTATGTTTATGTTGTTATGGATTCCATGAAGTTAATGTTACTATTCAGAGTGTCTAAGCTTAGTCAAAGCTTTCTTTAGATAGCACATTAATGTAATGGATTGTTTTCCATGTCTGTTTAATTTTAACAAATTGTTCTGTTGCCTCAATATTGTAAGTTTAAGGAAATCCAGCTGTCAATTCCTATTAAACTGTCCTGAGTTCTATATTGTTAATTCAGTTGTCTTTCACACTCAGGCTGCTAAACCTAAAGAACTCTTTACAAAGGCAGATTTATGATGGATGCCATCTGGCCTGATAGAAGGAAACAGATATTGATTTTTAATATTTTCTCCAAACTTGTTTACTCTAGGATAATACAGCAGCTGTGTGGAGGCTTGTCTCAGAGTGGAAAGGATTATTACCAGTGCCTTTTGATGAGATAAATTACCTAGAATGACTTGAATGGCTAAAGGGTATACTTTGATGTTATGTCGCTTCATTTACCCTTATGACTAAATGATTATTGATTTTATATTTTTAAGCTCTTGGAACGTGAAAATAAGTTGGCAGAGAAGCCTAGCTGTGTTAGTTTTATTAATTTATTTCTGCAGGGCATAATTCACTTTGGACCAGGTTGCGAAGGTTTTGGGTTCATGACCGACTCCAGATACAGTTGCAAAGAAATGGCTTATTTATATAGTCATTGCAAGTAGTTCCAAAATCAATACAGTCTGGGATTGGATGATTAAACTTAGTCCCTTTGTGGGATTCATTCCTGTAGCTACCTCTGAAATGATCTTGACTGAAGCAGATTCATGTGATCCAGTCTACAAATAGCAAGTTTGTTCAAGTTGAAATATTATTTTTTGCTCATCATTTTTTTATCTGCTGTGTTCACACAGTGACATTTTAACAACCAGAAAAAAAAGCACTTGATTGACTACTTCAATGAAATCACTAATCTGCATTCAAAGAGTTGCCTCCAAAGACTACTTAGATTTTCCATGGATAGATTTAACTACTGCTTTGATCAGTTAGTCCCAGTATGCAGTGGATTTAGGTCTCTGTACTTCTGTAGGCAGCAGGAATCCAAGGTGTACACTAAACCTTTAAATAGTCTTCACAGTTCAAAACAGCCTTTTGAGTACAGCAGACACCTACATATTTCTGTGAAGTATTGCCTTTTCTATCATCATTTAACATGTTAGTACTATTTAATGTTTGTCAGAAATGTGACTCTGTTGTCAGGCCATTGAAGTATTTTGTAGACTCTGGAACAAGTGCAGAAATGGGCTTGAAAAAATTCCTGTTTCCCACAGCGATTATTTGTATATGTGTTTTGTTTGGTGCTTTGTTATATCTTAAGGAGTTATACTTATTTTTTTCTGGAAATGTTCAAAAACTAAAATGCTGCTATACAGTACTTATTCTCAAAAACTGAGATTTAAAATCCTGACATTTCATTTACTTAGACTGTGATCAAATGATTAATAGTATTGCTAATAATATTTCAGCTATCTAAAAGGAACTGAATGCAATAAATTGTGACAAAAGCTACGATTCTAATGAAGTTTATGGTTTGGAAGAGTTAGCAGTGAATAATACCGTCTAAGACTGTCTAAACTAAAGAGTAATGACGCAAAAGCACGTATCTATCCCTCTTCTGTATAGGCTATCAACCATATCAACCATATGCTTGTCTCTTGTTCTGATAAAAGAACATGTGGAGATATTTTAAAATACTTCTCACCTAAACACACGTGTTTCTAAAACAGAGAGATCTTTCTAAATGTTAAGTTTTATGTAAATAATTCTATTTGCTTGAAGAATGAAAGTGTGTATGTGAGAGAGTATTGTCAGTCAGAAGTATCATTCCCCCAAAGGATCTTTTATTGTTATGAACCTTGGCAATGTATTTTACAGAGTTAAAAAGAGGTGTAAAACACTTTTCCTTACTTTAGCCACACTATATGTATAATTAATGTGTAGTAAATTATATGGCCCAGTTTAAGGCTTGTTTAAATGCATAGGATTTGAAGTCTAATGCAGGAATAAAATAACTTTTGGATCAGTGTAATGTAATATGTTGATCCATTTTACAGGGTGGTGGTGATTATTTAATTAATCACCTTTTGACAATTATTCACACTGGTCCGAATCAAGGTCTCCATTAAAACCAAAGAATAGCTTCATTACAAATGACCCATAAAAGTGTCAAGTGCTGGCAGGGAAGACAAGTAATTTCCTTTCCCTTTAAAACCATTAGATCAAATGATGGAGGTGGGGAAGGTGATGAAGTGCGTAATAGTGTGATTACAAAGAACAGCTTAAACAGTAAATTTGACAGCCATGTTAGAGTGGGCAGAAGATAAGGGTTACAAACTACAGTTGGTTCTATACCACCAAAATCTCTTAATTTCATAAGAATATAGGAATGAGTGGATTATATTTTTGAGAAACTTTTTATCATCTTTAGGTATTTATTTATAAATTGAGAGTTGTAAATCATCTAACTTGAAGCGATGTAGTTATAGAATAAATACTGAATTACCATCTGACTGTTAAAACATCTGACTGCTTAAAATAATGGTTAATTCAGATGAAATAGTTTTTCAGTCTTTTCTTCTATGAAATCTTTTCCACATCTTATTACTTAGAAAAGCAACAGAACTTTTACACCGATGTCATTATATTGGGCCCTTTCTTTTACAGCTGAGAAGAACAAAAAATTATCAATTGATTCTGTGTAGAATTGAAGCTGCACAGATCTTTGATTAAATGTAAATGCTGTACATCCTGCTGAAAGTCCTTGTGTAATTATTATGTCAAAAAATGTGAAAAGGTTTTAATCCTCATCTTCTAATAAAATCCTGATGGCCACAACAGTTTCTCAACAAAAACATTATTTATTGCACTTTTCAACTCAAAATACCATTTCTTTCCTTCAATAGTGAGTCCTGACCAGTACACATAGAAAGTAAGCATGAATGTAGTTTCAGAAAGAATAACAGGATGTCTAACTAAAATGTCACTTCTTGATGGACTGAATTGGAGAAAACCTGAACCACAAACCATGTTCTGATTTTAACATGTTTAATAGTAGTTGTAGCTTTCAATGCTGTTGAGTTTTCTGTTGTTTTTCTGTGTGTGTATGTTTGTTTTTGTTTTATTGCATTACTTCAGATTGTAGAATAAAATTCTGCTGAAGAATTCTGATGGTGATCTTACTTTTTATATAGGCACATCAGTGACAATTTTAGAAAGCTTTAGAAAGTTGTAGTATCATCACAACCACACCTGAAAATTTTACTTTCACTTTAAGGTTCTGGATAATCTTGCTAGCATAGATTTCACTTACTAGAGAAGATGAATATATATTTACTAGTTTTTCAAAAGAGCAGCAAATATTGACCAGTTTCTGAGATGTATTTGTTAAATCTACTTGTCATTCTTTCTTTGATCTTCATTTGTTTTAAAATCTTGCACCTAGAGTTGGACAAGTTACTGTAAAAATCCCAAAAGTTCAAGTGCTGTTTCTAAAAACTAATGGCTATTGACTTTCATTTGGATTTCTGTGATGTTATCTAACCCTGTAAAACATTTGCGGTATGCAGTTTACATTGTATCTAGTGATTGTATAATCATTATTGATTTTCCTTGTGTGTAGTACCTATGTCAAACAACCTAATATATTTAAATGGTGATTATTTCAGCAATATATCTATTATTAGATAAGATCAAAGGCAGCTAAATGTGTAGTAGATAGGGAGATAAGATGATATAATATGTATTTGTGCCAGTATCAATGCCCTTTTGTGCATAAAAGTGCAGTTCGTAGTCTTTAATGATTAACTCTCTGAAGCATGTTGTGATTTCTATCCTGTAGTAGAATAAAGTACGACAGATGGATTAAAGGAAACCCAGTTTTTAAGCAAAAGGCCTAGGAGTTATGTAAATGTAATACAATTAGATGAATTGCTTTTCAAAGACCATGGGAAATCACTGTATACTCCATTCACTTCTTGTTTTCCTACCAGTACTTCTGAAGAAAACCAGAAATATATGTAGAAAGATACAAGATTTCCCAGAGGATATAATTGCTTTTAATCCCATGAGTATGGATTAACAGAATAACTCGGCCCATAAGAGCAAATGATTTCTCATGCTAATCTCATGAGTAGAATGGTTATTGTATTTTATTAGTGATCAAACACTATTCTACTTAGGCTGTACAGAGAAGTGGCAAATCTAATGCATTCATTTAGTATCAAAGAATCCTATACTTGTGGAATTTCTCTGTTTTTACTATTATGGTTTAATTAAAATATGTTTCTGGTCAATAAAGAAATGTTGCACTATTCATGTCATGCAATTTCTGAAAGTACAAATACACCTGTAGAGTTCAGGTGAATGTATAAACAGTCCTTTCATTTTTGTTATTTTGCTATTTCAACACTTTCTACATTGCTCAACAAGAAGATGCTGCATTTGAAAATATGTTATCTGTGCACACAATAAATTTATTCCTTGAATATGTTAATGTATTTTCTTTCTGACAGCCTTATTACAATTTTTAACTAGTTCTGAAAGATAGAGCCTGTGATGTTTCAAAAAGCATGCAGCCATCATCTGTGGTCCTATTTTCAGTTTTGAAATGTCCAAGCACTAAGCTTTAAACCTGAGTCATTGCTAAAAGCTCACAGTACAATGTGCATGTAGGATTATGTGATTGTTCTGGTGACCAATATTACATGGGTAACACAAGGAGGAAGAAGTGACACACAGTCAGAGTATCTATTCATGAACTGCTTCAGATGGATTAAGAATAGGTTTCTAGATACTGGTGTTCTGCTCTCAGTTTAAGTTGGTCTGCAAGTACAAAGATGCCCACTTGGGAATGCCTCCTGGCTCTAGTACAAGATACCCACACAGGATGTTCCATTACTGTAGTTTGCCACAGTGACCCAGACTTGAATTACCCTGCTGCTCCAGGCTGATCCCCATTCTGACTAAATGTGTGTCTGGATGACAGGTATTCTCATCTCTGTCCCACCCCTAGAAGTGTTCAAGGCCAGGTTGGACGGGACACTGGAAAAAATGATTTAGTATTTAGTACATGATAAAGGGGGTGGAACTAGATGATCTTTCAGGCCCATTCCAATCTGTGATTCTGTGATTCTATGATAGGACAGTACTGCTTTCAGTCAGGAAAGCTTCTTGTCTGATGCATTCTCAATTGATTCTCAGTTGTGGAAACTTAAAGCTTTTTTCATTGGAAGATTTCCATGTGAAACTATGACAGAGCTTTGTGATGGCATTATTTTCAATAATATTTTATAGATTCTTATTGTTTAAGTCTTGTCAAAGCAACACCGAGAATTTGAACACTTCTGTTGAGGGTGGTAGAGTAGCAAGTGAATCTATACAGCTACTTACCAAATAGGTATTTGAAGGGAAGGCTAATGACAAATTTTAGATTGTGGAGATGACTTCATCATGTTCCAGATCAACTAAAGATACCATATTCTGTACAAAGTGTTGCAGTCCAAAAATAATTGTTGACCTGTCATTACAAATTGGCATAGCTATTCCTGTGCAAACCAGCCAGATAGGCTTTTAATTGCAGGACTAGTACCTATATAATTATCTCTGTTGTGCATACAAATGCTCCAGGTGAACCTGTACTATGTGCAGTCCTGTAACATGTCAAGAAGCTAAACAGATGTTGGCTCTAGTGGCTTGAAAAAGTGGAGACTCCTAAATTAAGGAGACTCCTAAATGAACCCAGCTTCACAGAGAATGTCCCAACAGCACTTCCATCCATGTACTCATAATAATTCAGTTCCATCCTACCACTGTGGGCCTTTATTATGACTTCACAAAGGAATAGGTGGGAAAGTGCAATTAAAAAATCCTCTCATTTTTCTGCAGAAAGTGCAGTAATGATGCATCGTTCACATTTAGAAGCTGAATTGTGTGAGTTTCCTTTTTGTCCCCTGATATATTACACTTTGAGTAGTGATGCAGTTATTCATGCAAGACTGTAGTTCATCCCATTGCAATCACTAGTAAAACATGAAGGAAAAAAGTCTACTGCAGTCATGTCTGGAGCCTACAATTTCTTCTCTTACAGGCAGAGTGTGTGAGAAAACAGGAGTAAGCAGCCAGAAGCAATGCTATCAGCAAGCTTGCAGAGGGTAGCCTAGCTGTGAAGTTATTCTTCTATGTTTCTGAGGGTGATCGTTCAACTAAAATGTTCATTTGTTTATTTTAATGTGGTCTTTTCCATCTGCAGGAAACAGAGCACCCAGACAGGATCAAACTTGCTCTTTATGTAAATGCATATTTTAATAATGTTTGTAATGTAATTTTTTTCAGTTGATAAAGTTCTTTCTCAAACTTCAGGCATATAAACAATCTAAATGAGTCTGTATTTACTGCCTGAAGCTTTAAAAATGTCTGTTAAACAAGTTTAAGTAAACCCCTCAAACCTTAAATCTTTTTATGCTAAATACTAAATCTCAAAGCAAAAGGACCCAGAGACCAAAAGGATGCCATGGGGCAAATTGCAGACGGAGTCTCTAATTCTGTGTGTCCTTGAATTTTATTGCACAATTTCTGTCTCTTTCCAAAAGGGTGCAAAGAGGAAGCTGAGAGGAACATGTTGAGAGTAAGGCTGTTATGTCACTGCATCATATAGAGCCGCTATGCACAGGAGTTCTGCTGGTTGTTTGCAGCAACAAGACTTCTGCACATTGCAGCTTTGAGCTTCAGGGAAATACTTCTCCCTTTCCACTCTCCCCTTTAATTTCACATTGTTTTTGTCCCTTGTCAAGTCCATGAAGTCAGACTTTATGCATGGTGCAGGGGAACTGGCAAGAAACTCCCCTCACCCATTATCACAGTGCTTAAGGACTTACATCTAGGAGAGATTCAACATCCAAGGTGTCTTTAGGATCCAGGTTAACTTTACAGCAAGTTTCTCTAGGGGAGGATGACCAGATATTCCATCTCTGCTCTTATTTTTTCCTACCATTTGTGGGAAGACAGGCAATTTTCCTTCCTCTTCCTTCCCTTCCCTTCCCTTCTCTGTTGTTACCTCTTCCCAGCTACTTGGAAAATCCTGGTAGACTGACACCCTGACTTTTGTGCTAGGCTACATAATCACTTGCAAAAAGTTTGCCTCCAGATACATGATCAAACACAGAAAACAAGTACTTCCTTCTGACTTCTGTGCTTATTAATTATACTCTGGTCAAGGTTACTCCATCCAGACCTGTGAGGTTTTAGGGTGAGAGACAGTGGAGGGATTCTTGGTATCACTATTCATAACAAAAAGTCTAGTAGGAAATGTGTTGCCTGTACATTTCATAGAAACACCGAATGGCCTGGTTTGAAAAGGACCTCAAAAATCATCTAGTTTCAGCCCCCTTGCTGGGGGCAGAGTTGGCAGCTGCTAGACCAGGCTGCCCAAAGCCATGTCCAGCCTGGCCTTGAATGCCTCCAGGGATGGGCCATCCACAACCTCTCTGGGCAACCTGATCCAGTACATCACCACCCTCTGAGTGAAAAACATCCTCCTAACATCCAACCTATATTTCCCCTGGCTTAGTTTAAAACCATTCCCCCTTGTCCTATCACTATCTATCCATGTAAACAGTACCTGCCCCTCCTGTTTACATGCTCCCTTCAAGTACTGGAAGGCCACAGTGAGGTCTCCCAGGAGCCTTCTCTTCTTCAAGCTAAACAAGCCCAGTTCCTCAACCTTTCCTCATGGGAAAGGTACTCTAGCCCTCTAATCATTTTAGTAGCCCTCCTCTGGACCCATTCCAAGAGCTTTGCGTCTTTCTTTTGCTGGGGGCCTCAGGCACAGTACTTCAGATGGGGCCTCACAGGAGCTGAGTAGAGGAGGACTATCACCTCCCTCTCCCTGCTGGCCACCCCTTTTTTAGTGCAGCCCAGAATATAGTTGGCCCTCCAGGCTGCAAGCACACTCTGATGACTCACATCCAGCTTCTTGTCCATCAGGACCCCCAGGTCCTTCTCCACAGGGCTGCTCTCCAGGAGTTCTTTCCCCATTTCTCCCATGTGAGACCAATATGAATGTTCCTGCATGGGAAGACATGGAGGAGGGACTGGTTTCTCCTGTTGTGAAGGACTGTGCTCAGAGTTGTTCCCCTGGAGATGTCTTACTGACCTGTTTATGCTTCATCAAGGGGGAGTAAAAATGTACCCATTTAGCTGCGGATCCAGGCTACTCTCACTTTATTCCACCTAAATACATTTAGTACACACCCTTCTTGAGGAGTTGTAGTTACAGTATCTGTTTAAAAAAAAAAAAAAAAAAGCCTATCTTTTCATGTGCTAAACATGGAATAGAGGACATTTTACTGAAATTAAATTTTAGGTTATAGTCATTACTTATACAAAACAAATGATCAAAACTCAGTAACAAACTCACATCTCTCTTTTGAGATTTCTATACACAAAGAAAATGGGTTATCTACAAACACATTATGGTTTTGAAATGTGTTACTGCATTCTAAATACTTGAATTAAAACAATTTTGTTTGAATTGTACTATTATAGAAGGCTCCAAATCCTTTTATCAGAGGTTCTTTTCCCCCCCTTTCTTTATTTCTTTTTTTTTTTCAGTTGTTATTATTAAAGGATTTCAAGCTTTGTTATTCGAATGAGATAAACACTATGGTAACTAGGAATGCCAGCATGTTTTAGAAGTCTGCAGTTTTGAGTGCTTTCCAGAGAGACAAGGTAGTATCTGTATCCTAATATTCTCTCCATGCATGAAATATAATAGAAGGGAGATATTTCAGTGAGATTTCTTAAAAACTATTAGGCATAAAAGTCCTGAAGCAGCGGAGATATTGCTTGAGGCACACCTTCAGGATCAAGGTCAGTCCTTATGGCAGAGGATCACATTGTAGGAAAATCTTGCTTTTGCAGAATAGAATGTATCATTTTTTAAGTAAATTTTAAATGCTAATAAAAATAAAAATCACTCTCATGCTTATGATAATTCTACCTGTGTATGTTTAAAAGTTATATTTCTTTTTCCAATTGATGGGCAGTTTAAATGATAGATGTGAAAAGAATACCATACATTTTTTATTTATTCAAATGAAACATGAAGTCAGTATTAGAAAGTTACTGGCTGAAGTTTACTGAGTAAAATGGCCAAATTTCAAAAACCTTGGAGATCCCAGTTTTAAGTATGGATACAAATCTGAAGTCTTCTGAACTGTCCAAATGTTTCTGATGTGAAAAAAAGTGGGTGGACATCTTGTGATAATCACCCGTTTCATTTAAGAGTCTGTGTCCTGAAGAATTTTCTGTTTTCCTGTTTTGAGTCAGAGCCATGTGCAGAAGGACATGGCATCTTGCCCTTGCTAATGGTCACAGATCCTTCAGAAGGTGTGTAAAAAAGTAAAAAGTTCTAAATATGGAAGATACATACACACTGTCATCCCGACTGGCTTATATTATTTCAATGCACACAAAAAAAATGCATATATTTAAACACAGTACTAAAAAATATTTTTTTTTTAATGTTTGAGGAGATAACTTCACTGAATTTTTATTTTAGGAATGTTTTGGGGTTTTTTTATTCATTTACTAGTTAGGCATAGTCTAAGTACATCGCATTGTTAACTGTAGAAGTCATCTTCACAGGATATTGATGTCAACACCTTTGAATTTATAGAACTGATACTTTTCTGGGAACTGTAAATACATGCTTAATTTTTGTAAGTGATTTAAGTTTGTATATACTACCTTCTTGAGATTGTCTATCTGTTTCAAAACAGCTTCTGATATTAAGAAATTCCTTGGGACAGTGCAGCATTTTATATACCTTCACAGAATGACAGAAGCACAGGGGTTGGATGGGATTCAAGAGATTGTTGAGTCCAACCCCCCTGTTAAAACTGGTTCCCTACAATAGGTCACACAAGTAGGCATCCAGACAGGTCTTGAATATCTACAGAGAAGGAGATTCCACCACCCCTCTGGACAGTCTGTTCCAGTGCTCCATCACACTTGCTGTAAAGAAGTTGTTCCACATGTTAGTACCTTTTTCTGAAATATCTCTGCCACTTGCAGAGACAGACTGATGGACTACACAGTTGACTGAGACTGTTTTGTTGTTTTTCTGTTCATTTTTTTTGTTTGGTTGGTTGGTTTTTTGCTCTGATGGAATTTGCTACATGTGAAATTGAGAGTTCAGACTTTGAGTGAACTCTTCAAACCTTATCCAAGCCTTTTTTAACTGTACTCCCGTCACCAATCTGAGCAGTCACGTTTTTTTAACAAGCCACAATATATTTTCATTAAATGAAAAAAAAAAAAAATTGAAGGAAATGCTTCTCTTTTGATTATTATTTTTTTTACTTTAACACATTCAATGCTTTCTGAAATGAGCTTGTGACAGGAACTAGTGAATGTTCAGTTAACTAGTGAAGCCTATAAAGTACCTAACATTATCACAACAGCTGAATATTTAAAAGTTCATGAAGTATCTTATAGCTTAGAAAAACAGTTGCTCATCTCTCCCTTGTTCTTGTGATCTCAGTTTTTACTTAGTAAAAATAAACCTTACAGCCAGAAAGTTTCACACAACACCTTTGAATTTTATGCACAAATACTTTCTTTAGTGTAAAGCTGTAGTTAGACTTATGCACATAGAATTTTTGCCTGAACTAGAAACTTGTTTTGTATAAACCCCAGATTGTTCTGAAGAAATGACAGATTCTGTGTCTTGATCTGTGGCTGGATCTGCTAGAGCCTCCAGTTCTTGAACAAAGTGAAAAATACAGAACTCAGATTCATTTATTTAATTTATTTTCCTTCATTTGTCTGGGTTTTGTTTGATTGTTTGTTATGATCTTTGTTTGCTTTGTAGGTGTTTGTTTGCTTGCTTTTACTAGACAGTTTGCACAACTGTGCTGAAAGGTACGGCTGAAAGAGGATCATTTGGATAAGCTGCTAAAATATCCATGCATTAATACTCCAGGTGCCACTACATGATTCAGGCTTTCATTTAGTAGAATAAAACCAATTAATAAATTATGTTCCATACAGTATTTTCCCATTAATATAGTTCTCTCTATACCATGTCCCTCAACACTTCTAAATTTTCAATGAACACCTTCAGGGTCAGTGACTCTACCACCTCTCTGGGCAGCCCATTCCAGACCCTGACCACTCTTTTGGAAAAGTAGAATTTCCTAATGTCCAGCCTGAATCTCACCTGGCACAATTTGAGGCCGTTTCCTCTAGTCCTATCACTAGTTACATGAGAGAAGAAACCAGCCCTCAGCTCACTACAACCTCCCTTCAGGTAGTTATAGAAAGCAATAAGGTATCCCCCTGAGCCTCCTCTTCTCCAGACTGAACAACCCCAGCTCCCTCAACCATTCCTCATAAGGCCTGTGCTCTTCAGACCCTGCACAAGCTTCATTGTCCTCCTCTGGATACCCTCCAGGGCCTTAATATATTTCTTGCAGTGAGGAGTCCAATTCTGAACACAATACTCAAGGTGCAGCCTCACCAGGGTTGACTACAGAGGGACAATTATTTCTCTATTCCTGCTGGCAACACTATTTCTGATACAAGCCAGGATGCCATTGGCCTGCTTGTCTACTTAAACACACTGCTGGCTCACGTTCAGATGAGCATCAACTAATATCCCCTGGTGTGTTTTCTCAACACAGTATTCCAACCACTCTCCCCCAAGCATGAAGTGCTGCCTGGGTTTGTTGTGGCCAAAATGCAGGACCCAGCACTTGGTCTTGCTGAACCTTGTGCCATTGGCTTCATCCCAGAGATGCAGCCTGTCCAGACCCTTCTGTAGGGCCTCGCTACCCCCAGGCAGATAGACACTTCCAGCCTACTTGGTGTCACCTGCAAACTTTTTGAGGGTGCACTCAATGCCCTCATACATGCGGTCAATAAAGATATTGATGAGGACAGGCCCCAGTACTGACACCCAGGGAACAGCACTCATGACTGGTTGACAGCTGGATTTAACTCCATTCACCATCATTCTCTGGGCCCAGACCTCAAGTACTATCTCATTAGGCATTCTTATAGTGCAATCACAACATCTGCTCCCACTGAATCTTCATTTCTGCTGTTGTTTTGGTTTCTTCATTTTAAATGAGTAATGCAGCCTAAAACTTGAAGGTAGATAAAGTATGTGTTGCACCTACAATCCAAGGGACATGTCAGAGTTTGTACAGATTCCTTCTGACTTAAAGCAGCTAGTATCTATAGTCTATATTTAAAGTTTTAAGAGAGATGACAATCCTTTGCTCTCTCTTCTGAATATGTTTTGTTAGAAATACTGGAATGTTGATGAGAGTTTTTTTGTTTGGTTTTTGTTTGTTTGTTTGTTTGTTTTTTATTATTTTTTTTAATAAATCCCCTTTGTAAAAATTTGACATTGCTGCTCTTGCTGGATTTAGTTTTCCTTTGCCCCATCCTGCAAGGGAAAGAAGTCTGTCTGCAGGTTGTCTAAATTTTAATGGAGATCTGAATGGTTTAACTGTGATTTCTGGTAAGAGCTCTGGGCTGGAGGAATACCAGAGTGTGTTAAGTCATATCTGCCATCCTTTTGTTGGGATCCTATACATTCTCTAGAATCTGTGTATAGGCACCTGAATCCCTCCCAGGAACCCCAGGGCAAAGACACAGGGAGTATTTGTTTGCTGTTTCAAGCCCTGGACACAGCACCATTTCTAGTTTTCAGTGTGGATTTCCTAACAGACAAGATGTTTCTTTGCTATGTTACTTTGACTAACTTCAGAAGCGGAATTCCACTCACACACACGTCAATCTCATATTGTTGATCTCCTAATGTAATTTATTCCATAATTATCCAAAATTGTGGTTACATGAGTCATTTTAGGAGATGGAAATGCTAGTTTACCTTTCTTTATCACTAGACATAAATTAAAAATCTGATGGAAGTCGCTGCACCTTTAAATTAAAGCACTGTCCCATTGTGCTGTTACCCAAACTCCAATTTGACAGAATATTTGAAATATTAGGAAATATAATTCTGAGATATGGAAATTGTAGAATTGCCAAGAATAATAAGAATTCTGTTTGCAAGGGAAAGAAATTATATAGGTACTGAATTCTATGACCATGAAACACTTTCTTCTGGAAAATTTATTGCCTGGATATTGCACAGCATCTGCTAAAGCTAGTCATTTTTGAATCAGTAACACCAGAAAATACGCAAGTATTGAAAAGAACTAAACAAAGGACTCTCTAGACTACTAAGACTGTTCTTCAGTAACTCTAGGAATTTGGGAAACTACTCCAAAATGAAATAGAGCTATTGTAGTCACCATATTTTAGAAAAATAAACAGGGTTATAAAAATTATAGACCTTCTAATCTGACACTAACCACAAATTAATCAAGTACTCAGCATGACACATGATTAAAGAATGAAGTATAATATCACTGATTGTACTAAACGTGAACATAAGTAAATTTGCTTTATACACCACACCAATGTAATAACAACTAAGGAAAAAGAGAAAAGAAAAAAAAGTTTTTTGGCAGAATAACTGACAAGATACCACATATTCCTTTATTCCAACAACAACAAAAAAAAATCAATATGAAGTCTAAGTAATAATCATTAAATAAATGACAGTTTTTGCTCACTTTCCAGTAAAATCATGAATTGAAAAACATTACTGATAAGTTCTTGTTTGCTATTACTTTTTTTTCTGTCTGTGACCTGCAAATAGTTACTATTGATAAAAGCAGTGCTTAACAAAGGCTAGAGAAAATGCAATCTGTAAAGAAGATGGATCTCATTCTTGGTTATATGGAAAAGCATGAAATAAACAATTATTTTTCTGTGTAAGAAAAAATCAGATCTCAAAAGCCTATAGAACTTTTCTGAAAAAGCCAAACCAATCAAACCAATCTGGGCAAAGATTTAGCTGATCTAGCCTTCTTAAAAATGCAAAGAAAAGTTCAGAAAAGAACCTTTTCAATCACTTCTAAAAAAACTAAGCCACAGGAAGGTCTGTAAACGGATAATATTTTTTTAACAGACAGTAACAGGAAATGGTCAGTTTTCATAATACAGGGAAATTAGCTGAGCAGTCTCAAAGGGGTCTATGGTGGTCAATCATCTGAAATAGTATTAATAGATAGACAATGTCCGGTACAATGATTCAAAGGTATTACGATTAGTAAGGATGGTGCTGAAAGATCCGTTGATAAAATGTAAAATGACAAACCCTGGATGTTAAAAATGTGTTTGGATTTTAAAAAATCTCCAGATAATTTCATGGAAGAAAAACTCTTCAGTAACAGTCAGGGTAAAATTTAGTCTTGGGAAATCCCTGTGTCATATATTGTTGGCAAATGGGAAAATAATCTTATGAAAAATATTGATATTTGATTTCTCTACTTTGCCTTAAGTGTGTACTTTTGAATACCGGGTTTGTTTTAGGTTTTTGTGCTAAGTCAGGAGGGAACTCAAATGCAGTATACCAGTTGTTCACGACATTTGATGAAATCACAGGCACAAACACATCTGACAAGATTTTTACTGAAAAAAAAGCACCTTCTGGCCTTCAGGTCACCCCTGCCAAGAAGCTAAAGACTGCTGACAAAGGAGTATTTGGCTAGATAGCTCACTGGTCTTGCCTATCACTATTGTATTCTTCTACAAAAAAGGAAATATTTTGTCCCATCTTGCCAACAAGGCAAGAAGTAATCTAACTAAGTTGCACCAAGGAAGGTTCAGGTTGGAAAAATTTATTCTCAGAAAGAGTAGTGAGGCCTTGGAACAGACTGTCCTGAGAGATGGTGGAGTCAACATCACTGAAGTGCTCAAAAAACAAGTTGAAGTGGCACTGAGGAACACAGTTAATGAGTGTGGTTGGGATGAGTTGGAGGTTGAACTAGATGATCTTAGTGGCCTTTTCCAACCTCAATGATACTATGATTCTGTGAAACATACTTGGTAAAATCATGGGCACAAGCATAAGTGAAAACCCATTTGTATATGATCAAATGTAAGGTTGTGCTCAAATGTAAGTGTAAATGTAATGGTCATGCTCAAACATAAGTGTAAAGGAAAAAGTAGCTAAAATTTCTCTGAGAACAAAGGAGCAGCTTAGAGAAAGCAAACATCATATCATCATATGAATGTGATCCTCTGCACTGCTTTTGTAACCAAAGAGGATTGTTTCCATCTTGCAATCCTTTTTATGTGATCCTAAAAGATTGGTCAGGTGGACCTAAAATGACTTTCAGTAAGCTGACATTTAGAGCAATTATATATATTATGGAAGAGAATACAAAGTTTTATTGAAGAAAATTTGCACTCAGAAAGATCAATTAATAAATAAATGGAACTCAGGTCATTTATCATCTCATTTAGATATTCAGTATCAGGGACATTATGAGAACATTACCTGATCATGCTGAGGAAAATCTCCAGTTTTCTCCATCCATAGACTTAACGACAAATGTGTGCCTGTAGAACTCTGAAAGATGAAATTAGCAAACATTAAAATAAAATAAGAATGTGCATGCTAAGTACAAAACTTCTAAGCACTCCTAACTTGCTTGGTGAAATCGAAAACTTACCTAGAACAAATCTCTACATTACTCTTCAGTGAAATATTTCCATATGAAAAGGCATTTTCCAACCCCACACATTTCTTATATGTGTTTGTCGACAAGAATTAGATTGAAAAATAATTTTCTCTGATCTCTAACACACATAAATCTGAATAACTTTCCTTAAACCTTGTGAAAAACTCCTTCAGGATAGAAGCCATTAACAGGAAATTTCAACAAGAAGTGAACGCATACTCAAAGCATAAGACACATATGGCAATGTTTTGTGACACTGAGTCTGCCACATACTTTCAACATTCAGTTTTTTGTGCATCATTTAAGCTGAAAGGGCTAAGCAGAAATTAACAGGATTGAGGTTTTCTTTGGTTTTGCTTTTATTTTTTCTGAAAGATCTATCAGGACAACAGCAAGGCAAGTCTTTCAGTGCTTAAAACCAGAGAATTCCTCTGAGTAAAACATCAAGACTGAAGTAAAATATCATTAAGAAGAGGTGTAAGGAAAACAGAGATTGTATTAGCAACCTCAGTGGTGGTACTAATCTATATCGTATGAAAAATAAATATTTTTGGGAGAATGGACATTAGAACACAAAAACTGACTGACAATACTTGATTAAAACATATCTGAATACATTTTAGATCTCTAAAATGTCTTCAAAGATCGAGTTACTGTAATATTCTTGAACTCAGAGGGTTCTGAATAACAGCTAAAACTTAAATAGTTTTTTCCGTACACCTTTTCTTTATCTCTTTCTCCTTTGGTTTTCTCTTTTTATTTTTAACATATTTATACAAAGAAAAAAAAAACCTACTAATTTATGAGAAGACAAATAGCAAAGCTTATTCAACAAGAGTGTGGAATGTAGATTTCTTTAGCTTGCTCTTCCTCCACAGACACTAGAGTGAAATTAAAGCTGCTGAAGTATGTAACATTAGATTTTACTAATAAAAGACCTTAAGAACCTAGGATATTATTCATAATAAGCTCTTCCATTCTCATAAATTAGCCAGAGGTCATTTGAAGGCTTACTATTGTGTATTAGCATTGCAAGAGTGTTTACTGAGTAATTTTACTGTGAGGATTAGAATCACTGTGTGATAAAATGATTAATATATTAATATATAATTAAAAGGCTTTTCTTTGATGATATTCTTTCTTTTAAAATATTAGCACACATAATAAATACATAAAAGTTCCTTTTAGGGGTAAATTTATTCAGAATTTTTTTTTTTTTTCCAAGAAGGTATTTGAGATATCCCTTCCTCATGTTGACAAAAGCTACACAGGAACACAGCTAACAACTTATAAATTGTGTTTGGGGGGCAGAGAAAGTTCAGTACGTTGTTTAAACAGGCTGAAGCACTAACTGAATTTCATTAAGCTTTATCAAGTTTAGTAACCTTTGCCGTAGTTGCTACATAAGAAGAAGTGACAATCAGTGTTATAATAAAGAATAGTGGACATAGCAAACAAGTGGAAGAAGCAAGTGGAGTAAAGGTACAAGAGACTGTTGCTGTAAAGCTTGGCACTTCTTTTTATCTGTGAGTTTTCCACAGAAGTTATACCAGTCTTGGAATACCGAGCCTGGAAGCCCCCAATTTGACAGTTGCAGTTTTTCAGTCTTTTTCCTTCATCAAGACCTCTATGCCCAAAATAGTACTGTAGAATCTCTTCACTTCCCTGCGTATTTCACATGGCACATCCAGCCTTTTGGATTTGTCCTCCATTGCAGTGTCAGTAAGCTCCAAGATGTCATGCACCTGAAGCCGGTCAAGAAAAACTATTTTTTCCAAGTAAATAAGAAGCAAAGGACCAACTAAAGAACCCCCTGGGCTCTGCTCTCCTGTTTTGTCTGGAAAGAGACTTGGGCAGGGAAAACCCTAACCTCCCCCTTTTTTTCAAGCATTTGTTACATAAACTGGGTGAGGAATGATCACGGCCATAGAGAAGTTATTGAAATGGGTATTCCATTCTCCACCTGAGAAGGCTGAGAGATTCAATGTAATGAACACACTGTGGCAATGCTGGCCAACTTATTTAGCTGCAATACAATTCTCATATATAATTTCTGTCTATAAATTTCTATGCAATTGCTTTATTTTCACCACATTTGTCTCCTGTTTGGAGATATTCCACCTTGTGAAATTCTACTAACTCCTGCTTTTTACAACTATAAGCCCTTCTGCCCTTACAGGGAGTAGGGCAAACATAGATTATAAAAACCCATTTCCTATTTAAATTATCTATTTCCAACAATCTCTTAGCAATTTGTTATTTTGACCTTTGTACATATTTTCACAGTCTGAAGATAGGAGGAACCACCCTGAGAAGGTGTAGGAGAACTGCGTTATAAAGAATTATGTGCATTAGGCTGACAGATTTAACTGCTAATACCCAGAGGTTTGTCTTTTTTTTTTTTTTTTTTTTTTTTGTAATATTGGGTATGCAATGTTGATTATTGAATGACAGCTGGATTCCACTTATAATGGAAGCCAGGAATCTGGCCCTTAATCCTCCTTTTTGAGAAGAATTTTGCATATATATAAATGTACCTGACATTATCACAAGCCTCCAGACCGTATGTTGGAATGATAGGACAACAAGGTTTTGTACAAGCAAGCATGAAGTGAATGGAGGCCTTTTCAGAAGGGGAGCAAAACAAAGGATGGGGTGCAGCCCAAATTTGGCACCATGATGGAAAGAGAACTCACTGCAAGGGGCTACATGAATGAAACAGTATGGGTTTAAGGCCCTCAGTCACTTCAATAAATCATTATTGCAAGTTGTACTCCAGGAACTAAAGGCTGGTAACTGAAGAAACAAGCCACAGCTTTACTTGTGTAAATGACATCCAGAGAACCACTTATACACACGAGTCTCATAACATGCCTACTAGCAAATCTAGATCTGTTCCAGGTTAAAAACATATGTTAATATATTATTCCTCAGAAGTGATTTCCTTTAGCTGCCTTGGAGAAATGGGACCTGAAGGGCTGGGCACTGGGGAGTTCCCCTGCTGGAAAATATGCCCCTTTCCAGGTATGCACTTGAACTGGTGGAAAGGCAACATCAACTTACAAATACTATGCTTCAGGCATCTACTGAGGTTACCAGCATTGTTTCTTTTCAGATCTGCTTCCAATACCCCAGGAAGTACTTATGGATTCAAAAGAATACTTCATTCAGTTGCCACAGACAGCCACAGACAGCAGTTTTTGCAGCCAGAACATTTTAAGACAGACAGTTTTGCCGAAATAAATTTGCTGAGGTTATGCCATCAATAGAAAGCAGTACCTTGTATAGATACAACATGGTATGAATTCCATCCAGCATGGTCAGCTGTAAACATGGCAAAGTAGGCTGTTCCTAGAGGTGGTTAGTAGTTCTGAGCCTACAGTCTTCTTTCCCTTTTCTCAGGGAGCCTGTGGTGCCAAAGGCTGGTGCTCCTTGTGGAAGTAGGACATTCTCATGCATAGGAATGGTTTGCCCACGAAATAAAGTAAATTTGGGCAAAAGCAAAAAAAAAAAAAAAAAAAAAAAAGGAAAATATTCAGATCCCTAAGCCTCTTCCCCTAGCTCTTTATTTAATTCTACCCTTTTCCTCTTTCCTTCCCACTCAGAAGAGTTCCCACTCTTCTGATCCTGCCATTTCCTCTATGGGAAGCAAAATTCTGTTTCCTCTACAAAACATTGAGAACCCCAGAGCCAGATTTAGCTAATGAACAGTTTTCCTACTTGCTATTTGCTTCCTATTAACTAAGCTCTACTAATGACAAATTAATGTTCTTGCTGTTTAGACTTGGAATATTGCAGTGCCACCCCCGACTTGAAGCTTGTGTTGCTGTGTAACCAAGGAATGATTCCACTGTCACTACAGGTCTCATGAAAATGCTACTGGGAGAAAGACTATGGTCCATGGAATATGACCTTTTCTTGTTCAGTTCTCCTGGAAGCAGAAGTTTCCATGAATATATGCAACGTCTGATATGAAGCCTGAGCATTACAAGGCTCATATTTTAATTAAAGCAGATGTTTTATTTCTGCTGTGCACTCAGTTGTCCTTGATCCAAAACATGACTGAAAAAAGCAAAACATGGGGGACAAGAAGAAGGTATGTAGAGAAATGGAATGGACTTTTCCACTGCCACATTTAATATACAAGTGAAATAACTGCACTGGATTGGCACTGACAAACTGTCATTCAATACACACATTGAATAATCAGGTGGCTTTTGGATAACACAGTCCAAATAATCTGCCCAGCTTGGTCATTGCATTTCCTGGCAAAGACATTCTGGCTGTCACAAACTGTGGTATATTATTGTGTATTACTGTCTGCCTTTTAAGGGATGAAAACCTTCCTCCTAGACAAGACATAACATATGATATGATAAACTGTGCACTTATGGAACTTTACAACCCCTTGCTATTAATAAGTGGGGTGGGCAGCATCCCTTATATCGGAACATTCAGTTTTGAAATACAAAGTAACCACAACACATGATCTGTCAAAAACTATCATGATGATAAACAATGGGGTGAGCTCCAAAATAAATAAATAAACACTGCCAAAGAAATTATTTGCATATTTTTCTCTCTCCCCAACCAGTGCTTGAAAAATGTCCTCATTCAATGTGCTTGCTCATCCACGCAGCTGCCAGCTGTGCCTGCTTCCTTCAGCAGTAGTCACATGTTACATGGCATGTAATACTGAGTCCATATTGCTGCAGAAAACTGAGCTATGAAACACAATTCTCTCTGACCCTTTAGAATTCATGTGGAATTATGATTTCAGCACTGCAGCTAGAATTTGACATTCGGACGAAGTCTGTGGCATGCAAGAAACCAAGACAGACAGAGTACATGCAAAAATGTCCAGACACTAAGAGACATCTCCAGCAACCCTCATGTAATTAACATAAATCTGGGCTGCCAAAAGTACTAACAGCACTTGAAGCTGCTTTGAAATCCCAAATGCATGACTTCTAAATTTAGAGCGCTGTTCTTAGTATATTCTGTTATGCACATGTTTAGATTTCTGTTGATTGTTTGCAGAAGAATAGGAATGTAAAGGTTACTTGTTCAGAGCTAAATTACGGCCTTCAACTGCGGCTCAGAATTGAGGATGAAGAACAGCCATCCTGCCAATGCTGGAATGTAGAGTGGCATCATGATTCAAAGAGCCCAGAACTGAGGCAGCTGCTCTGCTCTTAGAGAGGGTGAGGCTGGCAACAGCAGTATTAGCTAGTATACGCAATCCATTCTCTTCCCTATGCCCTGCCCTTTGCAGATGCTAAAAGAAAGTGGTAGGTCTGCACAGCTGTTACAGTGAGATTCTGACCATAACTATCCCCTGTGTGGATGGCACAAATATGGGAAGTAATATCAGAGCATAATTGTGGGGTAACTATGGAATTTTGCAGCTGGCACTTAATATAAAGACAGATCTCAAATGTGGAGGAAGAAGGTAAGGACCAACATGTTTTATTTCTTATTTGGAAGCATCTCCCCTCCAATGACCATACTCAGTAAATGCCCCAATATATTGCATCCCCCCTGACATGTTAGAGGCAGCTACAACTGTGACTATAACTCATTTGCTTAGTGTCACCTAGTTGTATATACGATCTGAATTTTTAATTGCCCATTTTAATGTCTGAGAAATAAGACGTTTCTCCTGTGGGCTTCCAATGTGCACCTGTGCCATTACATAGCTGACAGAAGTAGCTCATGTCCTACTACTGCCATGTTCTGTTTGTTTATTTGTTTGTTGTTTTCTTTCCTATGCAGAAGGAGATCAACCAAACATCATATTTTGCATTTAAATACTAAAATCTAAATCTTTATTATTTCTTATTTATAAATTTACCAGCAACTTCATGAAGCAAAACTTACTTTTATGTGTGCACTTGCTTCTTGTAATGATGAGGTTTCTTTGCTTTGTAATTATATGTGCTTTTATGTCAGTAGGAATCCTTAAGTGAATTTTCTTTTCTTTCTTTTCTTTTCTTTTCTTTTCTTTTCTTTTCTTTTCTTTTCTTTTCTTTTCTTTTCTTTTCTTTTCTTTTCTTTTCTTTTCTTTTCTTTTCTTTTCTTTTCTTTTCTTTTCTTTTCTTTTCTTTTCTTTTCTTTCTTTTCTTTTCTTTTCTTTCTTTTCTTTTCTTTTCTTTTCTTTTCTTTTCTTTTCTTTTCTTTTCTTTTCTTTTCTTTTCTTTTCTTTTCTTTCTTTTCTTTTTTCTTTTCTTTTCTTTTTTCGATTTTTCCTTTTCTCCTTTCCTTTCCTTTCCTTTCCTTTCCTTTCCTTTCCTTTCCTTTCCTTTCCTTTCCTTTCCTTTCCTTTCCTTTCCTTTCCTTTCCTTTCCTTTCCTTCTATTCCTGTGCAGTTTTGTTAACTCCACAAAAATTTATTTTGATGGCTAATATCAAAAAGTTTATTCCATTTCTCTTCTCCCTTGATGTAACTCTTTATGAAATCCCTCCCTTTCCTAGCATTCTGTTTTTTTTAATTCTTTTTTTTTTTATTATATTTTTTATTTTTATTTTTATTTATGTTTAGGTCTTTTTATTCCAGTATCTGTTCCTTTTCTTTGTAAATCATTTTTTGTAGTACTCTGTAAGAGAAAAAGCATGTGCCAAATGAAGTAAACAGATATTATGGAAAGAGGCATATTCGAATGGATATCATCTCAGAAGTAGAGAGAATAATCTCTAGGTAAAGTATTAGGTTGCTGTTAATGTAACCATGAAGACAGAGGGTGGTAACAGGATAATCCTAGTAGATATACTCAAGTGTTTAAACCAGTTTTATGGTATCCTCCACATGATAATATAAGCAAAAGGGTGTAGATAAGGAATACATTTTTAACCATTTTTGTATTAGTGAGAGGATCCTAGATAATAAAAATAACAGCTGGAGATGTTCCTGCCTGAGAAGGAATATTCTGCATTTGGTGTTGGAAATATGATAAGATGGTTGTTATTGCTAAAATAGCCTTTCATATTTCTAGCTTCTTCCATAAGAATAAAACAGAGGAGGAAAGAAAGAAAAAAAAAAAAAAAAAAGAAAAACACAGGGTCTTCACACCAAAGACACTGTTTCCGATGGCTCAGAATAGAAGGAAAATGTTATGAATGAAACATCTACATAGCAAAAAAAATAAAAAATCTGATGGTCTGTTTGTAGAATCCACAAAAGAATAGTCACAGAAGATAACAGCCTGTATTTCCCTTTAACATCTGCCCATAATGTGTAACAACACTAAAAATTTAAATAGGAGTGACTTCATCCTGGAAGATGTTTGCTCATCATCTCATACATCACAACATTTTCCGGAATATCTAAAAATAATAACTGGCAATTTCTCTATGCAGACACTCTGAACTCAAACAAGATAACTCAGTTTTTGATCTTATTTAAATGAACTAAGAGTTAATTGCTACCATAAAGCAAGCGGTTTCCTAGATATAGATATCATGATCTAATTGCATTTACCATGTGCAAACAGAATATATCATTAAACTATATATATGCATACAAATGAATTTTTGTAGGCTAATTTTTGTGATATTTTACCTATGCCAAATATGCCATATATTTAATGTGGTATGTATTGGCAAAAAAATAAAAAATAAAAGGGAACCATTAAAAATAAAATCCTGGTCACCCACAAGTACAGTTCACAATTAAAACAAATTATACTGAGCTAATCAACCTAGTTAAAATACTAATCATCCTAGTCAAGAGGAGATTGAATACAAAACGGAGTATAAAACATTGACATGAAACCTAATAACAAAGTATTGTAAGCTACAAGTTGAATTGTATTCAGTTGGATGAAAAAATTATATGTCCAAAAACTTATCTGCTTTTTACAGTCATATCTGTTGATTTAGTGAAAAGTTAAAATGCCTTCTCCCTGATAAATTTGCACTAAATATATACTCAAATAGCCATGTCTACAATTTGCAATGGCATAGGCTTGATTTGGCTTAACTTATGAAAGTACTCAACATGCACAAGCTCTATAAAAATGAATTGCAACATTCTGAACAATCACCTCTGTATTTTTATTACACGGGAAATATGGAGGAAATTCAAAGTTATTGGTAAATTTCCTGTATCCAAAATTCTGATATTTAGAGCACAGAAGATTCTTCCAACTTGGTTTAACTTAAATATATTTTTTTTCTATGCATAGATAAGCTTGTATGAAAGAAATGCTGCCAAACAACCATTTTTGTCAAGATAAAAACTTTACCAGGCATTACTATAATAAACTCAGATTTCTTTGGACTACAAGACACTTCAAAATTAGTAGAGACTATATCAATCAGGTTAAAACTATCTCACTAAAAGATCTCAGAATAGGTGGTCTTATATCTGAGGAATTCTTTTGAGATGGACTTTCATCTGCATCATTTTATATATGTGCCAATAATCTATTGATGAATCAAAATCTTTGTTATTAAGTTTTGCATATAGCACAGAGGTTAGTGAGGAAGGTAGTGAAGTGGGTCATCGAGAATGATCCAAATAGTCTGCTTAAAATTCCATATACCCCCAAAAATTAATTTAATACAATGTATATATATATATATTTGGAAATAATTAATGAAAATTGGCCTGTAGGATGAGAAGATCTGCTTCGGCACACTGAAGCACAGAATGATCTGTTCAGAGATACTAGGTGAAAACAAAACAAAACAAAACAAAACAAAACAAAAAAAAACAGAGAACTTGTAATTTGTAATTCACAGAAGCCTAAAACTGGGAAAAATCAAGTGGAAGTAGAGAGGTGATTTTACTCCTGCACACGGCCTCAGCTTTAACATGCCTTTAAGCTAAAGGCCTTTCTCTATCTCTGCCCCATAGTCCACAGACAGAGGTAGGCTATTCCAGGGATAACTCAGCAGAAGAAGCCCTACTCCATCAGTGTGGGTTGCCTCACCAAGCAACAATTTAACAAGGTTCTGCTTTCCTCGGTAATGACAGTCCAAGGAGCATTAGCGAGGAGATCTCTAGCCAGGAATGTCATGGTCTTGGTCTCTCCTATAACATCCAGTTTAGTATGCCTGAAAGCTGAAACATGTTAATCTAAATAGTTTACTTGGGAGAGGGAGTTGAATGGAGGTACCTGAGACACTTCTGGCAGTGACAGTTGAGACAGTGGAAGCAGAACAGCTGCAGCTGTGAGCTGCTGTGCCTGGACTACATTAGCTGTACTGCTTTCAGCACTGCTCTCAGCCTAATGCAGCTTTATTGCTTCCTGTATCTGAGCTAATTTGTTCAGAGGTAGCATGGGTATCTCTGTACAGCGCTGCACCGTGTCATGTGTATATACCTTTTACGGCCTGCAATGCACAGGATGTCAGGCAAAGATGATCTAATAATCCTTTCTGGCCTTAAACTGCATGAAACCATCATCAGTCAGTTCCATTAATCTTCCATGAAGGAAAATAAGAAACCTGAACATAGCAAGACAGTGAGATATAGCAGTAAAAATGTTGAAAATGTTTCTCAAATTCACTCGTCTCTCTCTCTCTAATTCTGCCATAAATTACCGACCCGAGTCATGCACAGCCCATAGAGACAGCAAGGCATTCTCAGACTTCATCTCACTGCTGCAGGAGCCACAGACTTGACCTTGTTATCTAGGCTGTAGAAATTAGCATAATTTTGTTAGAAGATGAAGAAGAGACAGTTGCACACTACTATGCTCATCACAGCCCCCCTCACACTAGCACAAGAATTTTCAGCCAGTCCAATTTTTAGGCCCACAATGCTCAGTACTAATGGCCATACTGTTTTGCTGCTTTCATGAGCATAAGAGAGAAACAAACAGAACAAACAGCCTTGGATTTACTTCCTCTGTTTTCATGTGTCTCATGTAAAGTACACTGAGTGAGTAAGTCACAATCTGGAAACGGGCAAAAGCTTTGGATCAAAAAATCTGATGGATCTTGGCCAGTTTGTGCAGAAGTTACCAGAACACAGTCTCATTGCTCCACACACAGAGAACAAACAGCTGGAGGGCCTAGGCATCCACGTGATGGGGTTTTTGAGAGAACCAGGCCTGGGAGATGTGCTGATTTTCTCTTCTGGCACGGGAATAGGTTTATTTTGGACAGCATCTGGTTTATTTTTTTGTTCTCTGTTGTATGTCATGTTCCTTTAAAAAGGGAGTGACTAGGTCAGATAGACCCCCTGGAGGGAGAAGAGATTCCTCCTTTCCCTGGAGAGCAGATGAGCATGCTTGGGGACTGGGTGGGAGGAGGAAGAGGAGAGGAGGAGCTCCCAGGCTTTAGGGTGTAGCGAGAGAGAGAGGAGAACATGAGCCTCAGAGAGAAGATGGGAGCCTGCTGTTCATAGAGAAACTAATGAAAGGGGCAGGGAACATATGCACTCCCTCAGTGACAGGAAGAGATCTTCCGAGGGATCAGAGGACTGCAGTGAGTTTGCTGTAACCCAGAAAGTCACAGAGTTGGCTGAAACCAAACCTGGAAGAAGGCACCCACCTCACACAACACAGAGAGAGGGGTGAAGCTGTTTATAAACTTCTCCTACTTTTTTGTTTCTTCCCTTGAAGAGAGAAAATGTTTCTGTATTTAATGTTAAAAGTTCTCGTTTCTATTCCATACAAACTGTTTCTGAGTTCAAAAGATCCTTTGGTCTCTTCAGGAAGCTCTTAGGAAGGAAAACATCTAGATCCTCATCAAAGTCCTGGCTATCCTCTCATGAGGTGCAGAGCCAGAAGTGACCCTCTCTTTCACTCATCAGAACTACACATACGTGAATAATAGAAATACTATGAAGCAGTTAATTAAATTTCACCCATAGCATGGAATTGCCTCCAAAAAGGGGATGAAAAAAAATGAGAAAAACATGTTCGTTAGCGTATCCTTAATAATTCTTCATTTAGGTTGAACAGAGCAAAGAAATGAATTTTGGTTCATCAGTAGTTCAAAAAAAAAAATATAGAGGGTTTGTTTTGGATCAAATTGACAATGATTTTCTTTTTCAGAGTTTCATGAAACATTACAAAAGTGATGCAACACAAAATACTTTATGTGGGTTCAAACCTTTCAAAACTGTTTTTCTCAAAAACACTGAAGGAAATTTCAAAATGGGAGGTCATTTCAAATGAAATAATTGAAGTGCTTCACTTGCTTACCAAATTGTCAGAAGGAAGCTTTTGATTCTTTCAGAATTTTACAAGGTTTTTTTGAAGTGAAGCACTCAACAAGATGGACATGATTTTGTAAAGTGCTTTGGTATCTCTCTGCCTCCACTTCCAAAAAAATAATAAAAAATAAAAAAAGTCAAAAGATTTCATTCAGCTTCACAAACAAGCAAACACTAAGAGCTAAGAAGTATGTAGGCAGTGAACTTTTTTTTCTGGCCTTACAGACCAGAAGTGCCCCTGAAGAGTTAGTTTAGTCATTACCAGAATAACCTATCAGAAACCCAGATCTGTTAAGAAGAAAAATTAAAACCAGATATGTCATGAATGTTTTCGTTATTCTTTATTATTCTCCATTTTCTTCTACATTCTTTCTCTCCTCCTTTTGCCCAGTCCTTTTTAGATGCCTGTGTACCAGACATTCCAGGACAAAATGTCTTGTGATCCCTACACAAATATCTCCCCCGGAAAAATGAGCGGTTAAATCCTCTGCCTGCATAAATTGGCTTTGCACTCATAAATTGAGTTGTGCTACCTGGGAATCTCATCTGATGGCTTCAGATATAGTGATTTCAAAAGCTTGTTTTATAATCAACATACGGGGCAGTTCTTATTCCATAGATTTTTGTGGGCACACCAGAAGTTTTCTATTCGGATTTTAGAGACAAAATCAAGTGCCAGCATCACTGATGGATTTCAGTTGTTTAAGAAATGAAACAATTTTTAGGACAAGGTGAAGGACATGCAATACTCTATTGGCAAGCTAAGAATACTCTTGAATAAGATCTGAGACATAAAGCAGAAGTGGAAAACTTGCGGCCTTTAGGACAAACTAAGCCTACAGAGTATTTTCACACATTCCCAGACCTCCCAGAAATCTACAAGCACATCAAACTGTGCTGGGGGAAGAGTGCCTTGAGCTAATGCTGACCTGAAGTGCTAAGCCATATGGCCTGCTGCTGTGCCATACAGATGCCCCATTTCCAACTGTAAGCTGAGTTTACTACTTTCAATATCACACCTCAAGAACAAAGTTTCATTGCTTTTTAATCCACACAGGCTCCCAAAGCAGCACATAGGCAAGTTTCTAGGTCACAGGGAAAAGTACTGCATGAATGTGTCAATATAGTTTAGGTTTGTGCTGTCGCTATTTACTAATGCTGGACGAATGTGGACCACAGCAGGTGCCAGGATATTGGAAAATAAACCAGGTAAAATCAGTTTGATGTCTCTGAGATAAAAAGCATTTGTTTTGCTCTAAATTGACTGAGTACCCTAGTGTTGATGAATTCATATGGGCGATTTATGTTGCTTTCAGTATTTCTTTTATGGACAAATGATCCTTCTGTTAAATCTATTTTATCTTTTTTTTTTTTTTAATCTGCAAAACAAAGTTAACTGCAAAACTCATATACTTTTCTTTCTTTCCTTCATTTCTTTCCTCTCTCTCTACATCTCTTTCCTTCTTTCTTTCTCTCCTTTTTTCTCTCAGTTTAATTCTTTGAAGGCTTTTTAATATTGTAGGAATACCAAGTTTGTTCTTTGCCATTTTATTTTTTTTCCTGGAGCAGCTCTGGGAAGTCGTGTGTTCTGGGTGTTCTGGCACTGCTGTATAAAGAATGAGAATCTTGAACAAAGACTTTCTTTGCCCAAAATTGTAATTAGTTGCTGAAGCTGCTAACAAAAGCAGAGGCAGATGAACAAAATGATTCTAGACATTAAAAAGCTTGTATGATGACAGACTGAAGAGATAGGGATTGTTTAGGGAAAAAACAATAAAAAAAAATCTAGGTCATTTCTGTTCTTAGGAACGGTCTTATTAGATCAATAAAAATAGATTAAAATAATAACATCACAATTACTTTATAACTGTGTAATTAAGCATTGTACCTTTATGTTAAATATTTTGCTCTGTTGGCTAAGGTACTCACACTAAAGTGATGTTGACTTTAAAGATGGTTTTATATTTCTCAGTTCTTGCACTACTAAGGACAGCAAGACCTTGTGAGTGTGAGGAGCTTTTGATACGAAAGCCCATGTCTAACTCATGAGATTTACAGGAGTAATTTTGCCATCTTTTGCAAAAGTCCAAATAAATCATGTCTTCCAATCTTCTTGTATTCACTCTTTTGTTATCACACCCAAACAATTAGAAGAATGTGAATAGCTTACAGAGGCACAGATTTCTTCTACAGAAGCCAGGATGATCTGTCTCCATCATATTATTTTCAGCTGGGTATTTTATAATTCTGTTTTTAATTAGCATTTCAACCAACTTTCTTGGTACTCAAATAAGAATTCTCAGCCCTGAATTTCCCAGAATAACCTTTACAGTAAAATAGTATTTGCAAGAGCTGTTCACTGAGACAACATCTTCTTAATTCTGATTTCTTCTACTTGCTTTTTGAACTGTTTTGAGTAATTTTAGTTTTCTGTTTTTGTTTCCAAAAGCTGCCATGCTATTTTGTCTGTGTGTGTGTGCATGTGTGTGTGCGTGTTATTCCTCATCTTCCAGAGCTGAGGTAGTACGTACTCACTTGTAGCACTGTATTTACCATAAAAGTGAAGAAACTCTCCTAAGGAGAGGCCATAGACAGAAAGGAATTGCATATGGATTAAAAAAGGATCAAAAGAAAGGCTGGGAGAGAGCTCAGCAGTCAAGTTACAAGGCAGAAAGATAACAATACAGTAGAGAGATGGCTTGTATTTTCAATAGGTGACTGAACAAATTTCAGTACTAGTTTTGTGGTTCAGCTTTACCTGTCATGGACATGTAGGACTGTGTGCCTCAGCTGTGCGACTGAGTGCATCATGCTGTATGACTCAAACAGGGCCTCAAATGAACAAAAACTTAGCAGACTTTGCCCAAGGTTCATGAAAAGGAAAAAAAAAAAATTTGCCATTCATTCCACAAGAAAATACCCGTTCTGATATGTACAAAAACACAAGATCCAGTTTTTATAGGTTGTGAGGTGCTATGTTAAGTTTCAAGGTCTAGGAACCAAATTTTTAATCAGTGAATTAGATTCTCAAACATTTCCAAGGTATCTTTTATCAAATACCGATTTTTGGCCAGGATCAGAACCTGGTCACTGAGGCCAATGAGGTATACAATGCACAGTTTATCACCATCTTTGAAAATGTCCCTTAGATCTAGACATTGTGTTGAAGCACTGTCAAAAATTTCTTGCTTTCTGAAAACAAGGCCAAGATGCTGGCACAGCTTCTTCAGACAGATCTCTACCACAGAAAATGTATATATTTTCCTTGATCTTTCTTGATATTCATCCCAAAAATTTATGCAATTATTATTTATGTACAGTTCCAAGAGTAAAAGAGAGTGTGCTCTAAAGTTTTAAACTATTTCATACAAACACGTCTTATTTGATAGATCTTCGTATTATACTGATGAAATCTTGAGTTATCTATCATACAGAATAACATATCCAAAAAAAAAAAAAAAGATTTTTTTTTCTACCCGTAAGCTTAATAAATATATGAGGTTTAAAAATACAGAATTGTCATATGTAATAGCCAAAGTAGCAACATACCTTCTCTTGGTTTGGAATCCAACTTTTGGTCCCACAGCTGAATTTTCTCTCCTATTGGTGTCAACCTTCAGGCATGTTTTAAGAACCAAGAGAGATCAAATGCTCAGCTCCAGACAAAGAAAGTACTCTAAAGAACAAAATTCAGTGAGCTTTGCCGAAAACATAAATAATGACATTCAGCAAATGAATTAAAATGAAATACAAATGCTGAAAAAAGGAAATAATTTATGACAGTTCTAATAAAAGTACTAGAAGGAAGAGTCTTAACTGGTGATGTTTTCTTAAGCTTTAAGATATGAAGAGACAGAAATATAGTCCTCGAAGAGGCCGTTCTTGCCCAGCTGCAGATACTACAGTTCAAGGATCTCATATTATTCATCAAAGCAGGGAGGAATGTATCAGAATCCTTACTTTATTACCTATTCACTGATATAAAACTTAATTATTACAAGACAAGTGAATGTCTCTAATTTGCTCCAACTCATGGCTCGTTCAGTCTATAACTTCACCTCATATGTTTGCTCTGTGGTTACCTACACCAGACTAGTCCTGCTGTTCTGTGCTCTCAGACCTACCTCTCAGATGGAAAGTTGATTGCTTCCATAGCCTTTCACCTATTAATATTTTTTTTATTAGTCTGTGCCTGACATCTTTTTTATGGCTTAAATTATGCTGAAAGTCTTAACTTGTAAAACATAATTTGTATTCCTAAAGTTACTAGCAGGTTTGTAGAAGCCTGTTAATATTGCTACCTATTCACTAGTACTCCTATTTAACTATTCTGTTTATTTTGTAGATTGGGAGCAGTCCTTTATTGTTGCCCTTCTATGCAACACTTGGCATTAACAGGATTTGACCTCCTATAAATTGTACAAGTCATCTTGAATAGTGGTGAAATAAATATTTTTACTTCTTTTTTCTTTTTTTCATTGAGTTTTCTTATATTAAGGCATAATTATGGCCCTCGTGCACCATTGCCAGAATACTAAGTGGTGACTTCAAAAAAGTATGTCTGGTATACTATGTGATCATCTGAAGTGGAAAAAGGAGAAAGCAAAAGAATGAACAAATGTCAATTAAGGAAGCTGAAACAGACAATTCCATCAGTGAAGTAATACCATAATAAACAGTTAAACAAACACACGAGAACATACTCAGTGTACTTTCATCTTTCAATTACCTATTTGAAACAAACATATTTATGGGGGAAGGATTCCTTTGTAATTCGTATTTTTTACAAAGGTTATAATTAATGCTTCATCCCTTCACGGGTAATTTTTAATCAAGTTCATGGAAATATTTTTAATGGGTAATTTTTACAAATCTGATAAGGTTCACAAAATGCAATTGAAACACAATAGGTGTTAGAAATTAATTACCCATCCCTGAAAAAAATGCATATTTTTACCAATGTGCAGCTGCACATATCGCGTTAACTTTGTGCAAAACCAAAAGCCTGTTATGTATTCTTACAAGAGTGGTGCTGACCCATTTCTTAAACTGATGTATTTACAGAACTTAAGTTTTGTTAGCTTACGGCTAAATCTCGCTACAAGTGTTGTGAAAATCTATCTGATTTGTTTGACTCTTGATCTGAGGTTCAAATGATGTTCATAATGTTCTTTTGGTGAGATTATTCCCTTCTGAAGGTTGTAAAGGTAAGTCCACCATTGCCAAGTCATAGTGTGTGCTCAGACTGCTATCTTCTTGCTCAGCTAAATGAAGCTGAGGGAACAGCAGCAGGAGAGGAGAAGACTGAGAGGTGGAAAGGAAATTTTTATTTCTGTTTTGAGACTCCAACAACATTAAAACATTGAAAAGACTAGAAAAATTAAAAAAAAAAAAAAAAAGAAATTGGTTATCCGGGACAAAATTATCTGATACAATGTCATAGTGAAAACTGTTGGTTTATTGTTTTTTTTTTTTCTTCCCACTCCCATAACTTCTTTCATGCATGAGGTCTCTGACAAATAGGTCCCAGATGAAACAGTTGAGTGTTGTATTTGCATGAGAAATAAAATTAAAACATTGTGTACCTCTGGTGTTTGAGGTAATGACATCACATGCTTTGCAAAAATAGTTTCAAAAATCTGTGTTCAAAAAGTGCAGAGGAGTTATAATCTTCTAGGTCTTCACTAATTAATGATTGGGGAACATCCAAGAAAAGAAAAAAAACCAAAACATTTTACTAGTTTCCTTGTAGAGGTGCACTGAAAGGTCATGTGTTTAAAGGCTGAATTGCATAAAGCAGAATTCCCAATAAGAATGAAGAAATTTGTTCTTTTAAAGTCCTGGAACCTATACTTCAATGTAAAATGTCTTCCTGAAAATCAAAGAAAAACTGTTGATTAACTTGTATTAGTATTAGTTTAAAGCAGACCATTCAGAGAGGCACTGTCAAGCATTTTTTGCCTGGATATCTTACTAGCAAAACAATACAAGCTCTCCAAACTCTCCATTGAGTAAAGTCAGTCTATGCACCATATTTTAGCTATGACAGGATTCCACTGTAATGCTGAGCGCAGCCAAACACACAACAAAGTCCACAGTTCATGTCATTTCGAAAACTATGTTGATATCAGAAGAAATCAAAGCACAACTCTTCAACCAGCTTTAGTTCTGTGGTTCTACTGACTGAAATGAGTCAGTTGTGTGAGGAGAAACGTGCATGTGGTTAGACTTCTCAGGGGCAGGTTGGCCACCAGCCTTTCCCAGATGAAAGTGTCTGAAAACCTGGACAGATAGGTTGAAAAGTTAAGGACCAGATGGTCTGGCTGCACTTCCTTTATGTGACTTGAAGGAAGGTTGTAAACACAGTAAAACTGACAGCCTACTTTAGCATTGCTACAAAGCAGGGAAAAACGGTGAGACCATATCAAGAACACTAGATTGCAATTTTTTAAGAAGGTGGAAATGGCATTGTGTTTTCTTTCCTTAATAACATCTAAAAGTAACACAATTTTTACCATTTATATACAAAGAGCTACTGTTATGAAAAATCTTCCTCCTCCAAAAAAATAAAAAATAAAAACTGCAACTTTGCAGTGGAGCCTGAAGATAAAGCATAACTTCGTTGCTATTCTTTAACTGGATGTGAGGAACAGAAGTTTGATGGTGATTTAGAGGAAGTTTTAATTTGAAGGAAAATATGAAACTAAAATCTCCAAACACTCTTGACTCTGCCCACTAGTGGAAAAGAGCTACAAAATTATTTTAAAGCTACGTAAATTTTTGTGGACTGTGCTGCACCAATTTAAATAGACTGTTTTTTTTTTCTTTTTTATTCCTCTTGGTATTTCTACACACGGGAATATTTATTTCTCACCCTGAGTATGCCTGTGGCTTTTCTGCACATTTTCTGTCTGGTTTTTGGGGGACACATGCAGTCTTGAATCCTACAGATACAATGGGGATAGTTGATTATTCTGAGAAAGGAAATTACCTGGCATCAAATGAATGTGAGAAACCTCATTTTTTTTTTTTCCAGAAGGTTGCTCATTGGAAAGAGCAGGACTTTCTGGACTGGGGGTGTGATCTAGAAATGTGTTTCTAGGTCTACAAATGCAGGTTATACACATGTACAGGCGTATATGTGACTGAATGTGCGAGTGAATGAACGAGGGAAAAGCACAAAGCAGGTGAGCAGGTGCTCTCTAGTGTTAAAAGTGGTGATCAAACAGATGATGGCAATTATGAGAAGGGGAAGGGGTCTGGCAGAGTGACTTCAAAACTGTCTGAAGCAATTTTACCCTGACAGCAGGCATCCACAGTGCCAGCATCACCATGGGGATGAAACAGTGGGAGAATTCCATTTATACATGTCTCCTCCAGGTGAAGGAGGCCAGCCTACCCCTCCTCCTCGGGCATCAAAGTGCCTAGACCTTCTACTTGCCTATTACGGTGTCAGAAGAATCCGTTTTGACGCGAGCTCTTAAAACAAAGGAACCTCGGTCCCTTCCGTTAAATCGTCCCATTTTCCCCCTACTCCGTCCATCACAGAGTTTGAAGGCGCAGCAGGCGCTGAAGGGACTGAGCTTCCCACGAACTCCAAAGCACTCTCTCCAAGACACGTTGGCCGCTTATGAAACCCGCAGGCCAAGATGAGCAACTGACCGCCTGGCAACGGGTGGGAAGCGCTGCTCCTCTAGGCACGGAACCCGGCCCGGAGCCGGGGGTGGGGATGGGGTGCCCCGCGGGGGCAGCGGCCCTATGGAGCCCCTCGGAGAGAGCGGCGAAGCCTCTAGCTCCCCGCGTGCATTTCTCGATTCAAAACCAAGATGCGTTCATATAACTTTTTCTCTTTTTTTTTTTTTTTGTTTCTTTTTTTTTTTTTTTCCCTTTTCCTGCTCAAGAAGGAGGAACTATCCCACCTGTGGATTATACATTTGTTCTAGCCCTGAGAAACACCGGCTGCCTTTCAGGTGAAAATAGCAGGCTCCGAGAAGGCTTTGGAGATCTTTTATCCTTTCGGATATATATTTGCTTGTATTTCCCTAAGCAGAGAATGACTAAGACTCTTAATAGCAGTGTGACATATGGGAAGCAAATTTTCTAAGCTCCAGATCTGCTTTTTAAAGATCCGCTTTAGTTTTTCTTTTTCTTTTTTTTTTTTTCCCAACACAACCCCCCCCCCCCCCACTCCACACACGCTCACACACCCCACCATAGCATCCCAAAAGGGGGGAGCTAAATCCTCCTGAAGGCGGCCCGTTATGAGCGCAACATTTCAAAGATATGGATACCCTGGAGGAAAAAGAAAAGAAAGAAAGAAAGAAAGAAAGAAAGAAAGCCGTAAATAAGCGGTGGGGGGATCATTTTTTTTTTTTGGCTATTTGAGCGCGTTTGTGTGTTATAGAGAGGCGTTAAATCCTCAGCGCTTCCTTCGGCAGAGCCTTCTTTCTCTGTGGTTTGAAAACGGAGTGAGCTACGGCGGTACTCTTTGCTGTAAAGAATGAAAAAGAAGACGGGGTACGGGAAAGCGGCCACAGCTCCCGCGAGCAGCACACGTCTTCGCGCAGGTACCACGGGCGACAGCAGATAATAGGGTTCCCAAAGGCACTGAGTGCCGTGTGAAAAGAAACCCAGGGGAAGGCGCTTACATAAACAACCGCGCTGCGAGCGCTCGGAGCGCCGGGGAACCCATTGCCACAGCGCCCCCTCCCATGCACGCCTCGAACTAAAGGTTTCGCTCCGAGGAAGGGGGAAGAAAAAGTTCTCTCTGTCCCTTTCTGTCTTTCGGTTTTGCCTGCTCACTGCTCTAACTCCTGCTTGGCGTTAGGGCTCGGCCGGCTCCTCGTTGGCTCGGGGCGCGCCTTTGGCCGGAGGGAGCCTCGGAAGGAGGGCTTCTTGTACTGGAAAACTGGACAAGTCCGCTCGCGCAGTATGCGTGTGTCATTTGTTATTTTTAAATACAATAGCCTATTATTTCACGTCGTTGTCTCCGGGAGATGGTGGCGGCCCCCCATTTCATGAGAGAAAGGAGAAAGCGTTCCCAGCCTATTGTGTGGTTATGTCACAGGAAACCGTTCGCGCTGCGCATTGTGTTGCATCTCCAAATTCCATCAAGTTCCACTTCGCTCTGCTTCAAAAGTTGCTGGGACCGGTGTCACGGCAATTGGGTAACCGGCATTGTCCGGGCGATGGGCGTGCGCGCCTCTCCCTGCCGCGGGGTGCCTTTCTGACGCAGGGAAATCTTCCCCCGCGCCAGCGCGATTTGCGCTGCTTTTGCGCTGCTTTTGCGCTGCCTTGCCCTCCTCGGGTGACATGTCGGGGAGCGGGGCCGCGGTTACGCTGGCACCGAGCGCCGGGCCCCGCGCAGCCTTGCGCGCACTACGCAGAGCGAGGGGAGCGCAGCGGGGAGCGGGCGCTCTCATTTGCCTTCCAACTTCACCTCCCGAAAACTTCGCTCCCTGGCTCTGGGGAGAGGTAGCACAGAAATGGCAAAGCGCAAAACCTGCCTCCCAGGAGGGCGGTGAGAGGTAGCTGGGAAGGGGAAGGGGGTATGGAAGGCTCTCGGCTCCCTGCTCAGCTTTGCTGGATGGAGCAAAGTGAATTGAGAGAAGACAAGGCGAGAGAAGAGCTTAAAATCTGGGAAGGTAAATGCTGACCTAACGAATAGGTGATTCGAATAAAAAACGCACTATGCAAAAGCCTTAATGTCTCTGTGTAGGCATGTTAATTTGCCACAGTTATTACCAATAAAAAGTGCATGTAATACTATTTTACTGTTTGACATTGCAAGTTAGACAGCATTTTATTAGTATTACAATAGGGAAATTAGATTTCAGCTGCGGAGCCGGGCAGATGAAAGCCCCATTCCCTGCGAAAGGCGTTCGGATCTCAACCGGGGAGAACTCCGGCAAGAAGTTGAACGCAACCACACACACACTGAGCGATGTTTAAAAGCGTTATGGACACGGTTTTCTCCTTCGTTCCGCGGGGAGACTGAGCCCAGGACTGTCTCAGTGCCCCCAGCAGCTCCCCGCTCTGTGCAGAGCCAAATTCGTGGTGTAATCGTGGAAATAAAACTCAGAGCGTCGCCTGGCAGTGGATGAATCCATGGCTCTCTGAAGCCCGACAAAAATGATGCAAATCAAACCAACGTGAGAACTCGCCTTTTGAACCGAGAATTGCCCCCTTCATCCCTGATTGGGAAATTAACCCCATTTCTGTATATAAAACATTAAATTTTGGACGGCGGAAATTAAAGCATCAGAAATATAATCTGTTGCTCTTTGTGTTTGGAGAAAGGGGTTGATGTTCTTCATTTAAACATTCGTCCCACCGAGAGCACAAGCAGAAACATTTTCACAGAGTGAAGCAGATGGAAGATGGAACAGCACCTACAGTTGCACAGAGGTGCTCGTGAACCTGCGTGTGTGACACATGGATCTGCGTGGGGCTCTGCATGGAGATCCCTATCTGCGTGTGCGTGTGTGGCTGTGCGGATCTCCGCACACTCCGAACTGAATTGCATCGATTCTCCCGGGATCGCGGTATTTATTTAAGTACTCTTCCCAGGTCATAACTGTAACACTCACTTAATGGCATTAATCCCCTGTTATAATGTAAACACAACGGCCATTGTATTCCCAATCTGTATTGTTCCACTAATTATTAAAGAGGAGGAACTAAAAGCAATCAATTCGCGGAGCTAAGCACTCTCTCGCACCACCCCCGCTGGAAAGAACAGAGCTGGCTTCCCAAATCAAAATGCGGAGGGTACGGTGCGTTTTGCAAGGCGGGCAGGTTGACTTGCAGAGATTCATGTATGACTTTATAATGTTATAATTAATTTTGCATTCTCAGCTCTCCAGCTGCTGCTCCGCTCGAAAGCAGAGCTCATATACTTAGAAACCGGTGTGCGGAACACGGGAATTGACTATTCAGATGTAATCGCGTGATATCGATTATTCCACAGAACTACCGAAATACGAATGTGCTTTATATAAAGCTCTTGTTTTTCGAGTTTCTATTTTTATGTAATATATGCGCATTCATCATCAAGCTGGGAAGGAAGCGTCTTTTCTGTAATCTGTTGCTGTGAGTTTAGCAGTGCTTTATCACTCCCTTATCAGGAAGCTGGGAGTTAATGACAAGAAATACCTGTTGGTGTTAACCTCCTCCCCTCACCTGCCTGGCTCGGGGCTGCCTCTTTCACAGGCCGGAGCTGATGGGAATTCACCCCTCTGCCTGCTGGCCAGATATCTGCTGCTGCATCGCGCAGGGGCAAACTGCTACGTGGGCTTCGCAGAAAAAGGGGAAGGGATAGAAAATCAGATAGAGAAGGAAAATGGGAAGCTCGGATTGCTCCAGCACAGGCATCCCGATGCCTGAACAGAGTTTTCAGACGGCATTTCCCCCGCTGCGGCCGCGGGACTGCAGCAGCGCCTTCTCGACGTGTATTTTTTTCCATTAGCCGCGTGTTTAATTGATTCACAATGAGCTGCCCTGCTCGCCCGCAGCTCCCGGGTTTTGTCACCCCTCCTCCCAGCTCCGAGCCGCTTCCTCGGCGTACCTGCGCGCTCCCCAATAGACATTACCTCGGGTATTCCCTGAACTCGTCAGCAAACGCGCGGCGATACGTTTGGTTAAATAGGGGACCGCTGCTCACTCACAGATGCTACAGAAATAAAAGGCGTTGTTCGATGGACCTTTTTTTTGTTTTGTTTTGCTTTGTTCCCCCCCCCCCCCCCACACACACCCGTTCCCCCCTTCACCCCCACCTCCCAGAATCGCAGGGGCTCGTCATCCTACGCGCAGTGCGGCTGAAAGGCTGCGGTTTCCGTCGGCCCCGCTCCCACCTGCGGGCAGCACGGAGTGCGGGGACCCCGGGCCTCGGGCCGGGCCCAGCGCGGTGCCCTCGAGCAGAGATAGCCGAGGATGCGGGGATGCCGCCGCTCGCCCCGGGAGCCGAAGGCCGGAGCTCTAGTGCGGGCCTCTGAAAGTCCCTGTGGGCTGGTCATAGAAAAATGAACGTTTGCACCCGCTGATGTATGTGTATGTACTTATTTGTATCCTTATTAAGAAGGAAGGAGCGGTGCGTTCGTCTCGTCCTCCTGTATCTGGGGCTGGAGAGGAGCTGATGGCGGCCGGGGCCGAAGGAGGAGAGGAAGAGATTACGTTATTTGGGAAATCAATTACACCGTGATCGTATTCCGGGAGCTTTCTCCGGACTGCAACGGGGGTGGGGGGGTGGGGGGGGTGGGGGAGGGAGCAGCGAGCCCCCCGGAAGGAGCCCCCCATGCCTCTTCCCCGCGCAACCACACCAGGAAGGACAGAAATGAAAGAAAGCTGAGCATTTCTTCCCTTCGTGTGCAAACGCGCTCCATGCCTCGCTCCTGCCTGTTCGTGGCAACTTATACAACTGTAGAGCTCTGCTGCCAGGAACAGCGCGCGATCCTGGATGTGGCGGTCTGAGCTCTCCTCTCCTGCCATATAGGGCAGCACTTTCGCCCAGCGCTCTCCCCTCGTGCTCCGTCGAGCCTGGCTCTGCGCACCCACACGCGTGCAAAACGCACACGGGATCCGTGCGCTTGTGCCACTCTCCAGCGCGTGCGTGTCTGGAGGGATGTGTGCATCAGTCATGCGTATAATTATTATCCGTGTGTGTGTGTGTGCGCGCGCGTGTGTGTCCCCTGCGTGGATACAGAACGCGCGTTGAGGAAAGTCCGGCGAGGAGCGGTACGAGCGCTGAGCTCCGGCCGTGTGCTGGCGGCCGGGAGCTGCCTCGCAGTACAAAGCAGCGCTCGCTGCCTGCTGCTGCTGCTGCTGCTGCTGCCGCTGCTGCTGCCGCCCGACCGCGGGAGGAGACGGGGCCGGAGCGGGAGGGGGCGGGTCCGCCACGCTATGCAGATGAGCGGCGCTGACGGACAGCTCTGCTTTCCAATGTCCCTCGGAAACTCGAGTGCTCCTTCCCTCAACTCTTCACTTCAGACTCTATACTTCCCCCAAAATTCAAGCTCACAGGCGCTGGGGGAGCTGGCTGGGAGAACTCCATATGCAGCAGCAGTCACTTTTCTGATTTCGGGGGCTCGCTTCTCTCTCTCCCTCTCCCTTTCTGCTCCTCTCCCTTTCTCTCTCTCTCTCTATTAACCCTCTCCTCCTCCGTCCCTCCCAATGCCCTTCCCCTCCCGGTTGGATTTCTGACCGCTCGATTTATTTTCCCTTGTATTTTGGGGAGGAGAGGGGGGGGGGGTGGGGGGGAGGGAGGGAAGGTGGTTGTTTTTTATTTATTTATTTATTTTTTCCCCTTGTTTGTTTTTATTCTGAGCGGGTGTGCATGGGGGGGAGCATATAACAATTCCGATTCTCTACATAACTGCACAGAGCCAACTGGGGCGAGAGAGGGAGAGAGAGAGAGAGAGAGAGAGAGAGAGAAGAGAGGGGAAAAAAAAAAAAAAAAAAAAAAGAGGGGAGGGAGAGACAGAGAGGGAGGGCGGGAGAGAGGGAGAGCACGAAAGCAGCGCCGGGAGCAGCGGCAGCAGCAGGGCCGGTCACCCTCGCCCCCTCCCTGCTCCTGTGCTCGCCAGCGCAAGCCATGTCCTATCCTCAGGGTTACCTCTACCAGCCCCCCGGCTCGCTGGCTCTGTACTCCTGCCCGGCGTACGGGGCGTCGGCGCTGGCGGCCCCCAGGAGCGAGGAGCTGGCCAGATCTTCGTCGGGCTCGGCGTTCAGCCCTTACCCGGGATCGGCAGCTTTCACCGCCCAGGCGGCGGCTACAGGCTTCACCAGCCCGCTCCAGTACTCCACAGACCCCGCCACGGGATTCCCCTCCTACATGGTAACTACCGAAGAGAAACCCCTCTCCTTCTTCATTAGCATCCGCATTCTCATCCTCCTCATCATCTTCAGCCTCTCTCCCTCACGCACTCACCATCACTCCCCGGCACGGCCGCCCGGAGGCCCCGCTCCGCCGCCGCCGCCTCCGCTCCGCCAGCGCCGCCCCGCAGTCCGCTCTCGCCCGGGGCCGCCGGAGCGGAGCGGGGCCGGGGCCGGGGCCGCCTCTCAACGCACCGCGGCCGAGCGCGGGGCCGGCGGGGGCCTGGGAGTGGGGCTCGCGGAGCCGCGCGGTCGGATCTTTCGGTCAGTCGGGCTCGGTGCTTCCATTCCCTCCCGCTTTCTCTCTCCGTTGTTTCTTTTTTTTTTTTTTTTTTCTTTCCCTTCCCCCCCCCCTCCCCCCCTCCCCTCTATTTTCACTGTGGTATGATACAGGAGGATTTCTTTTTTCCTCTTTCTTTTCCCCCCTTTCTAACCCCCCCCCTCCTTTTTTTTTTTTTTTTTTTTTCCCTCTCTTTTTTTTTTTTTTTTAAGTCGCTGTTTCGAGGCGTTGTGGGCTTTATCCCCCGTGTGGTTTGATTTACTTTTCGGCGTGTTTTGTGCTAATGGTTTAACTGGATTTTAGGAATGAAAAGGAGCATCTGTTTGCGATCTGGGAGCTCCGCTTAAGCCCAAGATGGTTGTGGTGGCCGCAGTTTCGGATTTCACTTTCTTCGTATTAGTTAAAAGGAGCGTTTGCAATCGCGTGTGTGTGTTATGCGCGTAAACTATATAAATAAAACCGTAAACTACGTACGTTAGCTGCAGGGCTAGATGGCCGTAGAGTTTTATAAACACGCAGAGAGGGTCGGGAGCGGAGCTCGCCCGCATACACAAAGCCCCGCACCCGGATTCTCAGCCTGGAGCCGCCACGGCGATGTGAGGAGCGGGCGGCAGCGGGGCAACCTCTCGCTTTCTGCTCACAAAACGTGGGGCACCGTGCT
Organism: Oreortyx pictus; assembly: GCA_036925125.1. Taxonomy (NCBI): domain Eukaryota; kingdom Metazoa; phylum Chordata; class Aves; order Galliformes; family Odontophoridae; genus Oreortyx; species Oreortyx pictus. The sequence continues at coordinate 59,965,224 of JAUPFR010000003.1, forward strand.
CTTTTCGGGGAGGTGAGAGGGAGCTGAGGACCGCGCTTGTTTTTCCCGTCGGCTGGAAGTTGCAGCGGGTTGGGAGTTGTGCGGGGGATCGGGTGCTGCTCTGCCCGTGCGTCGCCGTTCCGCGGGGTTCGGGGCTGTGCGGGAAGTTAACGAGTTCCTCCGCGATATCTTTAACTTTTCTCGCATTATGCAGCCTTAAATAAGCGCAATTTGAACGTTAAAGGGCGAATTAAAATGCTAATTACATCGCATTTGAACAATTCGAAACGGTGCATATCTTCTGATTTGCAAATTGGATTTGCAATGCATTAGTGCAGTGAATTGCTAAGTGGCGGCTTTGTTGTATTTTCCGTGGCAAAAAAGGAAACATCTTTTGAACCTCTGAGAGAAACGTAGGTATCAAGACGTTACCTGTAGGGCCTTTAAAATGTCTGCGCGGTTCAAACCCGGTATTGGGAAATATTCAATTACGTGGAGACGAAATTAATCAGAAAGATTAAAACATCGCTGATTTTAAGCGCGTGTGGTGAAGGGGGAGGGGGTGTGTGTGGGGGGGGGGGGGGGAAGTCCTATCTTAACGCCTTTGGGTGCCACTTTACCCCTCATAGAATATGGATGCAAGACACCGTCCCGGGGAAATACAAACATAACCGCCGATCTCGCCTTGACAACTCCCTAATGGCTCTCAGCAGTAACAAATTGCCATCCCCACCGTTTTGTTCTGTCCAGGGCTCCCCTTACGACGCCCATACGACGGGGATGACCGGGGCCATCAGCTACCACCCATACGGCAGCCCTGCCTACCCTTACCAGCTCAACGACCCCGCGTATAGGAAGAATGCCACCCGCGACGCCACGGCCACGCTGAAGGCCTGGCTGCAGGAGCACCGCAAGAACCCCTACCCCACCAAGGGGGAGAAGATCATGCTGGCCATCATCACCAAGATGACCCTCACCCAGGTCTCCACCTGGTTCGCCAACGCCCGCCGCCGTCTCAAGAAGGAGAACAAGATGACTTGGGCCCCGCGGAACAAGAGTGAGGACGAGGACGACGACGACGGCGACGGGGCGAGGAGTAAGGAGGAAAGCCCCGACAAGATACCCGAGAGCAACGAGACCTCCGCCGAGGACGAAGGTGGGCGCGGGGGGAGCGAGGGCGCCCCGAGGGCGGCGGATTGGCCTCGGGAGCGGGCGGCGGGGACCCTAAAGCGGGGACCCTAAAGAGTCCCGTTGCCCCGGGGAGGGCCGGGGGCGGGGGAGGGCCGCCGGCCCGGGGGGACGGGTGACCCTGCATAGGAAGGTGATGACACGGCGAAGCCGCGGCGGCCGCCCCCTCCGACTGTGCCTCATTCTGTGCCCCCGACCCCGCAGGGATCAGCTTGCAAGTGGACTCGCTGACGGACCACTCGTGCTCCGCCGAGTCGGACGGCGAGAAGCTGCCGTGCCGGGCCGGCGACCCCCTCTGCGAGTCGGGCTCGGAGTGCAAGGACAAGTACGAGGACATCGAGGAGGAAGAGGAGGACGAGGACGACGACGAGGAGGACATCGAGGAGGACGACGGCGGCGGCGGGGAGCGCGACCCTCCGGCCAAGCCAGCCACCTCCTCGCCGCTGGCCGCCGTGGAGGCCCCTCTGCTCGGCCACCCGCACGCCGACGCCGCCCGCAGCGCCAGCAAGGCGGCGCTGGGCGGCCGCGCCTCCCCCGGCCCCCCGACGCCGGCCAGCAAGCCCAAGCTCTGGTCGCTGGCCGAAATCGCCACCTCGGACCTCAAGAGCCAGAACCTGGGCCAAGGCTGCCCGCCGGCGGCGTTGGCCTCGGCCACCCCCGCCTCCGCCCCGCACAGCGCTGCCTACTCGCCCTCCTCCCTCCTGGGGAGGCATATTTATTACACCTCACCTTTTTATAGCAATTACACAAACTATGGGAACTTTAACGCTCTCCAAAGCCAGGGGATCCTGAGATACAACTCGGCGGCAGTGGCTTCGAACGAGGGACTCAGTCAGACTGTCCTAAATGCCAGCTCTGTCCACAAACAGAGCAGTGACTCTTTGAAAACGATCACTAACCAGCTAGAACAACATTACAGGCCCTCTAGTTATGACTCTAAGAAAGGTAGGTGCCTTATTTTTACTGCTTTCCTCCTCCTGCCCCCTCGCCCCCCCCCCCCCCCCCCGCCCACTGTAAAATTCCCCATACGCTGTGAATACTTTGGGCAAACCACTGTGCGCGGTCATCGCTGCCACCGGCCGAGAGTTGAAGATGAGCAGCAGCGTAATCCGGGGATTAAAATTGCATGTCCCCCGCGTAACAGGACCTGCGATGTAAATGACGACTTTCAGATCTCTCCTGCATGCTGCAGACACAGCTTTTCATGCAATTTTAAAAAGGAAAAGTAAATACAAAGACATCCAGAGAGCAAGGGTGTCGTTAGAATCAGTATTTTTATTATTATTATTATTTATTATTATTATCGACAGGCTAGTTTTGCTCTCTTTGTTGACAGTATTCTCACAGTTTCTGCAGCTTTGTGTTTGGGTAATTACTAACCTTGGAGACATAAAATTTTGTGGAGCGTGACAGTTTTAGCTCTTTTTTTTTTTTTTTTTTTGCCTTTTTATATATTAAAAAGTTTTATGCTAATATGAGCGTCAGTTTATCCTAATGCGTAGGTGTATCCTAATGTGTATGTGTATAGTACTCGAGACGAGGGCAGAAATGGAATATGGCCCGGCCTTTTAAAGGACTCAGCTTTGACTTCTGCATGAGCGAGCGCTGGGCCGTGTGCGGTGTATAATCTGGTTAGCTGGCTGTGTCCTGTGACTAACTGACGGTTATATTTTGACAGATCCCACTGACGTCTGCACAGTAGGAGTACAACCATACCTATAGAAGTACAATCACACAGCAATGCAAGTAAGTGAGAGCGTTTTCTATTACGCTGATCATTTGGCACCAGGTCTAAGGCAGTGCACAGATCGAGACTTGCTTAGTGTTAATTTCTTGCTTCATTACATGAGGCTCTGATTACAGAGTAAGACACTCTTTTCTGCTATTTTTAAGCCTCTCATTACAGCTTTTCTTTCTCGTGTTCGTCTTCATTTTAAAGTCAGGTTAGACTTCCTTCACCTCGCGTACTCTTTGCTTGTGTGAGGCAAACCCATAAGGACTATTTAAATGCTATGAAAAGTGAGCTTGAAATAATATTTTTGAAGGCATTGTTGTTCAGAAACAAAGTTCTTGTGCTCACGTGGCAGTGCTGCAGTGGCACATTTTAAGTGAGGTTTCACACTGCTATCGTGTATTTGAAGTAAGGAAGGGTGATTGTCAGAGATTCACATGCATTTCAGAAGGGTGTGTTGCCTGCGACTTGCCCGTGCCTGGCTATCAATGCCACTCTTAATACCTCCATTACCTAGAGCTAAACAAACAAACAAAAAATCACCTTGTCGGTACTTTTTCCTTTTTTTTTTTTTTTTTTTTGGTTAGGAAAAAAGGTAGACAAGTAGGAGTTTTGCCTTACTTCCATAATTTTTCGAGTTTAACGGTGTTAGAGTGTAATTGAAGGATTTTTGGATGATCTGGTTTTTTCCTTGGTCCACAGGTAGGTGTCACAATTGCTTTGAAAAAAGTCAGCAAGCCATCATCTCTCCCTGAGCTAATATATATAACAAATCTCTAAATCCGGATCACATCTTGTGCCACTGTATAAAAGAAGACCACAGAGCACTATTAAATCTTCAGACTCTAATTATTAAACCAGAATTTTGTTGGACATAATGTGAGTTTGCTGGTATAGTATAGTTTCCCCAATGTACGTGTGACTTTTGAAAACAGATCTGTTTTTCTCAGGATATCTCAAATTGATCACTTCATTGCCACGGTATATATTCGATAGGTGTGATAGGATTTATTGTAAAATTTATTTGTAAAAGATGTATACAGTAGAGATAATAAAGATGTGATTGGAGAACTTGAGTCCTTACAAAGTGGAAACAAATTTGATATTTATTTTTGTAACGATATAAAGCTTCTAGTAATTTATGCAAGTTGTATTGCAATGGAATCTGAACTTTTTGTAAATAAATTTTGCCTGGTTTTTATTTGAAACGTTGATGGTTATACAATCTTTGGTTGTTTAACGAGAATTCTTTACTAATTTATATCTCTAATTGTAAATAAAAACAGACTAGTCTGCAACAATATGGTGTTTTTCGTTCATTTCCCCCGAAGTAGTAATCTATTATCCAGAAAATGACGAAAGTTGTAATTTCACTGGTGCAGCTTAAAATGAGACCATAAAATGAGTAAGCAATTTAAATATGTTGCGAAGATACGCTCTGCATAAATTAATTCATTCTGGGTCGTTCTGTTCTACTGAAGCCTTAAAGGCACACATGTGTGCAAATACGTATTTATATACATGCATGCAAATGCATAGAGGGAGCGACGTGAATACATGCATGTTTCTTATAAACTGCATTGGGTGCGAGGTAGCTCTTTATTAGAGTTAATGTTCTTTACATCCAGCGTTTCTAGGGAAAACAAAACAGAATTCTAATCAACTGCAGTTTATTTCTTATTTCTTTGTTTCTGCTTCTAGCTAAAATGTGCAAGCACAGAAGCATGAAGAGAAAGAATCTGATTCCTGCTTTTAATGATTTTTTTTTCCTTTTTTCCTTACATCTTTAATTTGATAGTCATAGAAGAAATCCACCTCGATTGAACTCATAAAATCAGCTAACTAATCATTTTAATTTTCAGTAAAATAATGGGAATCCTCATATAATATAATTTCAGAAAAGAAACGAACAATCATTTATTTTCCCCAAAAGATAAATTGAGTGAATATAGCTTACGGTTATAAAACAAGAATAATAGCTTCTTAGATTGCCCTTTAATCAATCATACACTTATTTTTCAAGAGGCTCATCTATTTTATTCCGTGATTAATAATCTTCCAGCATGAGAGCATTATTAGATCCCAGCAGGGGAGATCCTGAATGCTTTTAGCTGCTTTGGAATGGTCAGTTGGGGTTCATTATGGTCTGATATTGAACAATTTATAAAATCTTGTCTAAACATCTGCCAGCTCGGATAGGCTGATGTGTCTGAAGATGGGAAATTGCTGGACCAGTTGATATTGACAAACGGATCTCTCTCCAGTGGCTTTTTGTTCACTGAAAATTAGTGGCCTCTTGCTCAGGTCTTGTTAGAAAGGGCATTTGAAAGTGATCTTAGATACTTCAGGCATCAGCCTTGGGAATGTTAACTGGATAAAGAGCCGTGCTAGGCTGGAGTCGGGAAATATGTTGCGATTATATTAAACGGGGAAAAATGCCTTGTGTTCTTAAATGCATGTACATAATCCCCCTGATCTATCTCCCCCGGCCCCCTCCGTCATATTTTACCCCTATAAAGCTGTCTAAATGATTGAGAAAATGCATGTGTTTTTCAGCTGATAGGGCAGAAATTAATATTGTAATTCTGGGAAACTCTGGGATCCATCTAGCTAAATATAAAACACCGAAGATCTGTGCAGCTGGAGGCCTGCTCATCTTCTTGTGTTGTTGAGCAATGCTTCTCTTCTCCTAAACATCCTGGTTCTCATTGAGGTAACGTGTCATTCTGTCTGTGAGCAGAGCGTAGTACAATTAGGTAGAGGCTAAAAAGCAATTCGGTCTTTCCCTCCAATTTAGCGTGTTTTTCTGTTCTGTTTGGGGAGAATTCACAGGGGAACTGTTTAAGTTTGGGGGACGTCTGAACTTTCTTTTCCCTGCTCTCCCTCCTGTTCCATCCACCCCCACCACCCACGTTTTCTGTTCCAGGTCTCTGTCGGACACAACGTGAACATTTCAATTGGTAAAAACCAAAAGCTGTGGCAGAGATTAAAAAAGGCTAACGACATTCCTTTGATGTTTATACGCCCGAAGACTTATAAAAGATTTCCATAATTTACCCACCCTTGCTAGTATTTAGACCTGGATTTCTTTCTGGAAAGAAAAGTAGAAAGACTTGGAAAACTCGCTTTTAAATATTCGGTCTGTATGTTAAACCCAGTGGACTTCTCTCCTCCCCCGAGAAATTCACGAGTGGCTCAGAAATGCAGATGGGCGACACCCAAACGATTTGGCAAATAAACTTCTTTTTAAAAACAGAAATTAATGGGCGAGGAGCGCATATTCGGCGTCATTTGAGATTTAATAATCGAAATTGAAAGCAGGAGAAAAGCGGAGCCCTGTTGGATCGTTGGCACGAGCAGTGCGATTATTTCAGGATAACGAGGAAGAAGGCGTGAGCGATAAAATACACCACTTTGCGTACAGTTTATTTCATAACGATGCTAATCACCCCGCCGGGATTAAAACCTCACGCCCCTGTCTATATCTGCTCCTGCTTCACCCCCCCTTCCCTCCCCTCGTTTCGGAGCGGGAGAGACAAACGCTCCTCTCCGCGGGGCCAGAGGTTTCATTAGAGCTGATTTATTGAAATTCAGCCTTTAATCTCAGGTGGGATCCCCGAGGAATCGGCCCTGTCGCCAAATAGGAAGAGGGCAGCTTTCCACCTCTCACTTCCTGGGCTGCGCTCTGCTTCTCTCCCTGCGAATGTCAACATTTGTTCTCAATAAGAGAGTTATTGTTTCAGGAAAGCTGCTCACCAACTGCCTGCCAGAGCGGAAAAAAGCGTCACCCACCTTTGTCTGACGGGCGGTGGGGGGAAGGGACGGGGACAGAGCGCAGGCAGCAGCGGACGGACAGACGGACGTGGGAACTGCTCCTGGACACGAGCTCCGGCCGGAGGGGAGAGAGCTAATGGGAGTTAACCGAGGGCAAAGTTAATAGAAAGCTCAGCGATAACAATAACGATAATAAAACAGTTACGACAAATAAAAAGGGAACCTTTCCCAAAGTCCTTTCTCGGAGGAGGAGTCGAGCTTTTTAGTGGGAGGATGGTTTCCAGGTGAAGAAGCGAGCTGCAGTGTGCAGCGCCCGACCTGGCGGAACTCTCCGCTAACGGCCCCGCACTGGCCGTGCCCAACCTCGAGGATAAGGGAGAGGAAGAAAAAAAAATAAAAAAATAAAAAAAAAAGAAGGAAAGAAAGGAAGGAGAGAAAAAAAAAAAAAAAAAAAAAAAAAGAGACGATACCAATCCTCTTGCCGTTGGAAGTTTCTGCCTCTGCCACGTGTTACATCTCACTTAAAGGCAGTTCAGAGTCACCGCGCCGCTGCGAACCCGTGGCAGGGATGTAATCAATACCGGAAGGATTTTATTGCTTATTGAGTTTTGGATAAGAAAGGGAAAGGGATGAGATAGAGAGAGACGGAATTTACACTAGGTCGATACGTTGCTTTCTGCTTTCAGCATATCCCGGTGCTTGGGCAAGCTTCTCACGATCCGCTTAGTTGAAAAGAGCCTTTGGAGTGTAGGAATTGAATAACAGAGGTAAAAGAGATTGGTAATAACAGTAGCACTGCACATGAAATAAAATGAAATTCACCCCTTTGTTTTTTTAATCCGTTAACTAATAACTCAGGTATGCTTCTGGCTTCTAAAGAATTAAAAGGGAAGCAGCAAAGAAGAAAAAAAAAAAAAGTTCAGAAACAAAGGGATCCTCGGTGCATATTCAAAGCACCCGTGCATCTAATCCCCGATTACTAAGCGGTGACTTCGAAGCAGAGCCCTCATGAACATCGCGGAGGGGAAGCGCAGCCGGCGGAGAACGTCGGGGCTGCGACCCAGGGCAGTGCTACCTGCGGGCATCCCCCCCCGAGGGGGCAGAGGGACCCCCGCCTCCAGACGAGGGGAACGTCGGTATTTCACATCCAATCCTGGCCAAGCACGCTCGTAGGAAAGCAAGAGACGGACGGACAAGGGTGGGGGCAGGCACCGTGCGGCCCCTGAGCCGCGCCCTTCATCTGACTCCAGTTGGAATTTACGGACCCGAAGGGCAGACGCTGGGCCGACCGGGCCCGTATGGCCTCGAAAGGCAGCGCAGAGAGGGCAGTGTCGCTCCTTCTCTGTCTGTGACCGGGGATCTCAAAATAACTAACATTAGGGAGGAAAAAGAATTCTTCGTGCTTTCCTCACGGATACCGCCGTTGCTCGGGCTTTTAAAAATCGTTCAGGAAAAAAAAAAAAAAAAAAAAAAAAGATAATAAGTATGTGCATTTTTAGAGGGAGATAAATTGACAATTTATTGTGTATAACTTCTGATCAATTATTAATCGTTAGTGTCAACAACAGGGTTATAATTACCTTCGGTTATTTAAAGGAATATTTATTTTTTCGTCTCTCTGATCTGGTAATTAGTTAATGCTCTGGAGTAATGAATTCAAAGCTGATTTGATACTGATTGAGGCAGTTTTTCCCCCTCTCTTTTGGCAGCTTCTATGGCGGGGGAGGGGGGCGGGGGGGTGGTCGCGCATCTCCCCCCGGTTTGCAGAAGAGTCCACGCAAAGGCAAATCGCGGTGCCGTTCACTTTTCAGACCATAAATAACGATTCTGGGAGGAAAAGGGCGAAATGACAAACAAATAGAGCGCAGCTGGGATGAATAAGGCTGATCAAAGTTAGCGGGGGCCAGCACTCCTCGCAGCCGCAGCAGGTCTAAGTCCCATAAAGGTGCCAGCAACCCTTACCTCTCTCCCTGAGATCAAGGGAGAGGGTGAGCGGGGCATTTTAACCCCCTGACATCTTCTCGCGAGTGGAGGAGGGAAGAAAAAAATATTTTGAGAGGGGAAAAAAAAAAAAAAAAGAAGAGGCTAAGAGAAGCAGGGGGGTGTGTTTTGGTCGAGTTCTCAATGCTTTCACGCTCACCTAGGCAAGGGAATAGGGTGAGGGGGACCCACCTGGAGCCCGCACTAGACCCCACATGTGATGCGCTGGGCTGGCTGCTCTCCTCGGAGTGAGGGAAGCGTATCGTCGCGCACTTAAATGCTCAGCCCTGGGGATGGGAAAGCGAGAAATTATGATTTTTTTTTCTTTCTTTCTTTTTTCCTCCTCCTTGCGGGAGCTCCATGAAGAAGGGCAGCCCGCAGGGACCTCGGATGTGCCTGGCTCCCAGGTACGGAGCGTGGGTAGCCCCTCCCTCGGGTCTGGGAGCCGGCAACCAAGAGCAAGTGCCCCCCCGACCACCTCGCCCTACACGCGTGGGGTGCTGAGCCGAGGAAGGAGCTGCACCGCTCCCCTGCCCGCCCCTCGCTTTGCTTTCCAGACTTCCACCTAATACAGACTAGGTCTCAGAGCCAAAGAGCACTTTTCGTTTTTAGCGCGGTGAGGTTTATTTTGCGACAGACCTGCGTAAGGTAGAATGCGTGTATCTAACAAATATAATAGGTGTAAGCCGTATATATAAAATATTTCCGCCGTGCAGCAAAAGTGCAGTGGGAATTGAAGTTCGAGATGCAAGTTCTACAATTAATTCATCCTGACAGGTTTGACATCGCCCGGCTCCCTTTTTCCTGCAACTCTGTCCGCAAATGAATGCCGCTTCCAGAGTGTATGTTTTAATTTGTCACATCAAGGCAATAAAAGGCAGCAATATATACTTAAGCCAGTTAACATTGTAATAACAGGTTTAAAGGAGCAATTAAATGGTAGTGAGTCGCATGTCTGACTTTCTATAGGCATTACCACATCAATGGTACCTTTTAGACTGGCTATAACTTAGCATGATTGTCTCAATTAGTTTAGCTACATGATAGTTATTGTGAACTCTTTGTGAGTAATCAATGTTACGCAAGCTTATGGGAAGGAGTCCTTAATAGGGGTGAGCACCCGCTAACTAACGTGGATCTCTTATTTCCAAAACACACCTTTCTTTTTTCGTCCCCCCCGCCCCCCAACTCTTAATTTCCTTCTCCCCGCCCGAAAGAAAGAAACAGTTATTTATAGTCTTATAAATCTGTTTCCGCGATCGGCGTAGCTGAACGCAGATTTATAGGCGCATAACTACTTCTGCTGCGGCCGATAAACGAAGCAGTCGCTTCGGTCCGGCGAGGGGACCACTGCTACATCTTTCATTTCTTTTAGTGTCGTCCGTCCCGGCTGCTGATCGTCACGATTCGGCCGCAAGTAGCCCTGAGGGACGCTCACACGCAGTGATTTGTGTGGGTACAGCCCTCTCGGGCTCCCGGTTTCACCCCGGTGACACCGGAGCGAGTGCGGATCGCGTGGCGGAATATTATTCACATATTATTCACAGATATTATGAATAAGCGGCGGTTCCGCGATGCCGGGATGGGAAATGAGGAGTAGTGGGGGGAGAGAGATCCTGCCGGAGCCGCCGGCCGCTTAGGAACTTGGTAATTCGTCTCCACCTCCAGACTCCTTCATTAAGTACCGAGCCACGGGTGACTGATGCAAAAGGGAGGGCTGCAAATTTGGCGAGACTCGTGTGAGCTGCTTTCGAAACGCGACCAAGTTTGTAATGTTTTCTGTCACGGGAAAAAAAAGAAAAAAAAAAAAAAAAAGAAAGAGTGAGGGAGCGTGTACCATTAACATTTAAGATAAACATGACACAGGGAAATTTCTTTTGGTGAACTTATTCTCATTAGTCCCAACAATGTCTCGTCATTAAACAGGACTGGAGTCAGCCTTAGTCTCAGGATTTCAGATCTGCAAGCTGTTTTTTTTTTTTTTTTTTTTTTTGCACGTACATTACATTTCTGTCATGCTTTGCAGCATAACACGATATCCCCAAAGAACCCAAAAAAAGAAAAAAAATACTCTGACAGCAACCATTAGTTAAGAGTGCAATGAATAAACTCCTTGCTCAAGAGTATCAGGACTAATTAAGATTCTGTTTAGCAGTCCTGGATGGAATGTTAATGTAGCTTTGACTAACTGGGAATAAGCAGGGGGAAAAACTCCATTTTAAGAGGAATGCTGGGGTGATAACATCTCTCACTTCTTCTGTCCAAGGTCTGCCCAAGCCTGTTACAAAGTCATTATCTCAAATTACTCCTGTACTTCATTTTTAGAGGGTTTGGGCAAGATCCCCTGGCGTTGAAGCTCTGCCTAGAGCCTCACAAAGCCAATACTCTCTAAGGGGATAAAGGCTGAATCAACCCACTATCTCTACCTTCGAGAGTTTGCTGGTACCAGTTCCTTGGACAAATACAGCCAGGATTCTGGAGGCAGATTAGGATCTATTGCTGGCGTCTCCTCGAAAATCCCTAAAGGGTTTTTGACCCTTTGAAGTTTAGTCTATTTTGCTTACACAGAAGTTTACATGATTAAGTCAGGATTTTACAAGGCTCAACAGGGCAAATTTAGTCACCTCGGAACACTCAACACTAATAAAATAAAATAAAATAAAATAAAATAAAATAAAAAAGGTAAGAAAAAGTAAAATATCCAGTTGAGTTGTCCTGATACTTGTTTAACTTCAGAAATAGTAGGACACTGTGGTATTCATGGCAATTAGCTTAATAAAGCAGAATATATCTGCAAGTATATCTGCAAGGCTGTTTCAGCAGAGAAGAGTAACAATCTCCTCCCCTCCTTAGGAATTTATTATTATTATTATTATTATTATTTATTTCATTTTGATAGCGTAAATTTCCCTCCCTTCTCTCCCACTGGCTGTAAATACAGCTACGATTCTCTGTTTCTTGGAGAATGGATATCATTTTCCCAGGTCCTTCTCAGTGTCTCTAAGATTTCCAGTCTGCGTTTTCTCTCCTTATCCAGGCAGTTGCGTTTTGTTTTCCTTCTTTCTTTCACTGTTAAACAAGCATGCCTAATCCTTCTTTCTGAAATAAACTTTTGGAAGTACTTTACTTACTAAAAGCAGCCTCTCACGGCACAAATCTTTGCTTGGGAGCCGAGTGCTGTGAACTGACAGCATAAACAGGAGAGGAGTGAAGCTCTGTCTCGGGAATACTAACTTAAAGGAGTCCCCAATATTTAGAGAGGGACGGCTGGAGCTGTCGGGCTCATCATCGGGCACATCACAGAGCATCGGGCCCACCACACTAGCTTCATCATTCATGGAATATACCCAACCTCTCTTTTTCTCTTTCTCTTTCCTTTTCTCTCCCTTTCTCTCATCCTCTCCTCCCTTTCACACCAGAGGGAAGCTCACTTTGCCATTGGATTACCGCTGCGGAGTTATTTTTTACAAAGGAAGGAATGATCTTTCCAGGTTCTGAATAATTAATGAGAAAAATAATAGTAATATGATAAATAAATAAATAAACAGACCTGGCAGGCTGGAAAGTTTCTGTAGCTGGATCAGTGAGTTGCAGGAACAACAAGGGCAATCAAGCAAGCTGCAGATTTCTCTTCCTCAATTGATTTATAATTGATGAATGGATTTTCTCGTGCAGCTGCAGCGTGGTTAAAAACTATTGAAGAGGTAGGTGTCCTGAGAGGTGTTATTTTGTAAGGGAGACAGTTAGGAGTAACTGGGTGCGTTTATCAGCAGGAGATCTGAGCAAGCAACATGATTACATTAGCTGTTAGTGGCTAGGATTCAACTTTCCACAGGCCTCCAGCACCTGCAGCCATGGAGGTGACTCACATGGAAATAGGTTTGTGCTGGCTGCTGGCTGTACTGGGCACTGATCTGGCACGCAGCTCCCACTGATTCAGCCAGCAGTGCCACCAGCATGCTATGCACTGCTGGGAGGTCCAGTTGTGCAAGTGAAGGGGAGGTAATACACTGCAGCATTTCTCTCATTCATTTTAAGGAAATTGAGAGGGTACTCCCAGCCTTTAAGATGAGCATAGTTTCTATCCTTGCCTTGACTTTTTCCCCTTGCTGTAGGAATATTCCTGAAAATTAAGGCATTTTTGGTGTATCTTACATGGCAAAATTTTAAATGGGCTTTAAAAGAGATGCAAAGCTGTTACCATGTCTCTGTGTGGTGGCTGTTCGCCACAGGTGTGAAGGAACTTTAGGACCATGAATTATGCAGTCACACCATAAACTGTCTGTACTTGGTTGTGGCACCTTTTAATGTATTACTCTTCGGGGGGTGGAAAAAACAATTTTCAGAAAGATAAGGCCTCCAGTCGTCAGGTTCTCCCTCAATACTTGTTAAAGTTTGCTAAGCCCTTGCTTTAGTGCAGTATTCAAGAAAAGGACAAGATGACAAGGCAGATGGAATAGTGAAGTCCTACTTTATTTTGTCTCCTTGAGTTCGCTCAGTTTGAGGATCATGTTCTTATTTGACCTTAAATTCACCCAAAATGCATGCACTGTTTTCCCTATGTCTGGAAAGGTCTCAGCCTCTGCAGGGATAAGGAAGTGATGCTTAACTGAAACTGGGTTTCAGACTCCAGCATGTTCTCACCCCATGTCCTTGAGGGGTTCATGAGGCTGACAGTTCCCAAGTCTTAGCCATGCAGAGGCAGAGAAGGCAGCAGTGGTCACCATTTCCTTCTGCAGCACACCTGAGATGGAAAAGTTCCTGCTGTTGAGAGCACATCACTGACCAAATACAAAATGTTTGCAGCAGGAGTACAAACCTATTCCCAGCAGAGTGATTCAACCTCTAGGCAACGCAGCCACGCTCCTACTCTGTCTCCCTGTGTATCACAGTGTCCCTCACATTGCTTTTCAGCACAGCATCATCAGAGGAGGGGGAGAAGAACCCACTGAGGGCTGTTCAGAGGCAGCTGAACAGATGTGTGCTCACTGCTCCTGGGAAGGGGGCATGGATGCTTTCTCATGGAGGAGGGCTCTCACATATGGACATTATCTTCCACTCACTTTGAGTGGTGGGAGGGTGTTGGGGGGGGGGGGGTGGGGAAGATTTAAGCCACATTTCGCCACTTTTTATATTTGCTATTGGATAGTTGAGCATATGATAGGTGGCTTCATGCCCAGGAAGAGAGCTGTTTTGGATCCAGATCTGAGACACGTGGCCGAGGTGCCTCAGCCGATTCCCCTGCAGCTGCCAAAAAGCAGGTGAGGTGCAGTCCCACTGGCTGACCAGTGAGAAGGAGCACAAGGGGAGAGCTGTGGGGCTTATTTCCTCTCTACACCTTCCTGCTTGATCTTCTGCTTGACGGCAAGCGTCCTATTCTGAGCACATATGCCTTCTGAAATAAAAGCAACCAACAAACCAACAACGTTCAACTCTACATGCTTCTACAGGTCAAAGGATTTTCTTCTTTTTATTTGTTTATTTACTTATTTTTATTTGTACTCTGATTATTTTTTATTTTTTTAATTTCACTCATGCCAGATTTCATGCTCTGAGAGAGAGGAATTCATTTATGAAGTAATGAAATGTGAAAATCTTACCTTGCTTCTCAATTCCAGGCTCCGGGCTTTGAAGTAAAAAAAAAATATATAGTCAAACAAATATGAGACTGTCCATAAAACACTGAAACCCAGCTTGACTTTGTTATTATTTTCAGCAAAATGACTAGTTACATCCTTTTTTCTTCATGTTCAGCCTGTGTTAATTTTTCAGAGGAAGATCTTGCTTTAATTGGCCCACATACACATTTTCATTCTCATTATTTCTGCAAAATGTGGTCGTGGAGGAAGAAAAATCTCCCTCCTCCAGATTTTTCATAGAAAAACTATTTGAATTGCAGAATGTTATTAGTGAACGCATAAGAACCTACCTCCTTGCTTTCTGCTGCCAGATTTGGGAAGTTCGCTGTTACAAATAAATTGTTGATATTTTTTACAACTGTTACAAAATGCCATGTAGCAGAATCCTCCAAACAGCCTTTGCACAACACCCTTTCTATGATACAAACACACATAACTCCACAGGAGTTAAACACTCAAGAATATTCGGATTAACTTTTCTTTATCTGTACTGGCAAGAATGAAATTATAGCCTCACAAATGACATAACAGCAAAAAATGTTTACACAAACTAATAAACAGAAGGAACTACTCAGTTAAAGCAAAACTTTTTAGATGTTTTAGAGAACTAGAAACAATAAAAATGTCTGTGGAAATATGGTCTATAATATCCTTGAAAAATCCATACAGCTGAGTCCAATTTCTGTTATTGAATCCAGTCCTAAAAGAAGTGGTAAAGTTGAAGTATTCATCCTTAAGTTATTTTAATGTAGTGTGCCTATAAGCTAAGTTTTATTAACGGAGTAGGTTTGTGATTCTCAAGGCAATAAGTCACAGCGTAAACCCGCAGAAAACTTGTTTTGAAGCTAACAATGGGATTTGACAACAGATAAACCCGTACATTATCTCCCCACTTCTTTTTGCTTTCTTTTTTTTTAATTATTTTTTTTCCTTCTATAATGCTTTAAAATATTAAGCATGAGTATTTTAGGTGTCAGTCTGAATCAGTGGGAAAAATGGCTTCAGTCATCCTTTTCCATTTGCTTCTACGATCACACTGCTGCTAGGATATTATAATGAAAAAGTGCATAATGATAATGCAGTAAAAATATTAGTTGTGTGAAACATAGTCTTAAAATATATCAAATTGCTCATCAGTGGTGAGAAAAAATTTCTAACACTATCCTATTGTGAAATAGCTATTTTTGCATTCACAGAGAAATAAGTGCATGCCAGTTCTAAAAACCAAAATCTAAAAAGCCCAGAGTGAATACAGGCCTACTTAGTTAAGTAATTGCCAGAAGAATCACTGTTTGGAAAGTGCCATCTTTTTAGCTGAAAATTGTTACCATGAGTATCCACCATAGATGCAATGAATGAAGTCCAGTGGAGAGTAACTATCATCATTTAGTTAATTACTTTATTGTAAAAAAAAAAAAAAGCATAAGAGTGCAAAATGGAAATATTGCAGCAATTATTTATGTGATATCCACATTTCCAACTGCCTTAATTTGAAAGTTAAACAAGTTAAATGCATTTTAAAAAATAATTGATCTATTTTTTATAGTACAATACATGAGATTTCTGGAATCGTATCATGATGTGGAGATCCGAATGCCAGTGCCTCAGGAGCCCCAGAGCATGCCATGGTCATGTCTCCAGAACACAATGGCTGTATGAGGAGGAAAGCTATTGTTCTGAGCTGGAGGTTTCAGGGATTTTCTTGCAGAAATGTGCTATGAGGCACTCCTCCATCTCCAGCTCTGTGCCATAGCTTCTCTCCCAGTCCGTGATTCCACATGCAGCTGGTTAGTAGACTGCAGATCAGGTCAGACAATCGCATTTGATGTGTGGGGGTCAGATGTTAGACCCATATGTAAAGGGAGAGAGAGGAAAAAGTAGCGCTTTCTTGCAAATTTGTGGGGCACTACCACAGTAAAAGTAAGATGTGTTTGGAATCACGTAGTACAAAATGTGTGAGACCTGAGATTTCCTTATGTATGTAATTTCCACATTTTTGGAAAGATAAAAATAAGTTGTGCTGTGACTACTTCTTGCCTTTTACCATCATCAGTAATAATCCAGCTTATTCTTGTACACCTCCGTGACTGAACTGAATGTTCAATACTTTGGGTAAAACTGGGTGAAGGAGCTGGGAGTGTGCTGGCTGCTGGCAGCCCAACGTCACTGTCTTCTCACTTCAGCTGCTGAAACCATTGGATGTTTCTGGAACAGCATCTACCGGTGTAAAGACTTCTTGTCCATTATCAGAAGGACATTGTATCTGGCCTAGGCTGAAACTGAGAAAATAGATGCCTGGTACTTAGAATGCTCTCAAGAGAAATGTGGTGTGTGTATACTGCAGAGAAAAGAAAAAAAAAACACATTTCTATCAAAATCAGAGCCAGGATTTGTCTATATCCTGAGACAGCTATCAGCTTGCAATGTAATGTTGTCAATTCCCAGATTCAAGGAAAACAATGTATTTATATAACACATTTTGTTTTGAAAATGTGACATCACATAGATCTAAAGAATTAGATGTTAAGCATATTTACCCCTTTAAATATGTTAAAAATCAGTGAATCAACATATATGAGTTGACTTTAAGATAATATGGTTGCCTTTATCCATGAATTTGAACACATTCAGAGGTGTAATAGACAAACCATGAGGAGATTAGGTTCTCAATTCATTTAAGATTTAATCTTGAAACTGCTGTTACACTCAGTGTCTTCTATGTGCGTCTCTTGAAAAATAAACAAAACCTTAACATAAAACAGTGAAGTATATTCTTTATCTAACTATTCAGAGTTTATTGTCATGTATAAAGAGAATGATATAGACCTCTGTAAATTGAGAAAAAATGTTATACATTTTTTTTTCATTATGTAAATCTTTGCACTGGAAAATAATTATATATAATGATATTCCAACCAGTGCAGTCAAATTAAGACAGTGAAAAAGAATGAACACTATTGTAAGATGTTCAAGTCATTCTCATCACATAACCTGAAGCGTATTTACATTTTTACATCAGCATTAAGTATACCGTGGGTGAAATTTATCACTGAAGAGTGTTTACATTTTTACATCGGCATTAAATATACCATGGGTGAAATTCATCACTAGTGGTCACAGAATCACAGAACTATGGGGGTTGGAAGGGACCTCTGGAGATCAGCCAGTCCAAACCCTGCTAAAGAAGTTCCCTGTAATAGATTAAACATGAAAGCATGCAGGTGGGTTTTGAATATCCATTGAGAAGGAAACTCTATAACCTCTCTGGGCAGCCTGTTCCAGTGCTGTGTCACCTTCACAGTAAAGTTTTTCCTCATGTTTGTGTGGAACTTCCTTTGTTCCAGTTTGTTCCCCCTGGCCCTTGTTCGATCGCTGGGCACCGCTGAAAGGATGGCTGGTGAATTTACTAAGAGGTATCTGGCCAAATGAGTTTAATTGAAACTTACCAAGAGAAACAAAGATCATGTATTTGACACAAGTATGCACAAACACAGATAAACAGAAAACCTTTGAAATGCATGAGAAGTTACGATGATAGCCTATGGTTAAAAATAGATAACACTCCAAAATGAATGCATATTTATATATAAGCTACAGATGTAACTGGAAATGAGATCCCTAGTTAAAGATGGATAGCATTTTCTTATGTAAGATTCTGGTGTGTTTCTTATTGTTAGATGTAATCGTTCAGACAAGAATTTTTATGACTGATGTCTGCCTCACACTGCGTATCTTGCTTTTATAGAAAAAGAAAGCTTCAGCAAAATAGTTTAACTGTTTCCAGGAATGATCATCAGAAAAGAATGATTTGGTTTGCTAATGTTAAAAATCTGTGTGACATTATCGTATAATCTGCCTCACAGTAAATGAAGTAAATTTAGGAAAGAGGGTACCTTGAGGCCAGAAGGAGATGTATTTTGCTTTTCCTAAAAAATACACACAGGTTTGGTAGAGTTATCATTGGGTATACCTCCTGTAATATCTTGTTGTTTATTTCTTTGTAGATTTCATCTTTAGTATGCATGTTCAAGGCTGACAGTCTCAGTGCAGAGCTAAGCAAGTAATTCCCCACAATTGTTCCTCTAACGTGCCTCAGCTACTCCAGAATGAGGGCAAGAAGACTGTCTTTTGTCTGCTCTTATTCCTTCTTCTCTGCTGTCTGCATTGCTACAGGGCAGCCTGAAGAAGGATCTGTTAATCATACTTGAATAAAAGTATAACTGGGGAGCAGAGATGGGACAGGGGAAGGTATCTGCAGGATTTAGGGTTGGAAAGGTGTGACAGCAGGCTCAGGAAGAGGCTGCAGAAAAGGTTAGGCAAATGAAACAAAAGAAATCAGGAAGAAAGGTGAAAACAGCTTGTGAAGAGGAAAAGACAGAGCTAGGATCAGAAACATTAGAAAAGATCCGTAGCCACTAAAACACCTTCCCTCCCAGGACATGGAATAGTGCTCAGGGTTTTGGTTTATCTACATTCTTCTACTATTTCCTAAATAACTAGGGTATCACTGGAATCATTAATCTCCTATTTCCCATAGCAGTGAGTCCATAATTCCCATTAACTGTACCCTTGTCTCAGGTGATAAACTTCTGCTTGGAATTCAGATTCCAGCACCATTGTTCACAGTGCGAGAACTGGAAAGATTTCATGTGATTAACATTTTTGTCAGACTAAGAAACAAAGAAGTGATTGTGTTCCTTCCTTTATAGGCCCTACTTCATCCCACTCGATTGTCTGCTGGATAGACAGTTGTCTGTGAATGAGGCACTGCTTCAAAAATTAGCTTTTGCTTACACATCTCCTAATTTTAAATGTTTGGCCTTGCAGACAGAATGTTTTGTTTAAAAATGGTTCTTGAATGCAGTAAGTGATAGAGGAAAATAACACGACCAGGCATTTTGACACACATCAGGCATACTATGTGTGTTTATTTGTGTGTGTTTGTGTGTGTGCACACAGGGACATGCATTAACATACATGTGTATGTGTTATGCATTCTCTCTTTTCAAATATCCTTTGTGAACTGAAGATAGAATAAAAAGAAGCAGGGAGTTAGATAATCTAATAAAGAGCTCTGGTGAAGTAACTTACCTTACTGGAATGAGAACTGCCAAATCCAACATGAGAATCTGTAAAAATGATGTTGTTCAGATGTGACAGTTTCAAGGATTGCAACTATTGGCTGGAGATATTTAGAGACCTTCTGTTTCTTCCAACAAAGTTAGTGCCACAATATGCTGTAACTAACTGATTGCAGCAAGGCTCCATGCTAAATTTATGTATACAGAGCTTCCATATCAATCAAAAAATGTATGCAGATAGCTAGTGTCAATGCAGGCACTGAGCCATTTGTAAGTTTAAAGTTACTGGTTTACATTAACATTTGCAGCGCTTGAGTTATTTTGTTGTTTTCCTTAATGTGAAAGGGATATGGACTGAACTGCCAGATGTGTTAGTCCTGCCAAATTATTTGTAGTGTATCTAATGCTTTCCTTGAGCCAGTTGGTCAATCAGTCAATGATTCTTTCCCCCTAGATTACTCCTAGGAAAGAAAACAAATCTAAGAATTTAACAGCAGAAGTGGAAAATAAGAGAGAACACACTTTTCTCTTGCTTTTTTTCTGCTACTCTATAGAAATAAGACATGATGTAATCTATATAAAGTAACATGCATCTAACCCTTGGTGCCATCCAAGACATAAGAAAACAGAATAATATCTATTTGTGGGAAATCAAAAGAAGGAGAATGTTATAACTCTCAGTTTATAGCAATGCGAATTTATAATCACACCGACAAGAATTCAGATATCTGGTTTCCCTGTATATGTTATATATATCAGTTTTTCCCGGTACTTTACAGAGATGCACACAGGCACACAGTCCTTTAGTGTGTGATGGAAGCTATTACTTAGACACGTCTGCAGGAAAACCTCATCTTTATGCATTATTTCAGAATCATTGGTAATCTTTGATATTACTGAAGAAGTTATTTCAAAATATTTTTTGCAATAGTCAATCAGGAATGATAAGGAAAGTATACTATGCCATATGAAAACTACAAAATATGGATATTTTGGTATCAAATTAGAAGACCATTGTTATCTAAGAACAATGCAGTTTTCATTAAGGCTCTTCAGAATAGCCTAAGCAGATCTAAACTTCATGATTTCTCTGGCTTTTCAGTTAAAAAATTTTCCTTTCGATGTACTCATTTCTTGTCAGTAATTCTGCATCGCTTCTCTTTTGCGGTATACAATAAAGTTTCATATATTCCTAAAAGCGATAAAATACTGTTTGGATACAACAAAGGTTGGGGAAATAAGCAAAGAAAATGTAGGGATAGCTCCTCTGCCGTACAGACTGAGTCAACATGCTCATGACCTCAACTTGCCTGTACCTTCTAAGACTGTCTCCTATGGAATCTGAAGTATGGTGAAGGAGTTCTGTTTTGTTACATCTTGTTGTTTGGCACCACATTACATCAGAAGATGTAGCATCCAAAGGTTAAGCTGGAGATGTTTTTCTTCTCAGGGCAAGAGCATTAGGCTGAGCACACTCCTGAAAGTACTTATATTTGGCTCTATGCAGGTAATATTCCATTTGGTACCATTAAAAACAAATGAAAAGTGGACACAGATAGCCAAATTGAGGAATGATAATGCTTTCTTTTAGTTATGCCTCAGAATAATCATTTGGACAGGCCTATTTCCAAGAGGGGCTCAGCTTTATTTTCCCTTAAATTGTGGAGCTTGTGACAGACCCTTCTTTCTACAGTCAAAACAGATGGGGAAGAAGTGGAACAGATATGGAGAACAGGGACAGATCTGGAAGCCAGGCTTGTAGCTTCTGCTCCAAGTGGAGGGATATGGCAATGTTGGGTGCATGATCTATGTTCAGTAGTGTCATGCTCAGTTTTGCTTTCGCCCTTCTGAATGCATACATACAGCAAGTCACTGCTTCATGCAACTGGCATTTTGTTTATTTTTAATTTTATCGTATCAGCTTAAAAACAATTAAAATGATAGATGTCACGAGAGTCTACTATTAAATTTTGTTTGAAAATCTCTAGTCTGTATAGGTTCCTCCTTATACAAATTAATGATGTTTTACATACTGTGTTTTCAGAGGTAAAAATTAGTTCTTTGTGGGTGTTTAGATTACATAGTTGTAACATTCCCATAAAAGCAAAAAAATAAAGTCAATAGGAAGTGAGCAATATGTAAAGAAAAACCCAAAAAACAAATACAGTACTGTTATAAATACCTTTTAAATGTCATCAAAATCCTGGAAGCACTGAGAAATACAAATGGAAAAAAAACAAACACAGGTTCAACTAGATGCAGCATTTTGTGCTTTTGCCCCTGGAATTTATTATCACATGTATTTCTGTGCTATTTTTACAAACTGTTTAGCTAATGATAGAACAGGACTCTTCAGTACTTCTGATTAAGCAATAAGATCCTATCAAATCCAAGGACATAAAGTGCAGTAGGTAGATGTGACACATCTTCAGACTTCTGCTCATCGATTAAAGTCAAGTGAGTTTTTCAGGTTTGCAGTCTTTAACAAAAGTCAGCTGAACTTGCCAGAAAATCTCCCTTCTATTTAATTGTGATAGGGATGAAGTTATAAAAGGGGGTAGGTTTTCATGGTTGAAATGTTTGATAAAAATTTATGCTGTGACTACTCAAACACTTTTCTTGGCTGAAGAAGGTGGGGTTAATTTCTCCAGAATTTCACCTATTCACAATTTAGCAAAATGAACCCATTTTACTTGTTAGTGACCGGTAAAGACATCTATACATGTTATTATTATTATTAATTTTTTAATGTTTGATTAAGAGTTTTAAGAGTGCCTTTAGGCAATGAACTGAACAGAATTATTCAGTAAATCATTTGATATAATATAATTTTTATCAAAACCATGTGACTGGATGTTCAAATAACTTGACAAGATGTTTTTACTGAACTCAGTTTACCCCATTTTATATTTTATTTTATTTTATTTTATTTTATTTTATTTTATTTTATTTTATTTTATTTTATTGTTGTTCATTTGTTTGGCTGTTTTCTTCCTTCTTCTTTTTTATTTCTTTCCATTCTGCAAAGGAATGACAAGTCTAGTTTGATCATTTAGCCAAAAATATTTACTTCATGAAGTACATTATGATTTGATTATAACTAAGAGGGAGGGTGAATTCCCAGAATGTTAATATTTCTTGTTAAGCAAATCTGGAATATAGATCAATTGCAAGTACCAAACACGATGAAAGTGAATCTGGAATTTCTTACGTCTCCTCTAGTAAAACATAAACAGATGCAAAATGTCCAACATCATATTTCTGGTCAAGTTTTGATGCTTGTTGTTATACCTAAACCTAAATAAGTTTACTGTATTTGGAGAACTTTACACTGTGCAGCTTCAAGGTTTTGTTTTGAAGTGCTTTATTTAACCTATGTTAGTTCTGTATGTTACAGTCCTCTGAGGTTTACATTCATTATTGTAAAGCATTAAGAAGGTCCTGACAGCAAAATAAATTCACTTAGCTTATTTATTTAACTTAATCATTTGTATGTATTTGGTTGAGGTGAGACATACAAAATAATTAAATTGTTCCTTGATTTAGTGTCATTTAGGGGCCTTAAAACAAACTAACAAACAAACAAAAAATAGAACCCTCTAAGAATTTACTCCATAGATTTCATTTCTGAATAAGTTTTCCTAAGGTTTACTCAGAAAGTTGTCTTACTTTCGGGACAATCATCTTTCAGCAAATCCACACAGGAATATTAGTCTTACTTAATTTAATCACCAAATCCTAACAACTAAGTATTCACTTCATTAAAGGCACTCAGAAATTCTGACCAGCTGTTTCCTGCTGCTTGGCTGGGGACAAGGTGGAGAAAGACGAGCAATTCAATCCTCAGCAACCCTCAGTTGTGTTAACTGTAATTCTGCCACATAATTACACTTTCATGATTTTATTCATACACTAGAACCTAAGATGGGTTCTGTGACTTAGGGACTCCAACTTTGACATGTTTAAATTTCGTGTTGTAAACACAAAAATTTTCAGAGATTTTGGTAATCATCTCAAACTAAGCCTTTGGAGCTCTTTCTCTCACCCTCTTTCTCTCTTTTTTATGAAGCATTTTAAATTACAGTTGTCAAATAGATTAAATTAAAGGGAGCTATAATTAACATGGTGGTTGTATATGCAAATGATAGATTGGTTACTTGCTCTGTTCCTAGAAACTGTTTTCCGTTCTGGTTCAAATACAGAATTCTGGAGAATTAAGAACACTCTCAGAGATCAAGGTGTTTTTAAACCTGGTAGTAATCTTCATGCACTGAAGGTAAAAAGAAATAGTGATTACAAGTGAAGAGTGACTAAAATATATATCTATTTGACTGTATGAACTGGCATGCCACTTGCCAGTGAAAGTAAGTGTTAAGACATCAAAATATAAATCCATATTGCAAGTCAATAGTTTAAGTAGATGTAAATCAGTGGAGTTATGTGGGCTTCAGCTAAGCTCTGCTTATTTATACAGCTGGGTCTGGCTATTGGTTGCTGCTAAAGTGGAAAAGTTGTCTGATTCTGTCATAATTCAGAAAACCTCCTGGTGAAAGTTGTGCTTATCCCTGGAAACAGAATTCAGCATTCTGTACAGCTTGTAGTGAAAATCAGGCAAATCCAAATGGGATCAAAACCACTTCCTGTCCACCAGCACAGGAAACCCTGAGCAGGGCAGTGTGAAATTCTGACTCTACTGGGTGTACAATTGTCATGGTTTTATGATTTTTGGTATTGGTATTCCACATCATAACAACATGCAGTGCATTAAGAGTTACAGAGTTAATACTCCAACTCCATAGATCATTGATATTTCCGAGTATACCTGTCTCAGAAGAGAAGAACTACATTCCCCAGAGGACTCTGCGATGCTTTGCATTTTTACATATTTTCCGCTCAGAGGGAAAAAATAAAAACTCTCTGCGGTTACGGGACACTCTCTTTCCTTTGGGATTGACTCAGCAGTGGGTGCTCGCTGCCGTATCACCTTCAGCGTTAGCGTAAGGCCTTCAGTTTATCGGACACTCTCTCTTGCTCATTTATTTAGCCCAGTCCGGGTGTCTACATCCACTTCTGCACCACAGGTTTATTCTGTCTCTCTGGTATGAGGCTATTACTGATTTACTGATTTTCTTTGAAAGAAAGGACAAACTTTTTTTTTTTTTTTATAAATCATATGATATATTTTTGCAAATTTTGATAATTTTGATCTGTCCTCTGCATTATCTTTCCCAGTAGAGGGCCCTATCCTTTGAGCTAAGGGAGTAGCTTGTGGTGAGCTGTATACACTATTACCATTGCATAGGTTAACTAAACAACAAATGAAATGCATTAATTTCCCCTTGCCCTGGCATTTCGAAGTCAATGAGAAACTTCTCACAGTGCTGTTGGCAGCCTTATTTTATTTGAACTCACTGGTCATACACTCACGTCTGTACATACATCCACATTCGGATACTGATTTTGGACTTAATTTTGTCCTATTTTCCAACTCTGGCATCATGTTCTCTAACCATTTACTCTCCACCTTCTGATTATAAGTTAACTGAAACGTTGTTGCTGAGCAAGAATACTCTACTCAACTTATTTGACCAGTTACAGTTCCAGGTAAGGATCTTAGAAAATAACATACTGATTTATTCCTGACACAGTTTGCAAATTATCTGCTGTGACCTCCTTTTTATCTTTCTGTAAAAAAAATACTTGAGGTTGCTTTTCTTTTTATTATTGTTTTGAAGAAAGACTATCTAATACTCAAATAATATTCACATTTCATTTAATATTCTATGTTATATGCTGGAGACAGAAATTGTAGTACAATGCTTTCATGGAAATGTGTAAGTACGAATAAGAAAGAAGGAAGTAGGTAGGTGGTAGTCTGACACTACTGCATAGTCATCTGCTTGTCATGGTTACTGAGTTTATACTTAGCTGTTTGCAATAAAGATGAGCATCCCTAGGAAGAAAAATAATATTTGCTCAGTGTTTCTTTTCTCCTTCAAATCCCATTGTAACACTAGTTTTTCCTATTGCTGCTGTTCATTTAATCAGTAACTTCATCTCAATGGGCTTTCATGCCCTGAAGAGATATACAGGCTTACAAGGATCAGATGGTGTAGAGATAAAAAACTGGGAGACTTGCTGACTATGTAGTTGATCCAGAAAACTGCAAAACTGTCACCTGCAGTTTGCTAAAGTGTAGCTTTTATCAGAATTATATACATTTGCCCTATTTTCTTAACAGGAGAGGTAAAAATGCAGAAGATTCAGATATGTTTTAACTTTTTGGGTCTTTCAGATTTTCTGAAGATTATTTCTCATTCCACAAAATTTTAATGATTGTGAATAAAATTACTAGTTTTTATTCTAGATCCCTGAAAGGATGGAAATAAGTTAAAGGGCTTTCAGCTTGTTAAGTAATTTTTTAGGAGGGAGAATGATTAGATAACCAGGCTGACCCTTGCTGATGTCAGTACATCATTCCAAAACCTGACCTTAAGCATGGAAGAGTGAAAAGAATCTTTAATACTGTACTAGCAAGTGCCATGCTGAGCCTGTAGTATTATATAGGCTGTTGAGGCTACAATATCCAACAAGGGAGGATTTGCAACACAGATTACAGGTTGACATTATTAACCAAGCCATTCCTCCAAAAATTCCATTTCTAAAATGTGGATGGGAAAGATAAACAGTACCTATGTAACTTACAGGAACTCTGTTGAATTTCTGAGCAAGTAGCATTTTACCAAGGGAGAAGGCAACTTTTGCACACAGCAGGACTGTAGAAGCTCCATTTAAAAACTGAAAATCCCCATGGATTTGTGTCCAGTGTTTGATATCTTACTGGAAGACATCAAAGTCTGAGATAATCACCCTGAGATATTTCTGCAGTCAGTAGTGGGACACACTGGGTCCCTAGAGCCTTATTTAAAGGCCTGACAACTTAGGGCATGCAGCAACATGGATGCATGAAGAAGCACTTAAGGCACAGATGTTCTTTGTAGGAGAACTTGCAAGCACAGAAAAAGCTACATAACCTTTTGCAGACTACTTCTATCCTGAAGTGCAGGGGTTTCTGAGGTAGGACAGATTCCCTTTTCATTCACTCCATGATTTGTCTTAAGATTCCTACCTGGAACAAGGTTAGAAGATACTGATGTCATTAAAATCAGTAATGATTTGGCATACTCAGCCTGCTTAAAACATGGCTGATGTCAGACTTCATGATAAGAAGGCTACCAGAATAACAGGATAGTGATCAGAAATCTCAACAGAAGTAGCAAAATAAGAGAAAAAAAAAAGAATTCTTAAGACAAAAGCGCCTATTAACAATTCATTTAGTGGAAGACAGTTTTGCTTTTCTTAGTTGACTTCAATTTAATATTCCTTTTAATTTGGCTTTGATAACAAAGTGAAAGAAAACCAAATCAAAAACCCAAAGAATTCCTCCTCCGCAGGTCTCTTTGATTTGTGCCAAGCTGCTGAATCACCCACTGTTTGTTCCTCCAAGTGAAGGAAGGCAGTCGTGTTCAGCTGATGGGTGAATCAGTCTCACTGGGTGCAAAGGAAGCTTGTAGAAGCCTGTGCAGGATAACTACCTTTTACCACGCTTGTCGCCATGCCACTCACTCACTGCATGGAATGATCTACCGCTGCTGCTGTTGCTGACACAATCTTTTTTTCTCCCCACATGCTTTTCCTGACCAACTGCATCTGTTTTTGTTCAGAGGCCTATGCCTTCCCTCACCTTGGTGCTCCATTGCTGTCTCTTTCTGGCAAAGAACTCAAAAGATTTGGCCGGAAGGTTGCACTCAATCAATCCTGCCTTTAGGGTGTCCTAGAAGTGCTTTCTTGGATCCACTGCTTCCTCTTTCCACACTCCAGTTCTCTGCATAGGCGGTACTCAAACATATGTACATTGTTGATCCAAGCCATATGTCCAGCCTGTTACACCTGGGCCTTCCATGTGGATTCACTGCAGGAATTCATCACTGGTCAGCTTAGTGTAGCATCTGACTCAGAGCAAGACACAAAGGTGCCTCTGGTGGAACTTCTCCAGCTGGCAGATGTGCTATTTATACTATGTCAAAATCTTGCGTCTGTTCAGCACAACAGCCTTGTACAATTCCAGTCTGCATTCTAGTCTGATCTGGTTCTGCATTTGCTTAATAAACCTGGCAAAAAACTCCCCTCATTTTACAAATGCAGGAAAATCTCTCTCTGTCAACACTGGCACACTCATTTGAAATAATCTGAAGGTAAGTGAACTTATGTGCCATAAACAGATCAGTTTTATTGTGTTTAATGGAAGGGGCAGCATATTCTTCTCCATGTTTATTGACGCATCATCTTATTATTTCCCAAATTTGTGATTAGTTTGTAATTGTGTGGTTGATATTATTGTGGAAGTAGCACATTTGTTAGTTAAGATTGGAAGTTCTTGAAAGATCTGATTCATTGTTATGGAATGAGTGAAAACTAGTGCTCTTGTGTAATCTATATGGTTACCTTAGGCGTGCAGTTCTTCAGCATCTGAAAAGTGAGTCCTGACATTTGAATTTATGTACTCAATATCTCAGAATTAAAAAATATTTTCACGGTTAAATGTGTGAAGGACAACTGAGGATAAGCAAGAAGAAGGAAAGGAGAAAAGGAAACTCAGTGGGAAAGTAAGTGTGGGTAGGATAATTGGGCAATGAATGAGTAAGGGGGAATGTTGAGGTAAAAAGCTAAAGAAAAAAAACCTGTCATGACCCTTAGCAAAGCAGAAAATGTAACTATATCACAACATTCAAAGCACTACATAAGCAAGAAAATGCTTTTATAACATATCTAACTGAAATTAAAGTGAACTTTGGTTCTGGATGCAAAGCTGGTAACAGCCTCTCCTAAATATTCTACTGAAGGAAGTGTTGCTGTACATAAAACATTTATTTGAAAAGACAAATTAGTTTGTGATCTGGTTTAACACTGGAAAAATAAGTGGTGGATATCTTTTTTTTTTTTTCTCCCTAAAAATAGGATCTGAGTTCCATACATTCACTTTAACACCAAAGGCTCTATAGTGCTAAGCCTCTGTCCTAAAATCTCTTTGATGCCAAGTTTTCATGATACATTTACTAATTGAATGCCAGATTCATCACTATGTTAATTCAGCTTCACAGCTGTGTATCTAATAGGATCAGGTCAGCAAATCTGGAGGAAGAAGTGGATTGGTGGGCTGTGGTTTGAATCTTTTATTTATTTTTAATTTTCACATTAGCACAAGTCTGCAAGGCTTTGCAGCTCAAGAAGTTCTCGGAGTTATGTGGAGTTCAGACTACAGCTTTGCTGAAAAACAGCTGATATAATAGTTCTTCATATGCATTTCCTTATCAGCAAAATATTTGGAGTACCATAATGATAAACAAACACAAAGCATTTGGCTTGGTCTCATTTATTTTAAATGATTGACAAGATAACACCATGTTACAAAAAATCAAACTGAAAATGTAGAGTAAGTAATTATAATCTCCCAACAGGAGTTCCAGAGTCTTTTTTGAAGCAACAATGTTCTTGGATTACATTGACAGAAGTCTTAGTACTGTAAGCCACATGAAAAAAAGAAACTTCAAATTAGGAATGATAATTACACATAAGAGACATTTCTTCTGTGTCTTTTTCATCAAGAAATACCAAGTTAGCCATTTAAAAGGCACAAAACAATGTTATCAGATTTTTTCCTATGTAAAATATTTGCACAGGAGATACAGATACTAACAGCGCGCAAGTACATTTTCACAGTGTGCAAGACCTTACAATAATAACCCTCTTTGAGGAAGCAGAGGACTGCTTTCTTCAGCAGCCTGCTTTTAGAATTGTCCAATTCTGCAGTACACTCTTGGATTTTAGGAATGAAAAAGTGAGAAACATCGCAAGACATCTTTTCCATTTTCTCTTACAGTTCTTAGGCAATCCTAACAGATTGTGAATGCACAGAAGGAAGTTTAAAATATCCTTATCAAACTATTCTTTATTCAAGAAGTAATACTCATGTGAATCACAAGGATTGAACAAAAATATTTATCTGAAGTGATGACATCATGACTCCTAGAGTTCTAAATCCATACATAAATACATGGACAAGTTAAAATAAAAATAAGTAAGAAAATAATATCTCACTGATTATATTGTGATTTGCAAACATAGTGACAAAGCTTCCTGTGAATTTAAGAGCTTAACTTTAGGCATCTATGTTTATCAAGTGCTACTACCCTGTAATAGATTGTAGTTCTATGTGCTTATAAAGACATCTGCAAGGATAGGTGTCTAAAAGGATGGCATTCTTTTTTTGATCAGTGAAAAACTTAGTATCAGAAGTCTCAGACTGAATTCCATAAATTCTTAATTAGACATGGGGATATAAGACAAGTTACAATACTCATTTTAATTTTGGGAAAACTTTACTCTTGTTGGTAGGTTTATTTGAGTGAATATTCTACTCATAAAAATTTGATTATTTTTGAATTGCTGACTTCGAATTAGTAACAAAAACTCAGCTATAATTCTGCAGTTTAATAGTGCAGCATTGAGATATGAACAGCAGATAAATAATCTGTGTTGTTGTACAAACCAAGTTCTGAGATACTACTTAAGAAAATATTAAGTAAACCCTACATGTGAAATGTTTACATGAAAACTGTACATGCTATAATACTGCCATGCAACCTGCAAAGACATCCACATCACCTTGGCTTACAGTAGGACAATAAAATTCTCTGTTATTATTGAAGTGAAAATAGAAGTCATATATTTTCTTCACCTTGGTTTGATGGTATTTAAATTAAATTTAATATGGATTTAAGGACACCTATACATAATGCAAAGAAGAATTCTAAGCGGTCATCACCTCTGGTTACTTCACTTTGATTTCCTTTAAAATTAAGAGGCAGAAATGTATAGATACATTCGTTCAACAAGAAACATGACAGGAAGGCCCCTTTCCAGAAAATGCATGGCATCACAGTGACAATTCTTTGCAAATACCTGTTTGTATACAATCCCCACAGTTACCTGTAAAGTAACCTGTGAAGTAAGTGCTTTGTTTTTGCTGAGAACTGGTTTGTAATACTTCAGATGAGGTAGCTTTCTTTATAGCAAAACAAGAGAATGATGTGAAATTCAGACAAAGCACAGGGAGCTAAGTATTTGGAAAACCTAAGAAGAGTTGCTTCATTGTTTCTGTTTTTATTTTGGGAGGCAGAAAGGAAGGGAAGTGAGTGACAGAATGTACTGTCTGAGACTGAGGGCTGCTGTGCACAGCAAGGACTTTGTCCATTGTGGAGAAGAGTAGGGAGCAAACAAAGAGCAGGGTGTTGCAGGAGGCATGAAGAAGGTCTGCTGGAGGACTCAGAGTATGTTTTCATAGAATCATAGAATCATAGAATCATAGAATCATAGGGGTTGGAAGGGACCTCAAGAGATCATTGAGTCCAACCCCCCTGCCAAAGCAGGTTCCCTACACCAGTTTACAGTGCTGTGCACTGCAGCCAAGTCAGGAGGACAGTGCTGATTTGCATGTAGGTAGAATTTTATATTTCAGTTCTATCCTGTCTTTTGCATTTTGAATTTTATTTATTCTACACAGTTTGTTATCATTTGTGTTTAAATACAACCATATTTTATGGTTAAGTACAACTTCACTTCTGAAGTTATAGGACCTCTTGGTCTTAGAAAGGTTCATGTAGTTTTACCTTGAATCTTCTGATTGAGAAGATATCCTTAGAGTCCTAGTGGAGCTCTGTTGTTTTGCAAACAAATGCAAGAATCTTTCCTGAAGAGAAAGGTCCTGCTCCTGAACTCTACATTTTTTTTTTCTCTCACTGAGATAAAATAAATATAATAAACTATTTTAAAGATTTTTGTTTTAATTTTCACTATTAGGTTTGAATATTTTACATTTAAGTTGTAGTGAATCTATGACTTCCAATTAATATCCTTGATTTCATCTAGTCTCATTTCTTATAATTTTTCTTGAAAATGAGTTGAAGCATAGATCAACTGACATAATTCATGGGTACTAAATATAATAACCAAATGAAATTTAATTTTGCTGCTTTTCTTCTGGGAATATTTTCTAGTATTTTGCTTGTAGAAGAAACTTAACAGAATGTGAATAATAAATAGTGAGGAAAAGAAAAATGCAACATTTTAAATAGGAATTTATTTGGCATAAAAATTTTTAAATGTGCCTACTACTTTACCCTGTGTTTTTAAAAGAAATGGTTGATAAAATTGTAATTCATTCAATCTCAAGTATTTCTTCCTTCAGATGATTTGTTGCACATTTTACTTGTGGGTAATCATACTACTGGGATAACAGCTACTGAACTGCACCCTTTGTACAATATTTCACCTACACAAGAACTGTAATGTTTAAACTACATTCCACTGCTCACTGCTCTGTAATCTACACAGAAGTAGTAAAATGATTTAATAGCAAAGTGTTATGATAGGTATCCTATAATAACACAACCTCATTGCTTCTATAGTACATCCTGCAGAAAAGTTGCAAATAGCATAATTAAAATAAATAAATTTCCCACTAAGTTGGAGTGCGTTGTGATGTAGAAAAGGCCCATGACTCCACAGGTCAAATAAACAAGCTAACATGATTTCTGCATATTTCTTTTTGTCCTTTGTACCTCGAAGATTGTGACTGCCTCTCTCAGATACAAACCTGTTACAATAATCCATCCTATCATCACAATGAAATACAATCTTCACTGCATTTTGTGCAGCAGTTTTTGCAGATGTCTTCAAATTACTTATGTGCAGTTTAAGAGAGTGGTTCATAATCAGCTCAGCTGCAATTCTGCTGTTTGTAGTTTAAGACCCTAGTCAAAAATGAGAAAAGTGGAAGAGCCGTACGTCCTTGGCTTCTTACAATGCATTTGTTTTGTAGCTTGGCCTTCCTGCATGTATTACTGTTTGATGCATGCAGGAGAGCTTGACAGCATCAAAGGGTCCACGTTAGAGAAAAAGCAACTGATGATAAGCAGAGCAGTGGTTTTGCAAAGCATCTTTGTGCTAGGGTATTTGCAATTAACTGGTGATCATACGCCTAAGCTATTTACCAAGACCCACCAACCACCCTGATATTCACACAGTTTTATTACACAGTTTTCAAACGCACGCTGCAATCATTGATGGTTGAGACCTGGAGTCTAGATTACAAATGATTTCACCTCAGTTCACACAGTTCTTTTAAGAACAAAGTCAAACCTAGCCTGAATACTCTGCTTCCCAAGAGTCTTTGAATTTAAAAGCATTAATTGTAGCCAGATAGTTTTGCAGAAGCATGGTTAATTGTCATCTTCATACTGACTTACATGCATCTCCTCCATCTTCATTGTTCTGACAATTCCTTGCTTACTGTTGACAGTTATCCATGATGATAACAATTGTCCATTTAAGAGCAATATTCACAGATATTCTCCAAAATCCCCAAACGGCTGTTTTAATTTGTTGCACTTGAATCTTCAGTATTCATGCTGCATAAACACAATGCTTAGCCAAATTTTGTTCCTGTAAGTGTTTACAACAAAGTACAGGCAGGATTAATTTATTTAAGTGATTTTGATGGAGGTAGAAACAATCTAGAAACAGTAGACGGTCCAATTAGGGTAAATAAACAAGATCATGTGGTGTGGGTGACCTGTCACTAACCTTAAAAAAAAAACAACAAAAAAACAGAAAAAGGATTGGTATAAGCAATTATTAAACCTCAGCACAACTCATAGATCAAATATATCAATAACAACTGTACACTGAAAAAAGCCAGACTGAAAACCAGTCAGTAGTGATGAACTCCTTGTAGATGACTCAGTCTTTGAAAATTGTCAGAATGTTGCAAGATGTAGATACTCTTAATCATGGAGAACTGTTCAGAGTAGTTTCCCATGAGATTTTTTACTCTCAACTTGATCTTATTTAGGACCATGCTGAACTATCTGAGAATAGAGTGATATAGTCTTCCTTAGAAGAAGCATTTTACTTTGAATTTTCATTTTTGTCACGTTTCTTATGAAAATTGCAATACTGAAAATCCACATTTCCATTTCTTCTCCAAAAGGCTATTTTTAAAAAATACTGAATAGAAAGAAAAATAAAAATTTACCTTCTTTTCATTTTTAATTTAAACTCTGAAACTTTCTAGATCTTTTGCAAGATCAGAACAATTGTTAATAGGGATAGAAAAATGAAAATATATGATCTTATCTGTATCATCAAGAAATGTGAAAGAAAAAGAAAAATCACAGAATTCTGTAAAGAAAAAAGAAAAAATTCTCTGGAATTACTTTGTTACATTGTTTTCTAGACAAAGAAAGGAATCCTTTGTAAAAGAAACGAGGAGAACATTTCGTTACCATTCAGTGGTATGAGCTTCCCTCAGCTAGCTGTCATTCCTGTGTATTCAAAGTATTTCTCTAGTACAGGCTTCCCCATGCTCCTGCTGAACATACAAGGTTTTAGCACTTTTGTTGCTCTTCGGGAAGTCATCCCACCTTAACTATGTTTCTTTAAGGAAGATTACCTTCTTTTGTTTGCTTTGAATCATCATCTTGCTAGCACCTTTAAACACTTCCTAGGTTTTATGCTGCGAGTGATGTAGAACTGGCCACTTCTGTCCATCCCTTCTGTCCTACAGATGATTTTATCATACCTCCCTTAGTTGTTTATTTTACAAAATGGAGAAATTGAAGAGTTTCCCTAGTAAATCATACACTTATCTTTTCTTACTTTCCTCAGAATCTTTCTCAAATCAGTGATCTCATTTTGGAGATGTGAGGGGCAGAGTTTGCATCATTCAAAAAGCAGGTCAGCCATCTGTTTACTGAGTTTACAAATTCTTTGTTTTCTTGTCCTTTCCTTCTAATTTCTAATGGCTGATATGCCTTTTTGTCTATCACAGTGCACGAAGTTGATACTTTCATGACATTTTCTCTCCTAACCCCAAGATTTCCTACTTCAGCACATTTTTTGGCTTAGGGTCCATTCTTTTGTGTGGAAAGATATGACTGACCTTAGGCATAAGTCTAGGTTTAGAAAAACTAATCTTCATTTGTTGTTTTATTGCTTAGTACCTGGATTTCATGAGATCGTCTTGTTCTTCTCAAGAAATTGTTTTCCTATCCTGAATAATGTCATCAGAAGATTTATCAGTTGGTGATCCTTCTTCCAGGGACATAACCAAGTTGGATTCCAGATCACTGCTCTAGAAAAGCCCTTTCATCATACTTTTTATCCTATGACTACATACTTTCATTGAAAACATTTTGTACATTCATGGGAAATATCTTTATCTTCCTTTAACTACATTCAGTTGTTGAACTTTGTGAAGTATCACATGACTAATTTTAATATGTTAGTAAGCATTGACCAGGTAAAAGAATTTCTCCGGAAGAAAAGATAATACCTCTGCCAAATGAATCAGTGTGATTACTTAATGCTATTTCAAATGCTTCTCATCTTGCCTATTGTACCCTAGATACAATAGCCTAAATTTAGACTGTTTGATAGCCAGTTATAATAATAGGCTGTTTCCTCTCCTCTATGAATATATTCTATACTTTACTTAACTGTCTTATTTCTGATCCTTTTTTTCACTTGCATGAAAAATCACAAATAGGAGGATTTGAGATGACTTTGTTTTTGTCTAACTATTAAGGAAAAGAAATATGAATCTGTACTGAATGCACTTCTTAAAGAAGAATGAGTAGAAAAAACATATTCATCACAAAAATGGAAGTTATAAACAGCAGAAAAATTCAAGCTGAAATCTCTATGTTGGAGACAGCTGCACACTAGCAGTAGGGAGAAGATCACTGTTAAACAGAAGTGCGGAAAATACTACTGAGTATATTTAATATTATAACTGGAGATAGATAATTATTCTGTAGGTCATCACTCATTGACCATTTCTAGAGACAATCACGGGTTATTGCAGAAATGGTAGCATGAGAATGCAGTCTTTTCCAAAATGACCATAACCAATTATGTTGTGCTTAACATTCAGCTGTTTTCTGTTTTGCTTCATTTAAGATACAACATCTGGAGGGTCTTAATAAGTGAAGGTTAGATAATTGAATAAAGTATTTAATTAGGAATTTGCCAGTTGGAAAAGAAAACTAAAAAACTACTTTTTTTTTCTCTTACTCAGATTTATTAAAACAAACAAACAGAGGAAAAAAAAGCGCAGTAGGTGTTTTTTAATCTTTGAAAGAAACTTTTAAAACAAACACTGCCGTTCAAAATGACTAAATAGAGAATCTATAAATCTATAAATTAGTGCATTAAGCAGCAGAACAGTTTACCTAAGTTCTTTCTGCTTTTCAGATTCTTTTATTCTTTTCTTATCCAATCTGGAAAATAGATTAAAAAAAAAAAAAAAAAAAGACACTGCATTGCTTTTGCATTGCCCTTTTTATAGCAGCATCAGTAGGGAAAATGTTTTCCCAACTTTTATATACAACCATCTGACATACAATATTCTTTGACACTGGACCTGTAGTGCAGCAGTACCAGATTGTTTTAATATGCATTTAAATCTTTTTATCATCAGTCTAGTATGAAATACCGCTTGCTATAATAAATTTATCTATTTTGGTAAGAATGCTGAAAGAGTACCAGTGCTGGGTATCTTCTGTGATGAATGCTCCTGTTCAGTATCAACAGGGTTGAGACCTTCTTAACACGTTTCACTTGTGATCTTTTAAAGCTGTCAGAATGGAATGATTTTCAGTCACTTTGCTCCACAGTGGATTTAAAATCATGTCCCAAAGGTGGTAGATTAATAGATTAAAATGGCAAAGTATTAATCTAATGCACTGTCCTGTCTCCTTGCCCACAACATATAGTATACCTGTCATATGAATATGGCAGTTCTCCAATGAAAGAAAGTACCAATATTTTGTTCTGAATAAAATATTTCACTGTCTGGTGCATCTGTTATATCAATGTTTTACTCTGTATGAAACAGGAAAGCTAAAAAATTCTGATTTTTGCTGTATTAAAGACCATATGAGAATTTGCTTTGATTATTTGGACATATTTGATATGGGTTTAATCACGTGTGATAAATCATAGTTGAAGTAAATAATTTTTATGGAAACACATGATGTGGTTTTTTTTTTGGTTTACTGCTGTCTCAATAAGTAAAAAAACATATTATTGCTAAACACTGTTATCCATTTCAAGTTCTTCTCAATAGCTCAACTATAAAAGTGGTGGGACCAAACTACTCTTTTATGAAACATAGAAAAAGATTATTTCCTCTGCATTTGCAATTAGGTTTACCTTTTGACTCTGTGGAACAATATTTTGAAGTATTATGGACAAAATATGGAACCTTTTCTTGTTTTTAGGAGCTACCAGGAAAACTCCACAGTGCAGCACATCCAAAGCCTAATAACTAATTTAGACAAAGAAAAATAAATTAGGAGAATTACTGACCTGAATGCATTAAAAAAAATTAGATGAGAAAAAGACTGAGAAACAATTTTAAAAAGTACTAATTCATTCTCAAATATATCAGAATTAGGAAGCTTACTGGGGAATCTAAAGGAACAAGGCATAAAGAGGAGCTTGGAGAAGATAATTTTACAGCAGATTTATTTTCTTCAGTTTTTCTGCTTTGTTTATAATGAAATTTTGGGGAGGTTCAAAAGGTATAAGTTTTCTTCTGGGGTGTAATGGATCTGTCTCAAAATAAAAATATCCATAAAAGGGCCTGAGGAATAAATCAATAAACTAAACACTAAAAACTGCAAAAAACAGCTACTAGTCTGCCTCCCAGATACTATAGATCCCCTAGGATGAAATAGCTTAAAAATTAAATGTAGAATATAGCTTCTCTTATAGACAAGCCCCGAGATATTGTTTTTTAGGGGATCATTCAGGCTAATATAAGTCTGCAAATTATGTAGATTCACAGAAAAAAATGATAGAAGCTATACTAAAGGATAGAATTAGATGTGTGAATAAATGTAAATAAATACATATATTAGACATATATATATAATAATTAATGTAATATGCTAAGAAATAAGCTTGGGAGTGTGTGTGTGTATGTGTATGTCACAAACCTCTGTCTATGATCGTCCAACCAATTCTTTATCCACTGAGTAGCCCATCCTTCAGATTCATATTTCTACCATTTAGAAATAAGGATGTGGTCTACGACTATGTCAAAGGCCGTGCACAAGTACAGGTAGATTACATCAGTTGCCCTTTCTTTGTCCACTAATGACATTACTCCATCATAGAAGGCCACCAGATTGGTCAGGTACGATTTGCTCTTGGTGAAGCTGTGCTGGCTGTCTGGGGTCAACTCCTCAACTCACACATGGCTTAATGTAGTTTACAGGAGTATCTGTTCCATGATCTTCCCAGGCACAGTAGTTAGGCTCATGGGCCTGTAGTTCCCCAGGTCTTCCTTTCTACCTTTCTTAAAAATGGGAGTGATGTTCCCCTTTTTCCGGTCACCAGGCACTTCACCAGATAGCTAGGACTTCTTATAGATTCATAGATTTGTTAGGTTGGAAAGGACCTACAAGATCATCTAGTCCAACCATCCTCCCACCACCATCCCTACCCACCAAGCTACTAAATCAAATCCCTTAGCACCTCATCTAAACGCTTCTTGAACAGCGCTAGGGACGGTGCCTCAACCACATCCCTTGGCAGGCCATTCCAGTGCCTGACCACTCTCTCAGAGAAAACATTTTTCCTCACATCTAATCTAAATCTTCCCCGGCGCAACTTGTGGCCATTCCCTCTCGTCCTGTCATTAGTTATCTGGGAGAAGAGGCCGACCCCCTCCTCACCACAGCCCCCCTTCAGGAAGCGGTAGAGTGCAATGAGGTCTCCTCTGAGCCTCCTTTTCTCCAGACTAAGCAATCCCAGCTTCCTCAGCCACTCCTCGTAAGACTTGTGCTCCAGACCCCTCACCAGTTTTGTTGCCCTTCTCTGAACACTCTCCAGGGCCTCGATGTCTCTCTTGTAGTGAGGGGCCCAAAACTGAACACAGTACTCGAGGTGCAGCCACACCAGAGCTGAGTACAGGGGGATGATCACCTCCCTGTTCCTGCTAGCTACACTACTTCTAATACAGGCCAGGAAGCCATTGGCCTTCTTGGCCACCTGGGCACACTGCCGGCTCATGTTGAGTCGAGCATCAACCAACACCCCCAGGCCCTTTTCTTCCATACACTCTTCAAGCCATTCTGCCCCAAGCCTATAGCATTGCATGGGGTTATTGTGACCAAAGTGCAGGACCCGGCACTTGGCCTTATTGAACCTCATCCCATTGACCTCAGCCCAGCTGTTCAGCCTATCCAGATCCTGCTGAAGGGCCTCCCTACCCTCAGGCAGATTGACACATCCTCCCAACTTGGTGTCATCCGCAGACTTACTGAGGGTACACTCAATCACCTCATCCAGGTCATCAATAAAGATATTAAACAAGATGGGCCCCAATACTGACTCTTTGGGGACACCACTTGTAACGGGATGCCAGCTGGACTTAACTCCATTAACCACTACCTGCTGGGCACGGCCCTCTAACCAATTCTCAACCCAGAGAAGTGTGAACCTGTCCACACCACAGGCTGCCAGTTTCCCCAGGAGATACTGTGGGAGACCATGTCAAAGGCTTTGCTGAAGTCCAGGTAGACTACATCAACAGCCTTTCCCTCATCTACCAGTCTGGTCACCCAGTTGTAGAAGGAGATGAGGTTGGACAAGCACGACCTGCCCTTTGTGAACCCGTGCTGGCTGGGTCTGATCCCCTGATTGCCATGCACGTGCCGTGTGATCTCCCTCAAGATCAATTGCTCCATAACTTTCCCTGATACCGAGGTCAGGTTGACAGGCCTGTAGTTCCCCAGATCTTCCTTACGGCCTTTCTTGTAGATGGGAGTCACATCGGCAAGCCTCCAATCTTGTGGGACCTCTCCGGATGACCAGGAATGCTGATAGATGGCAGAAAGCGGCTTGGCAATCACCTCTGCCAGATCCCTCAGCACCCTTGGGTGGATCCCATCTGGTCCCATGGACTTGTGGCAGTTCAGATGGAGGAGGAGGTCTCCGACTATCTCAGCTAGGATCACAGGGGGTGTATTATGTGCTTCATCCCAGACTTCCAGGTGTATTATGTGCTTCATCCCAGACTTCCAGGTCAGGGCGAAAAGTATCCTGAGGATAACTGATCTTTCTATTAAAGACAGATGTGAAGAAGGCATTGAGAACCTCAGCCTTTTCCTTATCCTCTGTGGTTACATTGCCAGCTGCATCAAGTAAAGTAGGGAAATTCTCCTTAGTTCTTCTTTTACTGTTTATATATTTGTAAAAGGATTTTTTCTCTCCTTTACTGCAGTAGCCAGTCTAAGTTCAAGCTGGGCTTTTGCGCTTCTAACTTCCTGCAAATCTTGGTAAGTTCTCTACAGTCTCCTCAAGTAGCCTGTCCCATCTTCCAGAGGACATAGACTCTCTTTTTCTCCTGGAGTCACAACAAAAGATCCCGGTTCATCCACACTGGTCTTCTTCCTCTCCGGCTTGACTTACGGGCCTCAGGGACAGCCTGCACCTGTGCCTTTAAGATTTCCATCTTGAGGGGGACCCAGGCTTCCTGGATCCCTTTACCCCTCAGGAGCTAGTCCCAAGGGACCCTTGCAACAAGTGTCCTGAGCAGGTCAAAGTCTGCCATCCGGAAGTCCAAGGTAGCAGTTTTGCTAGTCACCCTCTTGACATCACCAAGAATAACAAACTCTATCATTTCATGGTCACTCTGGCCAAGACAATCCCTAACCTTCACATCTCCTACTAGTCCTTCTTTGTTAGTGAAGAGCAGGACTAGCAGGACACCTCCCCTGGTAGGTTCTTGCACCAGCCAAATCAGGAAGCTATCTTCCACACACTCTAGAAATCTCATGGACTGCTTCCTCTGTGCAGTATTATATTTACAGCATATATCAGGGAAGTTGAAGTCCCCCATGAGAACAAGTGCTGGCCATCGTGCAACATCTATTAGTTGCTTGTAGAACACCTCATCTATCTCTTCATCCTGACTAGGCAGTCTATAACAGACCCCCACCACAATGTCACCCATACAGACCATCCCCCTGATCCTTACCCCTAGACACTCCACTTGGTCAGTTCCAACCTCAAGCTCTTCAACATCAAGACACTCTTTGATATAGAGAGCTATGCCACCACCCTTTCTTCCCCGTCTGTCCCTTCTGAAGAGCTTGTAGCCATCAATCCCAGTACTCCAGTCATGGGAGGGGTCCCACCATGTTTCCATAATAGCAATGAGGTTGTAGTTAGCCTGCCTCACAATGGCTTCAAGCTCATCTTGTTTGTTGCCCATGCTGTGTGCATTGGTGTAGATGCACTTCAGCTGAGACATCTGCCTTACCCCTTGCTCCAGCACAGCGCACAGCCCCCAGCCCCCAGCCCCCAGCCCCCCAAGCTGTTTACTGGAGAGCCCTGTTTTATCCCCTTCCCCCAT
The DNA here is from genome assembly GCA_036925125.1 of Oreortyx pictus. Classification (NCBI taxonomy): domain Eukaryota; kingdom Metazoa; phylum Chordata; class Aves; order Galliformes; family Odontophoridae; genus Oreortyx; species Oreortyx pictus. The sequence goes on from JAUPFR010000003.1 coordinate 60,006,144, forward strand.
CACAGCTAGTTTAAAGCTCTCTCGATGAGTCCAGCTAGCTCCTGTGCTAGAATTTGTTTCCCCCTTTGAGACAGGTGCATTCTATCAGCAGATAACAGGCCAGGAGCTGAGTAAACTGCCCCATGGTCAAAAAACCCGAAGTGTCTGTCTCTACACCGGCCTCTCAGCCAATTATTCATCTCCTGTGTTTTCCTAGCCCATTCCGTGTCCTTCACCGCCCCAGAAGGTATGGAAGCAAACACCACTTGTGCTTCCACCCCTTGAACTAATCGCCCTAAACCCCTGAAATCTCTTTTCATAGTTCGCAGGCTTCTTCGAGTTATTTCACTGCTGTCTGCTTGAATTATGAGTAACACTCATAAATGCACACTACTTGTTCAAATACAATGGAGAGTGACTTGGCAGTCACATAAGTGAGTTCCTTCTGGACCCTGGAATGCATGTTATCTGGCCCCATAGACATATACATATTCTCATGAGGTGATCTCTTACTTGCTCTGCTCCTACAGTGGGAAGTACTTCACTGTCATGAGCCCTGCCAAGAGGTTCAGGATTCCATTCCAACTGAACTATTGTATTTTATTTAATTTTACTGTATGGTGCTGTTCACCAAACTAATAAATGATCTGAAAAAAAAGTGAGCATTCAGGTGGAAAAGTTCACAGAGAAGTATAAGTCAATCATGGTTATAAAAGAGACATGCCTGTAAAGTACAGGAGAAGGACAACATAATAAGTGAAATGATATGTATTGGGGGAATGACACTCATCATTTGTAGTTCAATGAAAATTATGCTTAAAACTGGTTAAAAAAGAAAATGAAATAAGAAATAAGAGAATAGAAGACAAAATAGAAGATGTTACTGTTTTTCTGTATAAATCCATTATCTACATAATGAACACTGGATGTAGTTCTGTTGCCTTTGCTTTAAAAAGTGTGCAGCAAATATGGGAGATTTAAAAGACAGTGCAGATTTGTTTTTGTATACAAGATGGATTACAAAAGTTGTGACTCAAAAGTGAGAGAAGCAGTTAGCACTGTTTCTTCCATGGTTAGAATTTAAAAAATGTGACACAAAATTAGGTTGCTGGCAGGTCTCAAACAAGGAAAGCAGTATTATAATATATGACTAGTCATGGAGTCCATCGACCAAAGGATGTATTTAGTGCTAGAAGTTCACTTGAGATAAAAAGTGATTGGACAAACTCATTGAAAATAAATAAATATGAAAATGTGATTTCTGTCTCATAAGTTTGAGCTGTCACTGAGGGATGACAGATTATCCAGCAGAAACATCAGCACAAGTTTGTTCTGTTTCCTAACAGTTCCCGAGGCATCTTCTGACAGGTATTGTCAGAGGAAGGATTACAGGGATCTTTGGTCTGACAAGGTGTTGCCATCTGAGGGTTTTCATCTGTTCATTTCCCTCTATACCCTGCCTGCTGAGAAGCCCATGGCCCAGAAGACACTATCAGTCACTGGTTTTAGACAAATGGGTGTGGTAACTCAGGTGTGATGTTCGCACCCATTCACTGTTCAAAGGCAGAGGCTCAGCCACATGAAAGCTGGCTTGTCATAAGCTTGCCTGTGTCAGCTGCTTTTAGGCTGAGCCTGATGTTTATGCTCATTTTGCTTGCCATTCACACATACCATGAAGAGGAGGTACAGGAAGACTGGAGACTCAATTAGAACAGCTTTCTTTAAGGGGGAACCGCTGTGATAGGGATACCTATGCTGGTGTGTGCGGAAAGAGAAACGCTGCCTCTAGAGCTAACTTCCTATTTGCATTGCAGAGATGGAGTATGTGGGAATTGAGAGCATGAGTGGGCAGTTAGGAACAATGAGTTACAATTCACACCTACAGGCTGTAAACTTAATTCTGCTTAGGTTTTCTCATCCTATCCTCAATGCTTGCTTCATTCACAGTGTTGTAAGAGGGAAGGAAGTGAAGGAAAAAAAATGATCTGTGTTACTAAAAGGTACCTGCTATATCTTATGTTCTCCATTTTAAACAAACAAACAAGCAAAGAAGAAAACCCTCAAACCAAATAAATAAATAAAACCAATGCATACAATAACTTAATAATGTATCACACTGTAAGTTAGAAATTAAGACAAATTCCTATTGAAGTTTCTGAACAGGGAAGTAGATTTTAAATTACTGTACCACAAGTACAGTAATTTCCTAGTAATGTAGAATATAATGGGCATGTTTGGAGATGCACCTGTTCACTCAAAATATAAACAGAGGAAAAAAAAGAAAGGGTAGAGAAAGATGGGCAAGATATCTGCCAGCCTGACCTGCATTTTAATTGGGGAAATAACCCGGATGAAGGTGGGGAAAGAATTGTTCAAAATGTTCAAACAAGCCTTTATGGTATCTTCATGTGCTTTCACGGCTGCCTGGGGCAAGAACCCTGCAGGGCACTGTCAGTTTCCAGAGGGACCTTTTTGTAAATCTTATTTCTGAATTAAGAAAATTCTTCTTGATAACTCCAAACCAGCTAAAACACATTGCAGGAGGAAAGTGACATGTAGCAGTCCAGACAGCTGGCAAGAGTTGAATGGGAGGAGGATTGAAAGGTGATTTTTTTTTTTTTGTCAAATGAGATCCAAGAAGCAGAAAATCCAATATGTTCTACTATATTCTTTCAGTGGCAACAAATAGGAATCTAGCAGATGGCAGAAAGGTAAGCTGTAGTCATCAGGCTATGATCTCTCTCATGCTAAGGAACTATATTTGATATAACAATAATCATACTATCTACTGATTGATTAGAAACAAACACAAAATACAATATTTCTGAGAATTTCAGCTTTGAACTGGATATACTCAAGACAGAAGTAATTCTCCCTTTGTTAGGTCAGAGATATGTTACGTAGCCAGAAGGGATATTACACTGGAAAAAAGAAGAATGTTAGAGGTTTCTCTCATGCCTCTTCTGATTTCATCCATAAATGAAATTAAGAGATGAGAATGGAGAAGGTAGGACAACAATCAAAGTGTCCTCTTTTTTCAGATGCAGATCTATTTTGTAAACTGTTCTGGGCAGGAGTCTAGGATGCAGCCTTTTGTAAGTTCTTGTGATAGGTGAAAATTACTGCCTGTGTGCATATTTGCATATATTCTTTCTCTGTCTTGATCACAGTTTAGAAGTCCATGCTTATCTTTTTTTTTTTTTTTTCATTCTTGATCCTCAGCCAAGTGCAAATGACTATTAAAATCCCTAGGCTGAAATGCAATGCATAATAGAGATGATCAGTTTTTATCATTTATTTAAGTTCATTATTTTTTGTGCTGCCCTCACCCTCCAACTTCCTTTTAGATGTTTGATGATACTATCAAATTTCATAGGCAAATATAGATCCTTTCAGCATACTGTTGAAAAGAAGTTAGCTAAACGTTATTTGCTCACTTTCATGTATTTTTACGTATAATTCAGTGTTTTCTCACTTAGTATGTTATGTTACTAAGACTTTATTAGCTCTCTATCATATGCTACTCATCAGAATGACTGCATATCTGCATCATCAATGGTTAAAGAAGAACTCTGGGAAAAGCCTAGCTCTAACTAAGCCACATAACAGAAATGTTGAAGAGGCTGTGCTACATACTTCAGTATTAGTCCACCAGAACTCATATGTTGTATACTGGAAAGTGTTGTCCTATGTTCAGTCTTACCAAATGCCTTGATAGAACTCCAACCACGTGTGAACATGCATGGCAATAAAATCTTAGCAGTCAGACCTGAAATTTTCTGGAGTATCCTTATCAGATATATTTGATAAACCCTTTTTTCCATATACTGAATTATCTGGTAACTAAATATGTTCTCACTGTCATCACCCCAGTTTTTATGATGCTTCTTTTTACCAACAGTTTATTTTTGCATATGAGACCAGGTGGAAGCTCAAGAGGTACTCTTTGTCTCTATCACTTGCCAGGGGAGAGTCCTGAGCTCAGGATCACAAAAACAGGTGTATTTCTAGGGAGGGAACTGGGAAGCCAGTTGCAGACAGTGGCTTCCCAACACTTCAGATCAGCTAGATGTGGACTAGCTCCAGCAGGAAGATGTGTAATCACATTAGCACAGTGCTGTGCCCGAAGGAATAATCCCTGCTGGATTTAAGTACCTGCTCTGTCTGGAGATATTTGTCTCTTTTGCCTTGCATTTCAGCTCCCCCAGCATCTCTGGAGTGGAAAGCATGTGGGAGAGAAGAGAATGAGAATGGTCATGACTGACTGAAGAGTCCTTTTTCCCTTATCAGTGTGGAGCCTTAGTTTATTACTCCATGCATTTTGAATGCAATAGACTATGACTAAAATGCACAGGCAGCTTTGAACTTCTAAGCAAGAGCTTCCTCACTTTTTCTATCCCATAAATCTCAGGCAAGTTACCTAATCTGTATACTTTGATTTCTCAAATCTCTGATATATCTTACTGTTCTTATTTATAATACTGATCCTAAAGTAATTATACTTCCTTATAACATTGATCTTAAAGTAAGGATTACCATAAACTGCTTACATTATTCATAGCATGTTGGCTCAGTTAAGCTTGGGAAGATGAAAATGCTATGATTATAAATAAGTTAATTTGAATGTAACTGTGCAGTGTCTTTGAATCCATTCGCTGTCTTTGACAAAGAAACAAACAAAAATCTTGCTCCCAACATTCAATCAAATTAAAAAATAATAAAATAAATAATTAGTGGAGAAACACAGTAATAACAGGATAGCACTGTCTACAGAGTAACACCTATCAATCAGTTTAATTTACAATTAGAATTCTTAATGTTTTTCTTTTCAGTAACGCATCCTGTACAGATATGTTTACATGCTGGTGGCTAAAGACTCAGTATGATCTCAAACAGAACAGGCTCATTAAGGCATGCATACTGCTCTGACTACTGAAACTGCCTTCCAACCCAACATACAAGTAAGACCCATTGTTTACTGTTTAATAACCTCAGAAACAGTCCAGTTTAAAGCATCCACTCCTTGATTACATTATTTCCATCTAAGAAAATGATTTCCTGAGACTGCAATTGTTTACAAGTACTTAAAAGCTGTGAAAGATTTTCATTCATTGGCAATGGAGCTGTTTGACCATCCTATGATTTCTGTAGCAATTTGTAGTAATATCAATAAAAGGTGGTATCTAAATTCTCATTGATTGATTTTCTATTCTTTTTCTTTGTAGTGGAAGTAATTTTCAAAGAATTTCCAATAACCTGCTGGGAAGTGGCAGGCAACTGTTTTGATTCCACACAATTTTTCTTTTACCTGCTTTTGAATATTGCACTTGTTTTTAACCCATCTAATTAAATAATTCTGTCACCGTTAATAATTACAAAATAAACAAAAACTTAAGGTAAGGGAGTGATTACTGCTTGCAACTTTTTTACCATGATTTAAAGTTGTTCATACCTCCAAAAAAATTTTTGTCATCGCTGGCTCGCTAATAAAAAATAATTTATTGTAAGCCAAAAATTTGAAGAGGACTTCTTCCCTGTAAGTATTAAGCATTAAATACTACCCCTTTGCTGAAACAGGATATCACACAGCCTTCTGCTTTCATCTGCTGGTAAGTTGTTTTTCATTGTACAATTCCTGTAGAGGTAAGTACTTTGAGCTTTAGCAAAGCAAAGGACAAGCAGCTGTTTTATAACCACTTCAAACTGTCCTAGTCACAGATCAGAACAGAGTGTTCCCCTGATTCCTAGACAGTGTTTCTTAGCATCAAGTACCACATGGTTAGAGCCACGCATTCCAATTCCAGAATCCTTGCACCTGTTTGGACCTGCCCTTCCCCAAAGAAACTTTGTTTTAAAATGCTAGGGGCTCTGCAAGGTGAGAGTAACTGTTTATAGGAAGAATTTTATGGCTTGTCATCCACACCCACACCGACCTCCATTCAGCTACTGCACTGCCAGATGCATTTAATTATTGCCATAAACTGTAAACACTACTGCATGACCATTTCCCCTTTAGCAAGATTATGTGTGTGAAAAAAGTAAACAGATTGTATAACAAAGTGTTCTCTAGCTGTCAGCAAGGGCTTTGAAAATAAAACACTTCCCTCCCGACTCACAATTGGCTGACAGTCGGCACATAATGAATAATAGCTCCTGGGGACCAGCAGAAAGATGTGTGGGAAAACTTTAATTAAAAGCTTGTCAGTACAATTTTACCTGGGTGACATCACCTGACTGAAATGCTGCTGCCGGGCTTTGTTGTCTATAGGATCGCAGGTAGTGCACTTGTTTTGCTGACAGCAAACAATTCAAAAAGTATTTTAAAACACTAGGGGCAAGAAGCTCAGCTGCCAGTAAAATATAATCCATTTGTGGTGTTCTAATTTTCTAATTAGCAGCTGTGGAAGGTTTTTCACCATTGTGGGAGGAGAGTGACAAACAGGTTTTTGTAGCTTGTTATGTATATTGTCCTCTTGATTATGTATTTTCTTGACATTCTGTTCCAGAAAAGTGTATTCCAACATCAAATACATTTCCAAATGTAGACAATTGGGCTGAAGCCAGAAGTGTAGACCTAGTATCACATTCACAGCTTGAAGCTCTCTTACATATACTAAATCAGAGCAAAGACTCCGAACAGTCTTAAAGTTCACAGAGGATGACTTTCAGGCTGTACAATATCCACAGGGAACAGGATCCTTGTCATGATCCAACAAAACAGACAAGAGAATAATCACAAAGGCAGATTTCATTCTGCCCAATTTATGATGGTAGTAACCAGCGCAATGAAGTGACACCCATACTTTTGTGTGCCTGTTAGCAGAAAATGGTAATAGGAGCCCAAAAGCCCAAACTTGGTCATAAAGTTTCAAAACAGGAATATTTATGAAAAGCTCTCATATAGTACTGCTGAATATATTATTAATAGTAAAGCTTGGCTATTTTATAAGTAATTTGTAGTAATGGAGAGTAGTTTCTCATAATGTAGTGCTAATTAATTCAGTTACATCATGATGTAGCTCAAGTCCTGAGCTGACTTTAATGGGAATTAGTTGGGTCTAGTTCAAAATCCACTGAAGCCAATGGGAGTATTTCCATTGATTTAGAGAGAGTTTGGTTTGGAAGTATAAATGGTTAGAATTTATTTAACTGACAAAGGAAAGACTCTCTCTGAATTGTCTGTTCGCCTCCCTTATGAACGTTCTCTCAATTTCCTTAATTTTATATAATTATGATGTGGAAAATGTTGAGGAAAGTATTATATCTAATTAGTGGTGAGCAAAAGTAAACAGGAGGTTTATTTTCTTATTACAAGCTGAAATTAAATGTTGGTTCCAGGCATGTATATGTGAGTAATAACACAGAGAACAACTCCCAGGTAAGACTAAAGACAGAGCATTTAATCTCAAACTTTCCTAGTGTAACATTTATCTGCCAAACATTTACTCTGATGATTAATGAAGAAGGATTTTATTGCTTATTTTGGCAGAAGAGGGTGGAGTTAGAAAATTGGGAAGGAAAATAACAAGAAATTACTTAAGGATTTTCCTTTATACTCTTCTGCTCTGACATACTGCACAAGAACAATTCTTTACTAAGAAATATGTTTTCAGTACGTGTATATTATAAAAGAAGCAGGTTACTTTCATATTTAAGGGGAAAAAGATGTTACGCTCAATGTAAAATAATTGTTGTTTGCTAGTCAAAATTATAATAGTTTATTTAGTGATAGGTATTGTTTATAAACTCCAATTACTGATGCACAATAGAATAATTATGTCGTGCTAGATTCACCAAAGCACCTCAAGATGGAATTTTATAGTCACTGAGAATTAGGACTTTCAAGAAAGGCCTGGACATCAGGAGTTTCTGATTAGGTTAAATGGTGTTTTGAGAAAAGCCCCCAAAGCTTTCTACTTGAGAGACAAGTTTTACCATTTTGCGTGGAACAAGTGAATGAGTATGGGAAGTTCTTCAGGGAACTAGAAGGAGCAAAGGCATATCATATATCAAGAGTGGTGTTCAGAACACTTCCACGGGGAGAGAGGTAATACAGATTCAGTTTTACATGTTTGGTGGAACCAAGTCAACCACTATCAACCACTGAACTGGAGAGATTTTTGTGCTTCTGTCACTGTTTAAGTGCAAGATAAAAAGTGAACAAAAAGTGAAAGAAATCTGAAATTGGTGCAGAGAAAAGGTCATTGCACTCAGCAGCTGTGGAAAAGCTTTGAACTTGATATGAAGTACATTTATCTCAGGAAATACTTCTAGTAAACCAACTACACACAAACACGGATTTTCTAGAAACTGAGGGAGAAGATGGACAAGTTCACTCTGCTTTTAGAGAGGATGGGCTAAAAAACATTAACTTAGTTTAGGTTTCCCTTAAATATACCTGCAATGTGTGTTGAAAATCATGAAATTCTAGTTGTGATTCATAATACCTCACAATCCTCCATCCATTCATTATTTTTTGTTGCTGTTGTTTTGTTTTGTTTAGTGATCTGAGAAAGCTATGGCTTTTTGGAATTGGTAAAAATGTGAAGGAGAATTTTCTCACAGCATATGACATGGAACATTTCAGACTTCTACATTCATTTGTGTTTATTCTGGCTACTGGAATGTTGTCATTATGTCAGTCTTGCCAGACACTTATTCTTACATTGTTATTCAAGAACAGAAACTTCAGAAAAAAAATGAATGTTGCCAGCTAACAGTAGTATATTTTAAAATTGAGGATAGAGAATTCCAGCAGGAGTGGGGAGCAGTGAGACTATGTTGCCTATCACATGAAACCAATTTGGTAACTTTAGTACAGTTTCTGTGATCAGTAATTCTCATCACATATTCCATAATGACTGTAATCCTTATCAGGATACATGGGGAATCTTAGGAGTGCTTTTTCCCTCTTAAGAACTCTTGCTTTGAAGTAATTATTAGTGATAAAGAACAAGAATGTTTGCAGCCTTCCTCTCACAGTTAGGTCTAATGTGGTACACCACTGTTTTTCATTTATGTATCATTGTAAATTAACTCTTTGTTTTTGTTTTCAATAAGTAATTTCTATGTCTGGTAAAGCTCTAGATGAAACACAAGAAGACAGAGTTTCCGTTACTGGCATGAGCTCCCTGTATGATCATGAGGAAGTCATTTATGGTCTAATTCATTAAAGTGCAAAGTGCCTTAGATGTCTATTGGTCTGTGGTATTCAGATTCTTATATGAAGAGGTATTTTTTTTTACCCATCAGATTTTTTATACAGCATGTCAGGTGAGTCAGGATCTGAAACAATTGCATGTCAAGAGAAACATTTGAATTTCCAGGCTGAGCAACAGGAAAAGCCTGCAGTGAGCCTGTAAGAATTTCCCACATCAATATGAGCTGTTCTTTACTGCTTTGAGCTCGGAAGATTCTTCAGAAGGAAGATGGGCTCAGTAGCTTAAAATTTAGGGTAATCAGTAAAAGACTAATCATTTCTCTTCCATGTTAGTGTCTCAGTTGCTGATTGATATTTCTTCTCGTGTTACCTGTAAGTAGCTCACAGTTTCTCTCTCCTAGATCTTACAGCTTTCATGAAACAAAGGAGTGAGAATGTCTGATTTTCCCTTCTCTAGCCTAACTGCTTCTAATCTAGGTGATTATAACTGTATAGAAAACAAAGTGGCAGTACCACTATTTTATACCTTTCTGTTTGCAGAGATGGTTGCTGTGTTTTACTGGGAATCTGATTCTTCTGGAGCGCATGCTGCAAATACAGTAACAGCAACTAGCTTACCATGGATAGCAGAACCTAGGCAAGAGCCCCTGACAATGGCTAACTTTGTATTAGAGGTATTATATGTGTATAGAGTAACTAAGCACCTTTAAGGTCATCTATGACAATAAATAGCACTCTTAATAACACCTGAGAAGAATTCTTTATGTACTGGCAAACTCAGATACAGCTACTTCATGTCTAAGCCATTCTTTAGGTACCTTAATATTTTTAGACTTTTTTTTTCCTAATCTAATCATAGAAATAAAAGGTGAAATTCTTGTTATTGATGATGAATATACCTCAAATATTCTTTCAGTTACAACTTACAAGCCTACTGGTGAAGGTGGGAAATATGTCTCCCTGTTGACATTTAGTTATGCTTTTAAGTAGGGCTCCAGTGTTCTTAAAGCCATGCCAGTTATGCAAGTTAGCTGATGATAGCTGTTTCCATCACCACAGGATTGTTGCAGTAGCTAGTAAGTAACATATAAGCAGACACATTTATTTATTATTTACATAGAATCAAAGTGAAGGAACCTTCTTTTCATTTAAGAGGGCTATGCAAAAAAAAAGAAAAAACAACTATAGAAAAACAGCTTTGCTCTTGGTATTTGGTGAACTGTAATCTTTGATTGTATGTGATGATAAATCATGTGGATAGTTTCAGTGTTCAGTCTGATTTACAAGATTCTTTTGAAGTGATAAATGCCTATCAGTCTGCAGTGTTACACTGTAAAACAGAAGGATCTGAACATACCTGACCAAACAAATCTGTTTTGTTTCTAATAGACAAGTAAGATGAAGCAAGTTAGAGATATTCTAAGTCAGAGTAGTGAAGTCACTGTATTATGCATAAAAAAGGTACTTCATTTTAACACTGGCAAGTTTGAAAATGTAAGTTAATAGAAAGTTACAAGTCATTCTTGTGACAAGTGCATGAAATCTAAAGAACAGATTCCATATGGTATCATATTTCAAGTTGTATGTCAATGACTTCATCAGAAAGTTATACCCTTCCAGTAGGAGAAATGATACCTTTGAAAACATGTGTGGCTGCATGTAAAAAGTAAGCTTGCCCTGTCTTCACAGAGAGCCAAGACACTTTCTGCTGAACAGGCAGACAGAAGAGAAAGAACAGATGTAATTATCAATCATACACTGTCATTAGTCCAGCTCTCAGGACCTGCAGAAGGGAAGAATATGCACTGGTCAGTTATGGTACAAACCATAGCTACCTGCCTTATTGATTTCTTGTCTGTTGTGTATAATCTAACACAGTGAAGACAAAATTAATCAAAATGTCTGATAACTTAGGCATTAGGATGGCTGTCAAATCCACATGCATTTGCTTCCACTTTTGCTAATGGCACAAGTGAGATGAACTGAGACAGAGAAATTGTACATGTTAGTGTGAACATTAATCCTGTCCAAATATTTCTGAATTGCACTTTTTGATATAGTGAACAGTGGATTTGAATAGCTCAAGCCTGCTGAGAGTTCAGATTCATTATTTCTCTGAGCACCGAATGGTTATACACAACATGGAAATGAGACTTCATACCGTTCTTCAAAAGAATCCAAACCTACATCTCCAAGATCCTGAAGGTGTATACTAACATTAGACAGTTACACATAGCAAATATTTAGCTCATTGTTTTTCCCCTGAGCTATTTCTACTGTAGGAAAACATTTACATTTATACTTAGATACTACAGTGTTGTAGATGATTATACATTGCTGAAGATAAAGATGTACCTAAAAAAACAAAGCTCAAAGCGCTTTTCTGCAGAAGTAGAAAAAATAATGTCAGTGTTTTAAGATGTGTTTAAGTTCAGCATCTATATTTATTTCCATTCTGGAAGGCAATGAGAGAAGCAGCTAATTAGAGCTACTGAAGCTGATTACTAAGCTCTCTAAATGTGGATTGACAAATACCGTATTTTTCTTTCTCAGGATCAAATTGAACTTTCTCATCTGTATTTGAAACTGCAGAATTTAATCACTTGAAGTCACTTTGTTCTCTGTCTTGTGTCTTCTGAATCAAGATGACTTCCTCTAGACACTAGCTCCCTAATATATTAAGAGGGCCATTCTTAGATATTTTTAAGTTGTAAACAGTATTTACTATCTCATTTATATAGACAGCCTGCAGAACTTGCATCTCACACAAAAAAAAAAAAAAAAAAAAAAAAAAAAAAGGAAAATCATCCAACTTCTTCCAGGAAACTTCAAGGAAACATGAACAATCAGATCCTTAGTACTCCATCTGTATCCCAAGGTTTAAGAATCAGTACAAATATTACCAAAGGCAACAGCCAGCTCTCTAGGATGAAGAATTAATGGGGAAACACTTCCTAGAAGTCCCTTAGCCAAACCACTTAATGATAGCATGGGAGGAAACCTTAAATAACAGTAGCAAATATGGCGATGGGTTGATGATTAGACTAGATGATCTTGGTGTTTTTTTCCAACCTTAATTACTCTATGACTCTATATTACTAAAACTTTATGCAGCTACTGATGAAGAATTTATTTTGTTTGTGCAACTTGTCATAGATATTTTAGAACAAATCATTTTATCTTTTTCTTTGTTCTCACCAAGTAATAAAAGTGAATGCAAAATGTTTTGATAAGCACACGAACACATTATTTCCTTGAATGCAGTGAAATAATTTATTGCCATACCAATAGCTTCAAATACATACTATCTGTTTAGGTTTGGGATGAGTAACCAGCATAGAACAATGGTGTAAAACATAAGTGGTGTGAAAAAAAATAAAACACTTCTTACTTATCAAAAGGTTGTGTTCCTCAGGCTCGTACATCAAGAGAACCCGAATGAAAGAGCTCAGAATTCTCCTTTCCAGGAAAAAATGAAATTCATTTAGTAGTTCTGAGTTCAAGTCTTTTGGAACCAAGAAGGTAAAGAATGATTTTAAACAAATGTCAATGAGATTGTGTCCTGCACAAGCAATTTTCAGACTTGCACAGACTGTTCAATTACTTGCACAACAAAATAAAACAACAAATAAAAAGTAGCCATAATAGCTTTGCTTAACAAAAGAATAACTTATGCATCAGTAATAACCAGTGAGCTCAACTGCCTATATCATTTACTAACCAGAAGAAACCTGACTGCCAAAGGCCTAAATCTTGAGGGCTCTGCTTAAATGATGTGAGGTTCTAACTTTCTTCTTCAATCACAGGGATATTTCCAAAGTCCATATCCTGATAAAACAGAATGGTTCACACTGGTTCTTTTAAAGCAGAATTCCTCCCAGAGACTCACTATGTAACTGGAAGAAAAAGAGTTATCTAATGCAAATAAATTAGACAAGGCTCTTCATTTTATTTTAAATAGACCTGATTTGCTTCATGGCATGCATTCCAGTGGTTTCCAAACTACAGTCTGAGAATCCTCTCAAACTTAGCAGATAGGGTACTGTTCCATTAACTTTTTAATCCATATGTATCAAATAGATAAATTCATAATGCGAGAAGACTTCAGGAATTGAACATAAGGTAAATATGGTGAACAGTGAATGTATATTTTAATACTGAATATTAATTTTAATATATAAAGATAAAGAAAATATATCTAGATACTTAAGTACAGTGCATATTTTTATGTATATGCACAAATATATGGAGACATAAAATAAGTATTCTTATGTATAGTAAACTTAAAGCTACTGTTGATATGAATTATCATGTGTTTGTACTAGGGACTGGCTATGAAGAATTGTGAAAGTTTCAGGGCACCATCTTCAGTGAAGCAAAACCAAAGAAAATCTGTAAGTACAACTGATTTCTCTACGGTGTTAATAGATTTGTGTTTTCCATATGTGAAGCAGCTGCTACTGAGAAGTGTTAAAATACTGTGATGCTTCTTCCTTGCCTCCTTTCTTTTGGAATAAGCACAGCAGAAGATATTCAGTGTCTTAAGCATTTTTTGGTAGAACCGAAAAGCATATCTAGAACATAACTTTGTGAAAGTGAGAATGCAGTCTGTCAGGAGCAAAGGAGGTCCTGCTCACATATCCCTTGTGTTGCAGATTCCAAACAACTATAACCCCTGTGTCCCCTGGTTGAGAAAACTCAAAATATTCCTGAGATCTGCTGGAAAGTCGCCTAGACATAGTTCCATAAACATATTTATCTCTTAATAATTTATGTATTTATTTTTAAAAGTACAGTGGTACATGACTAAATAAAAGCTTATTAGTAAAGAAACTTCAGAAGCACCCTCTAGTTTTTGTTTACTGGCTGATTTTTAAGTGAACTCTCCCAAGACATTATGAATGTCTTATCTATAATTCCACAGGATGAAGCATCATTCACTCTCATGTTGCTCCTCTCCCAGTGTAGGGTATCCTCATGTGTGTCCAAGAAGATGGTTAGCACACGCTAGGAAAGAAAAGCAGTAGCTTTTAGTGAGTAGTACTAAGCAGTAGAAAAATTTGTTTTAAAAACAATTATCCGTAGTTTGCTCCAAAAGTAATGCCTCCCATTTATTCTCATGGAAATTACAGCAGATATAAAGAGCACAATAACATTATATAATAAAGAAAATTCTCAACTACTATATATATATATATCAATATAATCACCACCTTTTGCTATGTATTTTCATCAGTGGTGAACAAGAGCCTGCATGAGACACATGAAAATATCCGCATGGCTGTCCAGAATGTGACTTGTCTTTCTCATCACTGTTGCCACTGCTGAAATGCAGCACCCAATGCCTCACTCTGCTCACACACTGTTTGGTGTCCTGAAATGTTCAGCAAGCATCAGTGAATGTCAATGGGCGCCATTTTTTCCACATGGAGGAATCCGGTGTCACACCTTTGCCTCATACACTCATCCATGTCAGATGCCATTGTGTCAGACTACCCCTCTGCTGCCATCTGTCACATGACAACAAAATGTAATGAATTACTGGCAGGAAAGTTCAACCACTACTGCCATACCACCACCATCTGCCTCTGAACTTGTGGGCCAAATAAAATAAAGTAGTAGACATTACTTCAGGAGCAGCTCACATACATTTTTTCTGTATTTAGAAAGTATGAAACAAATCAAGTCCTGGATCACAAGGATAAGGTACAAGAGTTTGTTAAACATGGAATTCAGTTTCTCTGGACACTGAGATGGCTATTTCCAGGATTCCTCTGGAGTGGAAGGGATTCCCTGCCCACAGAATTGGATTTGATTGATAATGGAGGTGGAATGTTGGCTCAGACAGTCATTTTTGGAACCATGCAATAAAGGAGTCTTGAACACTACAACCATTTAAAATACAGGTATTATTATTTTCTCATACAGCATACTGGTAAGAGTGTAGTTTAATGTGTCTGTTGTTATTCAGGTAACCTCACTCCTTCAACAATTTTGGCAGAACATAATGGAAATAAGTTTGTACCCACAATTAACAGTCTAGTTCAGTCCAGGTCTCATTCCTGTGGTCAGAAGTTGGCATATCTAACTACAAAATAAAATAAAATCCACCTTGTTTTTTTTTTTCTTTTTTTTTTTTTTTTTTTGGAAGGAAAATGAATAGCACTGCAAATACAGTGATTCTTATTACAACATTAACTTTTTATCAGACTACCAGCATTTTAAGGCAGTTATATGCATTTAATACATAACGTTTATTCATACTACTGGCGTGATGTTCATCAGCCATACGTAAATAAGAATTAAGCCTTGAGTAGAAACTGTAATTTGTAAATTGCTAAAATATCATTTTCTAATTTGATGGGGCAGAGAATATTCAATATCCACCTTTGTACATCTGAGAGTGAATTTCAGTATTATATCCAGACTGTAGTATGTTTAGTAAGAAAGAAGTAAATAATTGCCAGTTAAAGTGGGAATAAAACCAAGAATTCAGAAACATGTTTTAGTTGAATCATTTATTTTGTCTATGGATAGATCTATCATTTGAAATGAATTTCATTTCTTCGTTTAGTTGATTGCTTTTGTGAAAACTCAAAAGCAGTGCCCAATTGTGAATATGGTAATACTTAGCAACATTTCCCAAGAACCTTATCGTAGCATAATCCAGTTCTTGTGAGATATGATCTACATTGTAAAAGATTTCTTTTAGGAAAAATGTCATTGTCTGGGTTGAAGAAGCACACATAAAGAGTGCGTAGTGATACAAAATGTGAAAGACCAAGTTGATATTACTCTCCATTTTATATATTGTTGTATTTTGTTTCACAATAACTGAATCTGTTGACATTTGCTTTTAGAATAAAAAAAGGCAGTCTGTTACAAATCAAATCACCATACTTCAATTTTCATGTGCATTTAGCCAGAATTTGAAATATTGTCTACTACTTTTCCATTTCAGATTCTCTTCCTTTCTAATCTGTTGTTCTTTACATATTGTCCCTCATTCTTCTATGTTTGTACTGGTAAATATCCCATCCCATAAAAAAGAAATGCGAACGTAATGTAGTTTTGTTATATATTTTGTTATAATGTAGTTTTGTAGTTTAAGAAATTGCTTCTCAGAAACCTGTACAGTGCCAAAGTTATACTTTAAATAGGTCATGAGATGCGGGTGTAATGAAAATCTTTGCAGAAAGAAAAAAAATCTTTTTAGAAAACTAAAATATCCAATAAAATCCTATCACTGAACAGGAGCAATGTGGGTCAATTTTCCACCTCTGTAATCTAAAAAACTCAAGGGGATAAAGAATTATTATATTTGCCAAATATTAAGAATGGTGGAATGGTGGAATTATTGTATTTCCCAGTATTAAAAATGGTGAAACACCTCTGGATTGTCCTGTAGGATTTTGTGAGGACTCCCCAGAGGGGTTACCATTGCAAATTCCCTGCCTGAAATCTTCTCTAGCCCTTTAGGGATACCTGCACCTGTTGCTTCCCTAAAGTTCTGTCCCTAAAGTATCTGAATACTAATGCACAAAGCATGGGAAATAAACAGGAAGAGTTGGAGGTCTGCGTGCATTTGCAAGGCCACGATCTCATAGCTATCGCAGAGATGTGGTGGCTCACATGACTGGAATGCTGTCATGGATGGCTACGTGATTTTCAGGAAAGACAGGATGGCAAAGCGGAGTGGTGGAGTTGTTCTTTATGTGAGAAAGCAGCTGGAATGTATCAAACTTCAGCTGGGGGAGGGTGATGTACCAACAGAGAGCTTGTGGGTGAGAATTAAGGGGCAGGCTAGCATGGTTGACACAGTTGTGGGGATGTATTATAGGTCCCCTGATGAGAAGGAGAAAGTTTAGGTATTTAGGTAGGCAGCTGAAAGTAGCCTCATGATCTCAGGAGCTGGTTCTTACGGGGGACTTCAGTTATTCAGATATTTGTTGGAAAGCAATATGGCCAGGCATGCATGCCAGATGGTTCCTGCATTGTGTTGAGGATAATTTCCTGATGCAGGCGGCGGAGGAGCCATTGATGAGAGGAGGTTGCTGGACCTTATTCTTACTACTACTACTACTAATAAGAAGAATAGGCTTGTTAGGGACATGACGTTTAGGGGCAGATTGGGATGTAGTGATCACGAGATGGTGGAGTTCAAGATCTTGAGTGGAGGAAGCAAGTCAAAAATTAGGATTGCAACCCTGGACTTCGGGAGAGACAACTTTGATCTATTCCAGGACCTTCTTGGGTCTATCCCATGGGCTAGGGTGTTAGAAGGCAAGGGGGCCTGTGAGAGCTGGTCAGTGCATCCCTGGAGTAAGAAATCAGGCAAGGGTGGCAGGCGATTTGTGTGGATGAGCAAGGAGTAAAGTCAAAGGGAAGAGAAAGTTCCATGAAATGTACAAAAAGGGTCTGACCTCTTGGGAATAATATAGGAATGTTGTCAGGGCCTGCAGGGGTGCAACAAGGAGGCACAAAGCCAACCTGGAATTGGACCTGGCAAAGGAGATAAAGGATAATAAGAAAGGCTTTTTAAGTATGTCAACAGTAAAAGGAAAAATGAGGAAAATGTGGGTTCCCTACTAGCTGAGATAGGTGTTCTGGTAACAGGAGATGCAGAGAAGGCAGAGATGCTGAACGTCTTCTTTGCTTCTGTCTTCACTGTGGGAACTCCCCCTCAGGTCTCGTGGACTTTGGAGGTAAGTGAGAGGGAATGGAAAACTCCCCTTCAGTGAGGCAGGAGTTGGTCCAAGAGCCTCTATGCAACATCAATGTATGTAAATCCATGGGCCTCAATGGGATGCATTCAAGTGTGCTGAGAGTGTTGTCAGAGGTGATTGCTGAACCACTCTCTATAGTCTCTGAGAAGTCCTGGAGAATGGGAGAGGTGCCTGGTGACTGGAGGATAGCCATTGTTACTCTGGTCTTCAAAAAGGGCAAGAAGAAGGATCTGGGGAACTATAGGCCAGTCAGCCTCATCTCCATCCCCTGGAAAGGTGATGGAACAGCTTGTACTGGAAGCCATCTCCAGGTAGCTGGAAGAAAAGAGGGTTATCAGGAGTAGTTAGCATGGGTTCACCAGGGGAGGTCATGCTCAACCAACCTGGTGGCCTTCTATGATGTCATTACTGGCTGGGTGAATGAGGGGAGAGCAGTGGATGTAGTCTATCTTGATTTCATCAAGGCAGTTGACACAGTCTCCCACAGCATTCTTATGACAAAGTTGAGGATGTGTGGAATAGACGAGTGGATGGTGAGGTGGGTTGAGAACTGGCTGACTGGAAAAGCTCAGAGGGTTGTGGTTGGTGACGCAGAGTCTAATTGGAGGCCTGTACTTAGTGGTGTTCCTCGGGGATTGTTGCTGGGTCTGGTCCTGTTCAGCATTTTCATCAATGACCTTGATGAGGGGATAGAGTCCACCCTCAGCAAGTTTATTGACGATATAAAGCTTGGAGGAATAGCTGACATGCCGGAAGGCTGTGCTACCGTTCAGCAAGACCTGGACAGGCTGGAGAGTTGGGCAGAAAGGAATCAGATGAGTTTTAACAAGAACAAGTGTAGAGTCTTGCACCCAGGGAGGAATAACCGCATGCACCAGTACAGGTTGGGGGATGACCTGCTGGAAAGGAGCTCTGAGAAGAGTGACCTGGGTGTCCTGGTGGATGGGAGGTCGGCTATGAGCCAGCAGTGTGCCCTGGTGGCCAAGCAGGCAGGTGGTATCCTGGGGTGCATTAAAAAGAGCAAGGTCTCTTAAAGGCCAGCAAGAGAGGTGATTCTCCCCCTCTACTTTGCTCTGGTGAGGCCTCACCTGGAGTATTGTGTCCTGTTCTGGGCTCCCCGGTACAAAAAAGACAGAGATCTCCTGGGAAGAGTCCAAAGGAGGGCTACAAAGATGACAAGGGGAGTGGAACACCTCCCTTATGAGGAAAGGCTGAGAGACCTGGGCCTGTTCAGCCTTGAGAAAAGAAGACTATGAGGAGATCTGATCCACATCTTTAAATATCTAAGGTGCAGAAGGCAAAGGGAAGAGGCTGGACTCTTCTCAGCAGCATGTGGCAACAGGATGAGGGGAAATGCCCACAGACTTGTGCATAGGAAGTTCTGCACAAATGTGCATAAGAACTTCTTCACAGTGTGGGTGACGGCACATAGGCACAGGCTGCCCAGAGATGTTGTGGAGTCTCCTTCTCTGGAGATGTTCAAGACCCACCTGGACACCTACCTGAGCAACCTGGTCTAGGGAGTCTGGCAGGGTGGTTGGACTTGATGATCTCTAGAGGCCCCTCCCAACTCCTACAATTCTGTGATTCTGTGGAATACGGATATTGCAAACGTGGCCTGGGTATGTATGTCAGTACAAAGTTAAAGTGTAACTTATCCATGAATATTAATCCTGAGGTTCTAAATTCATAAGACAGGTAACTCTTGAAAGATTTGATTAGCCAGTCTCTTAATGTACAGACAGCAAGAAGAAAGCAGATGTATAGATTCTAGTAGCTTAATAAGAGAAATGACTGAGAATCAATAACTGTATCAATCTTTCTTGAAGATATATGATAGAAATGCTATCTGTTTCTAGTAGCAGGATTCTCTCCCTATTGTAAGATATGCATATATTTTATCCACAGAAGGTAGTTTAACACAGTAAATAGACTTATTGTCTCTTCCTCCATTTTGAAATGTGATCAAAGTGCAAAGATGTTCTTGGGAACTGTGAGTCTATTAATTATATAGTCAGCATTTAGATTACACCTTTATCTCCACATGAAAAACAAACTTCACAGGTGTTTTGATTGTTTTTGTTTTTGTTTTAATTTAGTTACTCTTTTAATTTGCTAACTGATCTAGTGAAAATCTACCTGTAAATCAGGTAGGTTTAATAATGAAATAATTTAATATTGAAAGTAAGGGCTACAGTGTATCAGTAAACTAAATGTATTTCCAAAGGTACATTATTTTAGGTCTGTAATAACTTACTGGACTGAGTAAAGCATTATGCATAAAAATAGACTATCTTTAAATATTAAAACTTTCTATAATCTCAGTTATATTAGGACCTCTGCATATTACTTTAAATATATAGAGTTAATTGTAAGCTTTCAGTAAGTTAGTAAATTCTGCAGAAAAGAATAACTATAATTTGAAATAAGACATTCTGCATAGAATATTTTATTCAATGGAAAAAAAAGATTTTTTTTTCATCTCAGATAGAAAGCAAAATAGTTTAGAAGGCATTATATTAATACGTCTCATAGTTAAAATTGTGTGTTTCATTGGTTGTGAAACTCATGAAACACACTCATGGGTTGTGAAACTCCTGAAAGCTGAGAGCTAATGATCAGTTAGAATTCTTACTGGACAACGCCATGGTAACATTAAGAGAAGTAAAAGTCAAAGGAAAGAAAAAATGAATCGTGAATACAGAAGTTTTTCCCAAGGCTGAATGACTACTTTTGCTTTGTGATTAGGATCATGTAGAAGAGCACTATGCTGTAAATAGCTATATTTCACTAAAAGTTCATTACCTGGGTACAGCAGTTAATTAACAGATTTTTCAAGAGGTGGACTCTCAGCAAAATATGTTTGACAGATAACTGTTCCTAAGAAAGACAGCTATAAATCATTTATTCAAAACAGTAACTGGAAGTTTTGCTTGTCAAATTCTTAAAAGCACAGAAGTGTTTCCTTGAACTTTTGCCTTACTTTGGCTGCCAATATATTACTAGCACCTGGGAGAAGCCTCAGGCTCAAACAGTCAGAAACACATGAAGTTCTATTTTGCTTTAATAAGAGTCTCCTTCCTGTATGAGACTTTGTTGTATTATTTAATTGATTCAACTACTAAAACTTAAAAAATGAAAGTCTGGCTTACCTTCAGAAGACACTTGAATTTAGGTTTATAATAAAAATTTCTTCCATTATAAAAGCCAGACCAGAATTTACTAGCTTTTTAATTCCTGTTGTGCCATCCTCAGTTCTGCAAAAACTGTGAGTAAAATAAATAAATGACTGCTGTTGGGAAAAACCACATCTGTAAATGTCACTGTGAGAAGATGTCGTATTTATTTCTGATTTGTAATGAATTTGATTATTATTGATGGATATGCAACAGTGAGTAAGCTCATTTTTAAGGTCAACTGGGCCATGGTCTTTTTACTGACCAGGTGTGGAGGTCATAATATTCTGTGTAATGATGGCTTATGGCCGTGCTTTTAGACTGACTAACACAAAAGAGGAATAATGCAGTACATCCATGGCATAAACATACAGAAATGTTCCAATAACAGAATATCTCTGTCTCTAAAAACACAGAAGTACACAAGAACATGTTTTTTTTATTTGCTTCTTTCAGGAAGGGGTTGAAACAGGAGGAAATAAAGGAAAAAAAATTACTGAAGTGCTTTTGGCTTAAGGTTTAATTTAATTTTCCATTTAATTTACTTTGTGCAAATTGGCTTCTGTGTTACAGAAGCAACTTAGCTCATCTCTTCAAATCTTATGAGTTCAAATTTGAGGGCAAAATTCATGAACATCTCTCTAGAAAAATAGTTTGAACATTGTAGAACCCTTCTAAGTGACTCTTGCACAACCTTTTGGCTTCTCCAGTTATTGTCTCACTAACTTTCAAATATATATTGCAGAAAGTAAATAGTTGTTAGAAAAAGAACTGTCTTTTTTTTTTTTTTAATGTGTGTGTGTGTTTCTTTTTGTCCTTTTTGTTTCTCCCAATGTTATTTTAATAGCACTTTATCTAAATTGCCACTCTTTTCAATAGCTAATGAAGGTATACTTTGGCCAATTAACAGAGTAGAACTGCTTGTGATCAGATAATTGCAGCATCAGTGGTGCTGGCTGGGCATTGGCTCTCATTTTTCCAGTGACATTCAAGTTACAGGCTGTCACAGAGAAACAGCAAATCTCTTCTAAAATTTACTATTATATACTTGAACTTTTGGGGGTGTCAAAATATGACACAATCACGGCGTACTCTAAGTTCTCAGAATATATAACAACCATGTTTTCTTTTGTGGCAGGCCATAGATCAAAGATTGTAATGGCTTTTCCATTATAAAGCTTGTAAGAGAGTTTTGCATCATGTGAATGTCAGAAGCCTTTAAAAGAAGGGAAAAAAACCCATCCCGTAATGCTATTGTAGGCAGCCATAAGTATCACCATTGAGATTACTATTAGAATGTAAACTTCCTGTACCCTACTTCAGAATGCCAACAATTGAATTACTTCATATTTTCATGCAGATCCAGCTGCATAAAAGGACATTAAGCTATCCATAAGGATCAGCAATAAACTATATGAGATGAATTTATTCTTTCGACAGCTGAGAGACAGTATGTGATCAAGTGGCTAATATGGGTGTTTGGAAGTCAAGTCTCTCATTTTTTCTTGGTTGTTACTTTGTGTTTGCTTGCTTATAGTAAAAGGCAATTGATTTCCAAGCATCTAGGGACGTAGATCTTGGTGAGAAGAAGTAAGAGATAAGATATGATTTGATGTGATGCATAGTCAATTTTGAAGACATGAGCAGGCTGTATTGAGAATAAACCACTCTGAAGAACTGGTCCTGTCTTTGTTAAGTCTTAGTTACAAAACTAAAGTAGTTTCTAAAATGATGGTAGAGGGGATAATGGGATACCTATATGTCTGACACTTAAGAAAGGCGTATCTACTCTCTAAAATGAGTGGTCTTACTGGGTGTACCTTCACTGTATTCAAGAACAATTTCAGTATTTTCTTGAACAGGATGCCACTTGTTCCAGATGCATGTTTCTACTCTTCCCAGACCACCTGACTGTGAGAAGGAAATATCATTATGACTTCTCAAGGGAGTAAGGTTCTCTATGTGGAAAGAAAACACACTAAAATATAGTCAGTTGAGATAAACCATGGAAGTGTTTTACCCACTCTTTGTGGGATTTTTTTTTTTTTTAATGGTTGAAATAGTAGTACAATAACATAGTGGAATAATAGACTGGAAATGTTTTAAGTCTATTAAGAATTTTATGTTTCCTTGGGAACTTGCCCAACTTTACACTTTTAAGGATTTTTTTCAGTAATGTTCCGTAGTTTATGTTGGATAAAGCAATTGCTTCCATACATGGAGTTAACATCACATATGTATGCTGCTTAATCACATTCATTCACATAGTTGTGGCTGCAAAACTTCAAGTGAAAAGTGTGCTTCAGTTTTTAACTACCTTTCCTTGCTGTAAGGTTATGGAAAAGCAAACTCCACAATCACATAGATATCACAGTTTTTATCCATGTTTTAGCACAGACACTGTCAGATTCAACAGCAGCAAACACACAAGTTCCGGGGGGGATTTGATTTATTCATATGATCACCAAAGTAGACCTCTTCTGTAGCAGGCCTGCACGTAATAGTCTTGCCAGAAATCGGTACAACTTTTTCTTACTCCCTGACATTTTTTCAAGCCAGAGGACTCAGGTGTAAGTGTGGATAGTAAATACAATTTTCCTTGTATATTTCATTGCCAGCAATTCTCTGCTTTAAGAAAAATGGGAAAAGGTATGTGGCTTACTCAAATTGAAATGATTTCTTGGTTGAGTTGCTACTTGTAGCAAATTTTTATTTGCAACAGGCAATTTTTACAAATAGTTCTAGTAGTAGAGGCAAATAACATAATTTTCAAAGGTTATTCAATCAAAAAACCTAGAGCATTGAAATTTAAAGTAATTTCTATGAAGAAGCTTCAGATATATCTTTTAACTATAAACTTGTCCAAAAGTTCTGTAGTTTCTCCTTGAGGCCTCTAACTCTGTGCTAGGTAGGCCACTGCAAATTACATCTGTAGCCCATCAGACAGATAAATGAATGAATAGTTTATCCTTGGAATAGTTTAAACAAAGTGAATCAAGAACATAAATAAGCCAATCAATCCCACAGCACTAACAATGCCCACCAGAGGACCTTTTGTGGTTGGTCAAAATTCACTGCAAAATCATAGTGGTGAGATTGTGAGTGTCACCTGGCAACCTATCCCTGCAGTTATGAGGAAGCTCAGCCTTGAGTGTGGTATAAAAGGTTCAATATCTTTCATTACAAAAGATTTAAATATTGTGCTTCTGGGTTACTGCCAGTAGCATCTCTGGATTGAACTCTTCTGATTTTTGTGATGCAACTCTATACATCTTTCTTTTCACAAACTGTTGGCCATGAGTCATAAATCCCATGTAATCAAAAGGTTAGTCCTGCTGATTGTGTCCGTTGGTGGTAATTCACAAGGAAACAAATTCAGACTTTGTAACTCCGTACATGGCCTCACCATGGCAGAGAAGGAGAGAATCACCTCTTTCAACCTGCTGGCCATGCAACTATTTAATGCACCCCAGAATACCATTGGCCTTCTTGGCCGCAAGGGCACACTGCTGGCTCGTGGCCAACCTGTTGTCCACCAGGACAAACAGGTCCTTCCCTGCAGAGCTCCTTCCCAACATGCCAGCCCGTAACCTGTACTGATGCATGCAGTTATTCTCTTGTATGCCTTTTACTATGCACAGCCTTCCAGTAAGTTTATGAGCTTCAGAGATTATGAGAGTGACAACAGTAAGAACCAAAAGCAGATCTGATATGTTTTACTTGCAGGATTACGTTTCCTGCCTTTCCCTCATCATCATACGTTTTGAAATCTGTTAAATCATTCCTGCCCCACGAAGTACCCCCTGGGAAAGGAGCAGCCAAGGTACTTGACAGCCACTTTTGCCTTGGGGCAGCACCTGAGACCACCACTTTCTCCAGAAGGTAGCTTGAGGCTGTTCCCCTCATTTTCAGACTTCTACCAGAGCTTTTCCTGTTCTACAGCTCCCTCATTGTACTACAGGTACATACATCTGAGATGAACTGTACCTGGTGAACTGCAACACATAACCTTAAAGAGAGCTGGCTTCAGGCTGTCAGAGTAGCTATTTGATGTGTGTTATTTTCCAGACTGTATCTTGGTAAGAGCGGATATGGATGAGTGTTTCGCTTCCTCCTGTTTCTGTCTTCTTGCCCCAACCCTCAAAAACAGATTAATAAATACATAAATAAATAAATAATCCAGGAATCCCTACCGCCTATTCAAAACAAACATACACCAAACCTTGGTAGGAATGAGACAGAGGTATGTCAGACAGAAGAATATTTGAATTCACTCAGGATTAGCCCCAGCACTTTGTCTGACTATGGAAAACTTTTTAAATGAGTAGAGTAGATGTCACATGGGACCTCCATTTTGTGACACATCTGTCATCCACCTCCACAGTGAAGACTCAGGCTTCAGAACTGCAGTTTTGAGTTTGCCAAACTCTGAAATATTTTGTATTATGTGACACTGGATGCCAGTTGTTGAGCTGGAAGTAGCTTGTAAGCTGGAAGGGAAGGCACTGCTAATAGTAGTAACTGCAAGAAAATAAAGGTTAGGTATGTCTTCTATGGTGAAACCTCAGTGCTTCAATGAAATAAGGTTTTGGGACTTTGTAGTTTCTCTGACTCCTAGGAAGACTGAGCATAAAGCTCAGCTGCAGCTTCCCAGAAGGACTTTTCGGTAAAAAAAAATATCATTTTGCAGAGCTAATTCATGCTCCAACTGCACCCACACTGGACACTTAGAAATTTCTGGATTTTCTCTAAGACTCCATGATGTCCTCTTTTTCATTAAAATTGCTTTTTTGTTCTTATGGAACACAAATCTTTTCCCATTTGTAATGTTCTCATAGATCGTGCCTGCTGTAGAGTCAGGAAAAATGGCCAGTAGTTTTGCCCTTGAATTTGTGAGATTTATTTTCTGGAAATATTTGAATTATACATATTCTCAGATTTGAAAGTCCAAAGAAAATATTTCTGCCTGAGGAAAAAAATAAATCTGTGAGTAGTAATGAGCAAGAAATGAAAAATCATTTCAAACCACAAATTTGCTTGGACAACTAAGAATCTAGAGAAATGTGAAGTGCAAAGATTTAGTGAGGTGAAGTGTAAAGATGTAGAGAAGTAAAAATGTTTTTTCCTTCCTCTTTGATTCTCTATGAGATTGTTCTCTCTACAGCGCTGTTTAAAGGCCCCATCACCACTTCAAAACGAACACTAAAATGCAAAAAATCTAAATGTTACAGCTTTAAAATTTCCTTCAATTTAAGAAAGAAAGAAAACAATTATATAAAAACACATTGTACGGCTGTCACAGTGAGATCTCATGCATCAATAGCTTTTACGCAACTATATACTGTAGAATACACTGAAAGTGAATTGTTGTCATGGCAACTGTCACATCAAATATATCTTTTCAATGCAGATATTTAAAAATCAAGCCTTTACACTATCATTAATGCTATTTTGACACTGTGCCAGTAGATTGGTTTTAGATTATTTTATTAAAAAGTAAATATTTTGGGGAGGAACATTTTCTTTTCAGTGTCATTTAAATTTTCTTTTTTAATTCCTTCACTATAATAAAATAACAAAAATTATTGTTGAGATTCAGAACTGTATCAACGATTACTGATAATAAGCTGTGGTAGTTTAGGTCTACATGAGGAAACTACATAAAAAATGAACTTGAGAGCACTTAGAATTATGTGGCCAAGAGATATTTCATAAAGACAATGATATTTCCATTTCTATATTTCTACAATATTCTCATCTAGTTGCCAACAATTTACAGGCTGTTTCAGCCTTGTTCCATGACTAATGAGGAGGGGGTACCTATGGACCCATGCTCTGGGAAAGGGGAAGGGGAAAAGGGGAATAGGGGAAAGGGTAGAAAGATGGGCCTAAAAACAAAACAGTGGCAGTGATGAGAGGTGGAAAGCAAATTTACTAAGTAAGATATTGGAATGCAAAATAACTCAATATAATACAATATAATTGTAATTGAGGCAAATAAATAAAATAAAATGAGAGGGGAGAGTGTCCAAAAAACAAAGGCCTTAGTCTAATGTTGAAGGCAATTCGGCTTGGGAGTGCACACTGCTGAGACAAGAGGAAAGAGAAAAGAGAGGGATCTTGTGACTTGCCAACAGTTTTATCTTTCCCTCTGAATGGAAAACAGAAAAGAAAACTCCTCTGGGGCACGTAGTTCTTCTTTTCTGAGACAGATATACGCAGAACTATAAATGATCCACAGAACTAGACCATTAACTCTTTAAATCCCAGTATACTACACGATGTTATGATGCCGGATACTGACAACAATAAGTGTAAAACCATGACACTAGTTCATTATGATTACAAATTAAGTAAGTATAATAACTAGTTATTTGCACTCCAGCACATGTAAGAAAACTTGCCAATATTCCCGTCATGCTTACCTAATATTTTTTGAGTTTTTAAATAGCCAAAGGCATCACTTTATTAAATTTCCTCTTAAAAAAGAAGTTATTAATTTGCAACTTATACTAACTTTACATATTTTATGTCGTTTTTTTATTTTTATCCGCTATCTTCTGTTGAAACAAATAAACCCTGCAAAGCTTTCTTCTTTGCTCTAATAACTTATCACATGACCGTAACAGGGCTTTTATTGCAAACTGAGGAAACAATTAAACCAAATTGAAATTAACATTAAGTGGCTTTTTTTTTTCCTGAGAAATTGTATTTTCAACAGCTCTCACATTTCCCTACACTTTTAATTGTAAATAAAAGCACCAAGCTGGTTAATTAGTTGTAGTTGTGCTAATGAGTAGTAGTTTGGAAGAGTCTAGTTTACTAACTTACTGTCCCATGATTATATGATAAATTAATGCCAACATGCATTACAAATACATTTTAAAGAAACTCTGGAATAGCATTAGCTGTCTCAACATGCCACTGAGCAACACTGAATAATTCCATTTTAATTGGTTTATAAAATCTTCTTGTCTTTAAAAAAGTTACATTTATTTATAATTACTCCTAAGTTCTGTTGGGTGCTTTCTGAACTGTAAGGAAAATGTGCTATAGAGATCTTTCCAATTTAAATATTGTAGGAAACATGAAAGAATCATTAAATGGTCCATATGAATCCAGTCCCACATTCTTTTTGTAGCTGAAGTTCAAGCTGAAGCTGTAGCAAAGAAGTAACTGGACTCCTATGTATGCTTTTGTAAATGTCAAATGCTAAAATGAGAAAGCCATATTCTCACTCTTCTGTGTGGCAGTATGCCTTGGTGACGGGGGGATAGGTTAACAGTTTGAAAGATATGACCTCCATTTGTGGCTAATCTACTGGTTTGTTGGGCCAAGAGTTTCTTTTTCTTGGTCATATTTTTTTTCTAATTGAAGAGCTATCTTAGACTTAGCTTCATTTTCTCTTTCTCTCCTCCAAGTTTTCAGATTTTTTTTTTTCCATATGGCTCATGGGGAAAAAAAAAGAGGGGGAGAAATAGAAGAATTAAGAAAAGTAGTTGTGTTCTGAAATTCATAACAGACATAACACCAACTTGAGAGTTCAGTTATGGGTGCATATTTATCAAGGGGCAGAATGGACATGAATGAAGAATGACACTTGATGAGACAAGTGAGGAAATAGAGAAGGGCAGCCAAGTAGAGAGTACTCATCAGAGCTGCAGCACTGAGGTAGGATTGATTCCTTCTACAGGTCAAAGCACTGGTAGTGCTGGAGTAATGACAACTGATTAGTACAAAAGAGCAGATCGGTAGAATCATCTGATAATAAAATAAGAAAATGTGACTTCTATGAGATTAAAATTGTAACAGTGGGATGGATTTTTAAGGAATTTTAAAGCTAATGAACAAATAAAATAAATTCCCAGTATTTAATATATTTCTCACTATTTTCTGCTTTCACTTCCGAAACCTTTATTTTTCTGAAAAGTTGAAGTTTAATACACAAGAACAGTGTTTCCAAGTTCATATTTTTTCCTGCTTTTGTAACCATACTACACACAGTCAGTTCACATGTTCAGTTTGTGGTAACTCTGTAATTAAGCTGATATTCAAAAAGTATAAAGGTGTTTAACTAACAGATCACTGGTTAGAACACAACAATGTTTACAAAGCATCTAGATAAGTAATTTCAAATACCAAATGCTAGACAGAAATATACTAGAACATAGTGTTTAGTGTGACATTCTTTGCATGACAGTTTTGAGAAATTATTAATTTTTAAGGGGATAGAAGAGACACAAAATTCTGCATGTGTGCCCAATGACACATGCCTGTTTGTGCCTAATTCATTGGAAAAATTGCTCAAAAAACTGTTCAGCCATGTTTGAATAAGCTGCCAAGGTCAACGGGATCTTTCAAAAAGTGCTGGTTATGTGAGGTAAAAATGCTTGAGGCAACTTCAACTCAAGCATTTTTGTATATTTACTTGTTTTAATTGGAGAGCACATATTCTACTGTTTTTTACAGGCCCATCTCTGGGTACTTAATGATGATGAGATTGAGGATTTGATTTGACTAAGTGTTTAGAACCCAGAACTGTAGTACAAACCCAGTGAGGGTGCTGAAAATGTCTTCTAACTCAAATTTCCGTTCTATGACATTAGTGACGAAGACACAAAGGAAATGTGTAAATGCAAGTATTTCTAGTCCTATGCTGGATATTTCCATGGAGTAAACAGAAAAAGAGGAAGGAGTTGATTTCAATTCTGAAATTGCTGATATGCAGCATTTGAAGTCATTTTGAAAGGAAGTTAAAGGAAACAGTATTACCATGCACTAAAGCTGCTGCTCAGTGTGCCTCTGGAAACAGTATCCAGATAAGTAAATCCACCTGGGTAAATTTTTGTTGTATATATATATATAAGTTTAGCTGAATTGCTATAGAAAGTTATAGTAAACTTTGCTGGATGAAACCTGACCACATTCAACTTAATTCCTTGCTCTTCCAGCCATTATCTCTGTAGTGTCGTTTCGTTATGGCTTCTGCCCATTGCAGACAGACTTAAATGGAGACTGAAAGAACATTAGAATTCAAAGCTATTCAGGATTTGGTTAAACTTTGAAATTTAATATAGTCCACGAAGAGAGAAGAGCTAGATTCTGCTCCCATGAGAGTGAGTGTGAACAGGACTAGGCATAACAAAATATTGTGTTTGGAATAAGAAACTCTCATATGTAAGCAAGGCTCCTCTGGGTGTGGTTTGGTTTCCAACCTGGTGGTTAAAAATCACCTCCAGCAAGCTTTGCTGCCCTGGCTTTTGGGAGTTGCAATGTCAATGCTTGGCTTAGCAGGAGTTTCCTTTGCCTGCATCTTCAGGCACCCTGAGGTTTGGACCTGGAACATCTCATGTGCAGCCCCACCTCCGTCCTTGGCAGTTCTTGGAGCTGTCTGATATTCTTTTGGCAGGAATATCCCTGAGGCCAAGCAAGGAGATGATACAAGTTCACCTCGTTTACTGGAATGCCTTTTGCACCATCCAGTGCTTTTTTGCATTGTAATTATTTCCTGGGGGTAATCGCATGCTTTATAGACTTTCTTTTGCGCTCCCATGCTCTGTGCAGAAAGGGCCAGAGGGCATTGCTGAACTGTTCCCAAGGAGAACTGTAAAGTTTGCTAGCCACTTCAACATTATTGTTATTTATAAATCCTAGGCAAAAGAAAATAAAGAGCTAGTAATTGCTAACGCCAGTCCATCTGATCAAGGTAGTGAACTGATCTTACAGTTGTCAGTTGTTTTCCTGGTTGTGTTAGATCTACACTAATGATGTTCTGTTGTGTGAAAACTTGAGCTACGTAATGATACTTGTCCACAAATAGATGGGTTGGGTATGTGTCAATGTGGGGAAAAACCACTAAAAGTATTGCTGTTGGTCCGTTTCTACATATATCAGCTGGAAAAGTCACCCAAAAGAATTATGTGCTCATAATCCTAAGAAGTGAATAAAAACGTTTCATCTAGAAGGAGTCTGGGGTTCAAGGGAAGAAGTTTGAAACGCAATTCTTAGATGGTGCTGCTCTCTGGTGCTGAAGCTCAGTACCATCATTTCCTCATAGCTCTCTCTATCTCAGAAATAATTTTTTTTAAAGCTTTTAATTATTAATTCTTTTCATTATCTGTGGTAAGTAATTTAGTATGGGAAAATAACATCGGTGTGTCCAAATATTTCTCATCTGTAAAAAAGATTTGAATGCCTGCAGCAAAAAAAGAAATGTGGTGTGAATACAGGATATTCAAAATTAGTCTACTTTGAAAGAGTAGAAGAAATGTTCATTTTGCAAGTAGTGCAAAGGCTCATGCACACTCTACAAGAACATGTAACAGAGCAGAGCTAGTCGTAGCTTCTAAGTAAGAACTAGAAAGAAATTAGTATTACCTTTTTAAAGTGTTATTTTTACATATTAAATTGAATAATTATTTTTTGTTTCAAGAAATTACCAGTTCATTTATCTCAGTTCAATTCATACTAAATAATTCAGCTACTTACTATTTAATAACTACCACTACTACACAAATTACTTGGAGAATGGTTCTTTTACTGTTCCTAAAAAGTTAAAAGTATTAATTTAAAATAATTTACTTGCCTTCCTAAAAGGCTCCATATTAAAGGGTAATCGCTGCATATTGAAAGAGTCAGACACAAAGCCAGCCACAAAACTGCAAAGCTTCACTGTCATATATTGTGAAATTTGCATTGTAATCTTATGAGTAAGCAATGGAAACTTCATCTTAATTGTGTGTTAGTGGTAGAAGCTTACTTCCACATTGAGAAACCTCAGTGTAGCTGTAGCCATTCTTCTTTTTAGCTCCTTGAGGGGAACTGGTATAAATCTTCCCTAGTATTTCATAATATAAAAGCAGATTTTGTAGTGAGAAGCTTATTTTCCTTCTAAGGAATGGCACTTAACCTTGCATAAGGAAACTCAGTTTTCAGTCCTGCTCTATCTACAGTTTTACAATTTTGAAATTTTATGTTTGAAAGTGCCCTGAGTTCATATGTTGCTTACATCTGAAGATTTTGTAAATCAGTCTCTGGAATCCATATAAGCTAAACTTCTAATGAGGTATAACTTTTTTTAAAAAAGAAAATAGTTCAACAGTAGTTTCAGGGCAGTTAACTTCTGTAATTGTGTTTATATGGGCTTGAGGAGGGAAGGGGCTGTAAAGAAAGAATTATACAGGAAAAATTTTGAAAATGTTGGGGAAACAAGAAAAAGATTTTGGAGGAGCTTAAAGTTAAGTTTCAGGAAAGGAATTTTGTTCCTTGTTGAGTGAGTTTTTGGAGTCTGTGACATGTGCATCTATATAGATACAGATACACATACATAAATGTGTGGAAACCTATCCATAAGTTTGCTACCTGCTTGCAGTATGATGTCACTCCACATGTGAGGGCTGGAAACTACACAATCTGTCAGAGACTGAGCACCCCATTTTGCAGGTGGAGAAAAAACACTGAAGTAAACAGGACTTAAGAATGTACTCATGCACTTTGTTTAAATAGGGTCTGGATTTTCCACCTGGCTTCAGAATGGTTGAGAACTTTAGCCTTCTCTTTGATTTACAGTGGGCCAATACACATGTTTTAGACCTCCTGAGCAAATCTTGCACTATTTTTTAGCTGTACACTTTAATAAAAAATGGACAAGATAGTAGAATTAGAAGAGTATCAGACTGACTGAAAACAGTGAAAGAGAAACTCTAGGGAAGCTCAGTCACCCATCTGACATACTGCTGTTTTAGAACAGTCTGCTCACTGTATCCAAAATAGTATTATAATTCAAAGGCTGTCACATATGGAAGATGTTAGCAGTTTCCATTGCCTCGTTCCACTTGGTAGATGCACCCACTGAATCTATACAAGGCCCATTCCAAAGTAGGTGATTTGTGAAAAGTTTTCATGCTTCTGGTTCTCATAAAAATTAGTATATGACCAATGTCTGAGGGTTTTATATATATATATATAGAGAGAGAGAGAGAGAGAGAGAGAGAGTTTTACTTTAGAGGAAGTATGATTACAACATGACTCTTAATAAGTCTTAAAATCAGTAGGTGGAGATCTCCTGATTAAAGTCTATTTAGTTATTAGTACTACCTGCACAACAAAATGAAAACTTATTTCTAATACAAGGTATTTACATGATATTTATCTCTTGTAACTATTACAGAAAAATAATAAATTAAGCATACACTTTCAAAATAACACCTGGAACAGAACTCCCTCTATAAACCTGTTTAACCTTTTTTTTTTTTTTCTTCTGTGACAGATTGGAATTTATTATTTTGAAAGTCTTGGAGCACCTGGTCTGTGATTTTATCAAAGTTATAAGAAATGCCTTGGAGGCAAGTGTGGGGGAATGGTTAGAACAAGAACCATGATTCTTTAAAAAGTGCCTTTTATCTTACAGATTTAGTTTGCAAACTCAGAACACTCTGGACTGCAGTTCACTCTGATAAATCAGTTCCTAAGGTGTTAGTTACGTTGAACTTAAATAATCCTAACATCTCTGGTGTCTTTCTATGTTTAACCTCTCACCCTGGTAAATTTGATTAAGATATATATGTAGATGGAAAAACATACCAAATACTAGTTGCATTTTTCATCCCTTTGTAACTGTTGTTGGTTTAATACTTTCTGCATCCATAACACAAAGATCTGAATAGTACATTTAAAAGGATGCAGGCAATTTATAACAATCAAATGGTGACTTATCCAGAATCCACTCTTTAGACAAATACATTATGACCTTTGAAACTTTTCTGTTATCTGTTATTCTAAATGTGCCTCTTACAGATTCAACAGCAGAATACCTTAGTCCCTAATTCTCTGTCACAAGCACATAATGATATAAGTATCAAAAATCCTTTTTGTCATCAAGCATTTAGAATATCTAAAAGCTGAATTTTCTCAGATGTGCTGCCTGAACCATGATTGGTCCCAGTTTCACGTGAACTAGCTTTACTGTCATCCTCAGTGGGATTTCTCCTATCCATGGAGAAGAGGCCATCTCAGACTGTGATTTAGGAAGCTCATCTAACAAGACTGTTGACATCTGACTGCCTCATTATTTGAATTTTGTCAGTTTATCTTAAGTAGTCATTTTTGTTTGAAACTTTTCTGTTAAGAATTGCCTGTCCCTAAAATAGGACTAAAGCTGTTGTGAGTGTAACTATAGACACAGTATTTTTGTGCTAACTTAGATATTAGGCATGCTACTTTAAATGTCTAAAATTAGGCTAGCGTGAAAGTTCAAGAATGCAAATCGACATTAAATTAATGATCAGCATAAAACTTTCAGATAACTTCAAAAAGGAAAAATGGAAGAGTCATATAATTTAATAACACATTTCTATGTCTGCAAAAAAGCAAGTGCACAATGTGGGTAGCAAAGGAAAGATGGATTTTTGCTCTAGTATGGATCAACTAATTTTGTTTTCTTTCCCATCTGTCCTCCATGTGAGTCTGTCCACATGAAAAATCCCGCTTGGTAAAGCCCCACGGGGATGGCATCCATATCATAGCAAATGCTGGGACCATTCATCACTTTGGTGCCTGGGATAATTTTACAATAACCTTGGCAGGCACACTACTACAAAAGATGATTTTCAGCTGTAGGCCTGAAACGAGATTAGATACTGTTGTTTAATCACTGGTATAGTCATATTCCCAATACTCAGCAGTTAAGTTTCTATGTCTTATTCCTTTCTTTATTTCAGTGTAACACTTTGTATGCATAAAAGGACTGTCTTATAAACTTATCAGATGCATTCTAATATTACTCTTGGACAAAAATAAAAGCAGTAAAATTCATGTCAATCAATTAGTCAAACTGAAATTTGGTTGAGGTTATTTTATCAAAAATTTAAAGTTAGAAGGGATGATGAATGAAAAGTACTGGGTTAGGGTAAGTCCAGACAGAACTGATGAGTAACAACGAAGCTTTCAAAAGAAAGTTCACATATGTCTGTATGACAGTAAGATTTATGATTTTTCTGGGTTGTTCACTTCAAAGTATCTTTAAAGATGGTTATTGTAAAATAGAACAAGGCAGAGTTGCAATCAAAGAAAAATTATCACCAAAAATAATCTGCAAAAGAAAGTGGAAAAATGGATGAAGGTAGTTCAGATAGGTTCTTGGTTTTTGAGTTGTGGCATACAGATCGTTTTAGAAAAGGAATGTAAAGGTAAAATGAGGGAAATTTCTTCCTTTATGTTATTTGTCTATACTTGGTTTCATCATAGCATATTGCTCCTAATGCTCCACAGTCCAGTACTCCCTGAGGTTGCTGAAAGCCTCTGATCAGACTCTAATGAGAACCGGATCAAGGCTCATGTGAGTGCACTAGAAACTCATTTTCTTTTCTTTTCTTTTCTTTCTTTTTTTTTTTTTGGTGTTTGTTTTTGTTTAATCTTTTTTTTTTTTTAAGTCTCAGCTGTTTTCAAAAGACCTTGAAACACAAGCACAAAAGATATGTGTACTAGAAACATATGCATTTTGCAAAGAATTGTCTTGAGTACCACTATGCGAAGTTTTCACTAAGAAATCTATAACCATTAAAAACATGCTAAGAACTCACTCCCTCTTTTTTGAAGCACTGAGGAAATCAAGGCCCATTCTTGCTGAATGTAGGTTGATTTATGCGAGTGAAGACAAATGGTTCTCAGTAAGCAATCATCAAATTCAAAGTGAAACTCTAGAGCTTTGAACCCACATGACCTGAAGCGGAAACTAGTGTTCACACCAACCCTTGCAAGACAAAGCTGCTGAGTTTGTAAAAAATATCAGCCATACATCTGAATAGTCAAGAAGATTTTTTTTTTCACAAATATCAGCAAAACAAACTCATTATTTTTAATTGATGAAATTTACAACCACTTTATTTGTCACCTTCACATCCCTTGGATTATTTACATACTGTTAAGTGGTTTCTGAGAAATAGACCGATACCCATTCACCTATTCAACAGAAAAAGAAATCAATAGAGTGCATGTACACTTGCATTTTCTTACAAGAGGGCATGTAGGAATACAAATATTCCTTCTCATACACATATACAGTAACAATTAGATCAGTTTGTGTACATAGATTCAATGAGAAGCTTTTTCAAAAGTAGTCATGAAGACATATATCTAGGTACTGGAAATTGAGTTATAATCAGACTGATCTGTGGGAAGTAGGCTGATCAGATTAAGCTGGCATTACTTTTTAGTGGAATTGTAAAGAGCCTTTCTAGGTATGTGTGACACAAACACTTGTATGACTCACCATCATAATGTATTATATTGCCAGATCTTTTGTACAAAGTCACTATACACCAATTTCCCATCTTCCTACTCCTCAGTTTCATCAATTAATCCTGCTAATATTTTCTGCGTTCCAGGAGCCCCCCACCATCCTTAAAGTTGTATAAATGGCAGATGTGGCAGATTCCTACTTACCACCATTCCCAAAATCCTATTGTTTCTTTCCCCTTTGTTTGGGAAAGAATAGAATTCAGGCATCAACTTAGTAAGTTCTACTGAGGTGAAGAGCTTGTTTGGTCTCACAGTATTGATTTTAGTTTTTTCTTAACAGATGAAAAATTTTAATGAGAATTATTACACTTAGTCAAAAATTAGTCCTTTTTGAAATCACTGAAGAAATATAAATGGATTAAAACCAGACTCACTGAGTTTAAAATAGAGCAAGTAAAATGAGTCATAGGTGTATGCTATGGTTTTCCAAGGAAGGCAGAGATTTCTGTTTTGCTCTATCCTATTCATTGAATTGAAGTAACTGTAGAAAATCTTTGCTAGAAAATTTGTTTGTGGCACAAACGCTGATGATGCTCTGCACATGAAGTGCTCCTAAGGGGAGCAATCTAGACTTTTTTGGTAGAGTGCTTGCCAGAAAATAACAGACATTTCAAGGTGGAAGCACAAGAGTGACAGAACTTTCTTAGACATGTCAGGGCTCCATAGATACACTTCTTTTATTCCTCCTGACTTCCAACCTCACTGTATGACAGTCTTACCATTTTGCCACTGTCGTCTGCCTCAGTGGTCCACAACTAATGAAAATGTAGAATAATAACATTTATCTCTGTAGAGCTTGAGTGCATGCAACTAGGAATGAGGAAAAACAGAGTGGTTCCTTGAAGATCTGGCAACCCATCAGTGTTACATAGGAGGTCTTGGGCTACTGAGTGTGTAAAAATGACACTCATTTTTCAAAGAATGCAGTTTATTTTCTCAATTGAGGGCTAGGTGCAAAAATGTTGGGAGATACTATTTCTGTAACTACTGAGATTTGTTACAAGAAATTGTAGTCCCTTTTCCCAGAAAGAAGATTTAGGAAAGTGAGAAGTTTGAATTTGAGATCAGATAAGTCTTGAGATCAAGTCTGAAATAAGAAGTGCATTTTTACTGACTATAACAATTAAATACAGAAGTGGATGATCATAGGATGTACTAGATTTTCCACTGTCTGGAATCTTTCAGGAAAAGTTGGGTATGTTAGTGATTATCGCTTGTTCATCCAGAAGTTCTAGGAAATATTATGCAGAAAATAAGATTAGAAACTCATAATAGGCCCTTAGGGCTGCACAGGTATTTGAAAGTCAATAGCACAAATTTGTGAATGTTAGTGGTTTAACTGAAGACTGAAACTTCTAAATTCAGGTTTCTGCTTTCTGTTATAAATGATGGTATCTAATTCTAAAGAAGCTAAATTCTGGCTGCAGTTAGATTGATGCAACTCCACTAACATCAGTGAAACTGCAGGATTTGATACAAGGATATTTTCAAACCCGTCTGTGTTGGCAGAAAAATTATTGCCATTTTATTGCCATCAAATCTTTACCTAGAGAACCTTGTTGCCCCAAACATATATTATGAGGAGGGGGTACTTTTTCTCCAGGGAACTAAAAAAAAGGAGAGGAGCATTTTAAAATTATAAATGACCTTATTCAGTCTTACTATGCCTAATAGAGGAATATGTTTTGAAAGTATATAAGTGTGTCATTCAGCAGTTGAAGACAAATGTCTGGTACCTAATAATATAGCCCAAATTCACTCCTTGATAAATTCTAAATACCACTTTGTTTGGGAAGGAGTTCATGCATTTTGCTCTCATTCTTTCAAGTTGCTATCCACCATACTGAGCAGAATCCCACAACTTTACAGGTGGAGCCACATTGCAGCTAGTGACACAGACAGATGACATATTTATTAGCTTGTCAAAGCTTCCTCTGTTTATGGAAGACTCACCCAGCTAAACAAAACAGTCTGCTTCCCATTGGCTAATTGAGATGGCCCCTGTTGAGAGTCTCAGCAAAGTGCTTGATGAGGCATAAAATGATGATTAATTAATTTACTGCTCAGTTGATCATCAAACTGAGAGGTTTATGATTCTCACAGCGGTCAACACTCTCTCTTCAGTGTGCAACAGCATGAGCAGCCTTCACTATGGCCTGCTGCTGCCTTTGCTATGACCTGAGATATGGTGGCTTAACAGAGAAAATGGCGAAAAAATAAAAAAAAGTTTCAAAAGGGAAGTACTTAGTCTCTTTGTGAGAGACTTGGTTGTGCAAACTACTTCTCAAAATGTGGTTTCTCCTGTCTTGGATTTAATACAAGATACTTTGCTGGATATCATTTCAGTTCAGTTTTTTGCACAAAAACCTCCCTAAAAATAATTTTATTCCCTGGTTACATGTCTAAATGACAGAATTCAAAAGAAATTATAGAGATAGAACTTCACAGTTGCAGGTGTAGGTGTGTTAGAAGAAATCAAAATGCCAGTACAAATACTGAGAAGTGTTCTCTTAAAAAAAAATAAATCAGATATTAACATTAGTGATTAAAAATTCATTACATCCTTAAGGAACTATAAAGAATTACAAAGATATGAAGATTTAGCAGAGCACATTTTGTGTATGGTGGGCACCACATATAAAAACATCATTCAAAACCCACATTTTTTTGCATTTATATGCATTCACATTTTGTCTGTAGTCACAAAATGTTTCCAAGATGTTTTTGTGTGCAAACTTTTAAATCTTTGCATTTATGGCAATACGCTTGCTGTTTTTTATCTGGAATTTGTATGTGGCGTCTGTTGTTTATTATCACAGTGAAGATGACAAGATTTTCCTTAGTTACAGTTACTTAAATGAAGAACATTGCCAGGCGGATCAATATACATGTAAAAAAATAATTGAATCCAGCTTATGGATAAGTTTTATATCAGTAGGTTGGACTAAATTTTTATGTTAGGTAGGCGGCAGGGCACATATTTTTATATAAGGACCTGCATGCCAACTTATATAGATTTTGAAATTACACGTTTCTCTTTTCTTTAAGACTATAACGAAGTTGCCAAATGTAATGAATGACACAAGGATAAGTCTTCATGTCTGAGCATTTAAGTGGGAAACTGTGTGTGTAACAGGACAAAAAAGAGTGTTCATCTTCATATAAACTTGTTCTTCAAATAGATATAACTACACATTAGAAGAGGTTCTGGTTATGAAGAACCCAGGCAGAAAATTAAGTTGTTTAATATACAATCACAGAATCACAGAATCATAGAATGGCTAAGGCTGGAAGGGACCTCAAATATCATCTAGTTGCAACCCACTGTCGCAGGCAGGTTTGCCAGCCACTAAATCTGGCACTAGATCAGGCTGTTCAGGGCCCCGTGCAATCTGGCATCGAACTTCTTCAGAGATGGGACATCCACAGCTTCTCTGGACAAACTGTTACAGCACCTCACCACGCTCTCAGTGAAAAATTCCCCCTTAATATCTAATTTAAAATTTCCCTCTCTTAGTTTAAAAGCATTCTCTCTTTTGTAATTATTATCTACCCATGTACACTGTTGATTGTTGATATTGCCCAGGACATAAAGAAAGAAGCTTTGAAAATAAATTTTTATTTTTTCTATTATCTGTATACAGTAAATGCATAATGGAAATTTTACAGCTCTGTACTGTGAATGCTTTTTGTTTAAAAACTTTTCCATGCCTGTTCTGTCTGATTTTTTCTCCACTCTTACATATTTCAGTGGTATAAAATTCATCATTCTACAACTGTCTGCTTTCTCTCATACTGTTTTTTATGATCATCTTCTGAAGGTCTGCATAAAGTTGCCTAGTGCTTTATTTTTATAGCTTCATAAAATGTAATAGCAAAAAAACATTAGCTACTCTGGTTGACTACCTTTGAAACATGGGTTGTAGATTTTCACCTGGTTATCCCTACGTTGAGCTGAATAATGTATTTAACTAAAGTGTATCTTCCAGATGGATATCTAGTTTTGATTTGAAGACATCAAAGGCTACTTCCCTGACAGTTTTGAAAAGATCAAAGAGCACTGAGCTTGTGGAAGATAAAAGAAAAATGAGCTAATTGCCTGGATGCTAAAGGGAAATTTACAGCAAATATTTTGGTATTATTCTGGCTTTAAAATATCTGGATTAGTGGAAGACTATAAGCCATTATTACAGAAGTAATAGGCTTCGCATGATACAAAAACAAATCTTAAAAAGAAAAAAAGGGAAAAAGAAAATAAGAAAAGGAAAATAATCTACCATTGATAACCTTTGTAAATTACAGGCTGAAGCAAAAAAAGAAGATCTGAGTCACTGTGAATGCTGCTTATATTGGACCATCTTAGTTAAGTTGTAAGCTAGAAAGAACATGAAAGTAAACTGAAGAAAGAGAGAAGGAGGGAAGGAAGGAGGGAAGGAGGGAAGGAAGGAGGGAAGGAGGGAAGGAAGGAGGGAAGGAGGAAGGAAAGGAAGGAAGGAAAGGAGGGAAGGAAAGGAAGGAAAGGAAGGAAAGGAAGGAAGGAAAGGAAAGGAAAGGAAAGGAAAGGAAAGGAAAGGAAAGGAAAGGAAAGGAAAGGAAAGGAAAGGAAAGGAAAGGAAAGGAAAGGAAAGGAAAGGAAAGGAAAGGAAAGGAAAGGAAAGGAAAGGAAAGGAAAGGAAAGGAAAGGAAAGGAAAGGAAAGGAAAGGAAAGGAAAGGAAAGGAAAGGAAAGGAAAGGAAAGGAAAGGAAAGGAAAGGAAAGGAAAGGAAAGGAAAGGAAAGGAAAGGAAAGGAAAGGAAAGGAAAGGAAAGGAAAAGGAAGGAAAAGTGGAGAGAATAGGAGGAAGGGGAAAAGAAGGGGAGGGTGGGAATCCACAAAATTTTAATTAGAATTTTCTGTTGAAGTCATGATATTCCAAAAGAGATTGTAAATTTTGGCGTGGATTCTTTAAACCCAGATGCTGAGAACTTGTGCTCTGTGAAAGACTGAATATTCTATCCTCTGAGTACTTCTGTTTTAACACCTCCTCCTGTTTCTGGTCCTGGAATAGAAGAGACAGTGTTGTGTAATCCTCTTGAAAATCTGACGGATTTTATCAGATCAATCCCTAAACTAAATTGTGGATAAAAGGCAAGCCTAGGATATGTGTGTATGCATAGCTTAAGACATTTTGTACTTGCATACGTCTATTTCAGTATTTCCTTAAAAAAACCCACACATCTGAATCAAAAATTTTGTACAATATGAAGCACATGGTTAGATGTGTCAAAAATTCTAGAATCTTATTCCTACTTTGTGTGTCTCACTCAGGAATACTCAAAGACATTTTATAGATTTTAAATGATATTTCATAAAAATATGTATGTATACATGTCTGTAGAACAATCAGTTTTATTGGTAGGAGACCAGTGATCGTATTGCTATCTCAAAAGGAATTATAATGTGTCTTTAGAAACTGGTTCCTCTTCCATTTACACTTTTTCATAGCGAAAACATACTTTAAAAAATGTCCTACTGAGAAGTGTTTTCCCTTCCCTTCCCTTCCCTTCCCTTCCCTTCCCTTCCCTTCCCTTCCCTTCCCTTCCCTTCCCTTCCCTTCCCTTCCCTTCCCTTCCCTTCCCTTCCCTTCCCTTCCCTTCCCTTCCCTTCCCTTCCCTTCCCTTCCCTTCCCTTCCCTTCCCTTCCCTTCCCTTCCCTTCCCTTCCCTTCCCTTCCCTTCCCTTCCCTTCCCTTCCCTTCCCTTCCCTTCCCTTCCCTTCCCTTCCCTTCCCTTCCCTTCCCTTCCCTTCCCTTCCCCTTCCCCTTCCCCTTCCCCTTCCCCTACCCCTTCCCCTTCCCCTTCCCCTTCCCCTTCCCCTTCCCCTTCCCCTTCCCCTTCCCCTTCCCTTGCCTTCGCCTTGCCTTCCCCTTCTTTTCTTTTTCCTTTTGTTTCTTCATGGAATGTGACTTTTTCTCAGGAAGGAAAGACCCATGACGCTCTAATAGTTCACCACAATGGTGTTCTGAGAGATCACATTAACTACAAACATCTTTTGCCTAATCACATTCATTTGGCAATATGTTCGATCACAGACCCTGGACAGCTCCAAATATTTCCCAGACTATGTTTATATGACATTATCACATGGACGTGGCAAAATCACTACCTTTTATGAAAAATTTTAGCAACTGACTAGTCTGGTGTAGAACATCCTCTTAAAATGTAACATTTAAAGGGTTATACAAAAACTTTATTGTTTACAAAACTGATCTGCTCTTACTTTAAGAAACCTTGACTCATAATTATTGGTTTGTTAATGCTATTACTGGAAGAAGTGACAGAAGAAAAGGAAGCAGGCAACGTATGGTTCTGCCTGGTTTGGGAAGAACTGTGGTTAAATACACGAGTATAGAACCTGTGTTCTATTTGAAAAGAATGAGTTCAAATCTTCTGAAGATCTGGAGAATAAATAAGTCAGGATTACAGACAATCTTTGTCAAACATAATTTTTTCATTATATATTCATGAGTTGACCTACTGAATACATACATTCCTTTCTATTTCAATAGTAAGATTGAATCAGTAATAAAAACATTCCATGAAACTAAAATCAAGGTGGAAAAAAGGGAGGTTTTTTTTTTTTTTTATAATGCAAAATCTATTAATTGAAACAGATTTTAGGTCAGCAGAGAATATGTCTAAGTAGCATTTCATTTTGCATGGATTTTCTTGATTCAGTTTCAATAAGATTATTAGAATGGGAATGACATAATTCAAAGCAAATCACTAGATCACTTCACAATTTTTT
This sequence comes from Oreortyx pictus, assembly GCA_036925125.1. Lineage (NCBI taxonomy): Eukaryota > Metazoa > Chordata > Aves > Galliformes > Odontophoridae > Oreortyx > Oreortyx pictus. The sequence continues at coordinate 60,049,267 of JAUPFR010000003.1, forward strand.
TCCCTATTTTTATGAAATAATCACTCAGAGCTTAGAAATTATGACATCATATATAAGATTTGATAAGTATAAGATTTTGTTCCAGCAGCCATTAAAAAACCAAACAGATATTCTAAGTAAATTATAACATAATATTTTCTCAACTATGTGTGCAGAGCAACTTTAAAAAGGGAGTCATTTCTAAAGAAGATGACCACCTTACAATGACAGATCAGGACAACTGCCTTACCAGTTAAGTTGCTTGACACATAGAAAATAAATCTCTATTTTTTTAATTTAAAAATTTTGTTTGCATGAACACTGCTACGTTGAATGCACTAAAATGCATTCATTATCAACAACAGAAGGAAGAATACATATATGCGTTTAGTTTCAGAAAAACAGCTAGTTTCCTTACAGTACCAGAATAAGGATTATGTCTGTATAACTCTGAAAAAAACACCTCTATTTTCTAACATCAGAATAAAAATCTTTCACTTTAAAGTGTTCCTCAAAGATAAATTAGTTCCTCATACACTTCAAGCTTAAATATTTTGTAGATCTATATTTTTATTTGTTTTACCCCTTTTCCCATTATTTCCACTGCACCTAAAAGTAAAACCACTGCAATTTTGGTAACGTCATTGGATTTGAGAAGTAAATTTTGCAACATCTACTGAAGGTAGATTTCAATACTTATAGTATTGTAAGTGATTGTAAATCTTAAACCTATTTCTGTGAATAAAGTTTGTAGTGCATTAGTTTACCTTTTTTTAAAGGAATATACAGAAACTATGATTCAAAATTAAAAGGACAAAATATTACATTTGAACTTAACATGTGCATGTAGTAGTGTCTTCCACAAACACTTATATGCTGCCATTGATTTTTCTGTGGTCCATTGAAATAGAAAAAAAGAAAAAGAAAAACAAAACCACAAGGATCCTGGTCAAAATTCTTTAGGTGCCAAAACTCTTCACAAAACCACAGAATCATTTCTATCCACATAGACTCAATGCAAACAGTCACCACAAATATCAGGAGAATTAATAGATATTTCAAATTACACTCATAAAGTAGAGATTGACTGTGATCTACAATCAAAGACTGATACTTTTGCAGAAATAAATCTTAAATGGATGATCAAAGCAAATAAAGTAAGAAAACAAATAACACTGTATATTGAAAAGAATAAATGTAGTGCTTAATGAACACTTATTGACCAATAACCTGCAACTAATGTAACTATGGATTTTTACTTTGGCCATTTTATAGCTCTAAATAGCAGTCATTTGAAGCCGTAAAGACAGTAGACTGAAGTGATGGTTAACAGAAATGCATTTTATTAAAACCTAAATTAAATAAAACTAAATTGAAAGTAGATGAAAAAGTCTACTTAGTTTAGTATACCCTAGTCTGTTCATACTCTTCAGACTCGATGTCACTTTAACATGTAACATAGGAAGGGCAGAATTTGAGGTTTTATTTTTGCCACTGCTAGAATTTCTAGCAGAAATCACAATTTTAGCTTGCTATCTCCTATTGATAACCAGTAAGCTAGCAACAGCTGACCATCTAAATCCATCAAATACTGAGTATTGTACATTATAAGACGTACAGTTTATGAGGACTATGTTGGATAATCTTTATTTACACAGGATACCATCTTACCATGGATGCATTACATTTTGTCCTCAATAGAAAGTATATGGAGCTACATAGTTTCCTGCCACTTATATGAGCATACAAAGAAATTTTTAGTAGCCAAATTTCTGATAATATTTAAGCTAGATTTAGCTATTAGAGAGAGCAATTAGAACACATTGTCCACAAACAGCTTTTCTAATATGACATAAACCACTGAGCACAAACACGAGACAGATTACACATTTACTAGATCAAATTGCATTGTTTTTAACTGTCTGGTTAATAAACTGGATTCCAGTGTTGCAGGGCTGAATAACTCTCTATTATAAATTTATAATCTCATTTGCATGTACAAGCCATGAAGCAAAAACCCTGCATCATATGTGTTACTAAGTATCTCAGTATCAGATTCATGTAAGAAAATGAAAACCTACATACAATAATGCAATTAGACTCTGATGATGAAGTAATATGTTGAAACAAGCAGTATATTTAAATGCAGTTGATGTTTAGCTTCTTATTTTTCAGCAGTAGGAGTCATGAGCTGAGGACAGAGACTTTACGTGATCATTTATTGTACAGTAGTAACAAATAAATATTTTCTTGTCAGATGGACCTAGATCTAGAAAAATAATTTTGCCTCTAAAGCAGTTCTGGCATTGAGTAACACATCTGGGGTTTCACCTCAGTGAAAGAGAGTTCAGTTTTTATTCTTATTTACTTTTTGTGCACTTGATATGTTGATGCACAATAAGTCCTACCGTCTCCTCAGTAACATTTGGAGACAAAAAATGTAAAGAACAGGCAAGAGCTCTATCTGATTTCCTTCATTATTGCTGTTGCTTTCCCTTATAATACAGATATCAGGATTAATGTTCATTCATGTAGCATAGGCTACAGCAAAGGGTAGTTTTTCACATCAACCATGTTCTCCTGAGGACATTAAATACATTAGAAGACAGCATTTAGATATACTGTAATTCTAAATGTGAGGGTTGTTTTCTGAGAGTTGTGTAATTCCTTTGAGTAGACAGTGAACACCTGAACCACATCTACTGTAGGAAACTGCTTGAGGAATCCCTTTCTGAAGTAGAATTCCTGGGATGCATATGCATGTTAGAAGAAAGATTATTGCTAGCATAGCTGCTCCTGTTGTAGATACAGTGGGATTTTTTGCATTTTCAGTGGGTGAAGAATGAGGTATGATTTGAAAGGTACTTAAGGAGGTTGACTCTCAGTACCCACTTTATGAAGAAAAAAGAGGAACAAGTGTTTATGAAATTCCCATAAGGCATTACCTTAGAAATGTTATATGAGGAAACCAGAAACATGAAAAGAAACTATATGCAAAAGGTAATGGATAATTAAAATTTTAAAATACACCAGTGTTTTAATAAAACTATTATTTTTCTTTTTCCCCCCCATCACGTACAGTAGAGAACAGCTTAGCTAAGATGACAATGCAGTGATGCTTTATATGTGCACTTCCAACTCAGTGACGGTTCTGATCTAAAAGTTTCTTAGTACAAATTCAGAGGGGGAAGGAAAGAGAAGAAACATTGATCTAATCACTGAAAAATGGGCCATTCATCATTCTTAATACAATAATGCAAAACTTAAGAATCAAAATATGTTTATGCTGTGTTACCAGATGAACAAAAACTGTCACTGTTACCAGTCAAGTGCTACAT